>JAUMHL010000025.1:16181093-16204081 GCA_032362345.1 Sandelia bainsii
ACTTTTTACGTTTTCCATAAATTTCACCCGAAAGCCAAATATCCCTAACTTTTTGTGAGTAGTGTATATGTTAATTGATTAAAAACATGATTATGATTGAAAATTGATGAATGATGAAATTTTCTGTGGCTGGTTTTGACAGTTTTTACATAGCTCTGCCCCAAATCCCAAATTAGTACATTTAGATTGATATTATTACTGTTTTATAATGGTTTGCCCTTATGGTAGAAAGATAGATATTTATTTCCTCATCCATAGCCCACATAATATACAAATACATATGAACAATTTCTTTATTTGATGTAGTAATCATGTTTTATGGTGATTTTTGTATTCAGTCACCTTCATTTTATTTTATTTTATGGCAAAGCTAAGTTTTTAGTTAAAAAAATGTTTTTTACATCCAAGAAAAAGCACAAGGGCATGCAAATCATGGATGCTGTGATCTGAAACTGAGACATAGAGTTTTCCTCAGGGAAATATAGTTTAAAGGTTTAGACCTCTAGACACAGATCAGAGAACATCTGAAGAGGTAAATATGTCCATCATGTTAGAGCAAGAAATGTTTGCACAAGAAGACACCATTTTGTCTGAATGTGAAACTGGTAAACCCAGATTCAACCTCACTCTGTTAACAAAGCTTTAACTTCTTCAGGGCATCTTCCGCTCAAGCATGTCACCGCTAGCTTGTGACTCGCGCTGGTCTCTGCCACATGTTGATCCCTCAGAGAAAACACAGTCTATTCTGTTCCTGGGCTGCAGAGATGACTGACTCTTAGTCTTCAGACAGATCATGGGGATGCCTACTGTAATTGTTGATTGTCTGAAATGGAAGATGATGTTGGAAGTGGGCAACAGAGCCAGAGGCTAGGCTGTTGAACACCATGTGCTAGATGTTTTGGGTATGCCAAAAGCCCCAATGATCACAGGACAAAGCGAGAAGACTTGCGATATTACGACTATGACATCTGGTGCATTTTCTATCTAAATGTGATATTATGGTTGAAAATGGGGGATATTTTTTAAATTGTGGTTTGATCTAGCATATAAATACTGACACCACAGAATCACAAATGTGATTCAATTGCTTTTTGTATTTTGACATCGTAATCATGAACTGTAGTGTTCCACAAAGCCTCCTGAGTCTTTGCATTAACCGTTTTGTTTTTCATTGACATTTCACATTATGCTACAAACTTATATAATGCCTACATATTGTTCTCAGTCTATAACACACTGACTAGTAATCAGTTTTGACTGTTACTAATCCTAGTGTCTTTGCATTTAAAGTTTCAGCATAAGCTCTTTATCACAACATTGAAATTTAAAGGCACAAACCTCATGCTTACATCTGTGTCTGGCATATTCTCACATATCAAAAGCTTAACTTACAGTAAATACTTATTCTTGTATGTTAAGATTTTCCATTGTTGGCAAAATAGTAGTAGTCGGTGACAAGATGTACTTGACATGAGCTACATTATGCTCTTTTTGAGAAAAATGACAATATACTGTATTTTATATATGCTGCATATATGTATATACTGTATATATACACAATATACTTATATATAACAATATATTGTACTGTATATTATATAATTCTAAAGTAAACCTGCAACACCGATTCTACATGTTATATAAAACAACATCTCTACTTTTGTAGAGGGTTTTAAGTACATTTCGAAAAAGCCTGAGATCATCAAGTTAAAAGGTTTTCAGAGCCTATGGCACAGACACTGACAGACCATGAAGATGGAGTAATAAGTGTGAAATTGTCTGTGAAAGGGCTACTCTGATGCACATGTCACTACTGACGTAAAACAGAGTCTGCTAAAAGAAAAACCTGATGAAGAAATCAGAGTTTAATGAACAATCATCAATAAAACTAGAAGTTAAAAAGGGGGAGAGTTGGAAAATAGTGGGAGCAAATGAAAAGTGAAACATGGTAATATGAGTCTTACCACTGGTTTCTGTCCTGCTTTGACTTTGGCCGAGATACCCAAAACACTGGAAATGTTGTCCAAAGGTACAAAATCTCCAGGTGAGTCCTGGATGAAGTGCAGTAGGACCTTTTCTCCACCTTTGCGAGTCAAAAACATTCATGAAGTATCATCATGTAAGCAGCTTGTTGACTTCAACCATTACAATAAAGGTCATGAATTTGCTTTGATGGACACTTGATTCAGGCTGACACAGTAAAACTGGATAACTAATGCTTTGTAAAATCATAAATGAACTGTGAATAACCACATCTTTTGGACAGCTGAGATCAATTTCACATGCCACACCCTGATTACTGCCAGACCTGAAGCCATTTCTAAGGCTTTGGGACTCCAGTGAACCACAGTGAGAGCCATTACGCACAAATGAAGAAAACTTGGAACAGTGGTGAACCTTCATTGAACCATGAATTCTGCGCTCTATCAGAAAATCTGCACCATAACCCAATGGTACTTGAGCAATTGGGTTATGCAGCAGTACGATGATCCGAAACACACCAGTAAGTCCACCTCTGAATGGCTCAAAAAAACAAAACTAAGGTTTTGGAGTGGCCTAGTCAAAGTCTGACTTAAATCCAACTGAGATTCTGTGAGATGGCCTTTAACAGGCCATTCATGCTCAAAAACCCTCCGCTGTGGCTGAATTAAAACAATTCTGCAAAGAAGAGTGGGTCAAAATTCCTCCATAGCGAAGTGAATAAACTAAATTACTTATTAAAACATTCACGTTTAAACCTAAACCATAAAAGAAAGTGTTAGTAGACAGAGTTAGCACAGTGTTGGGGACTGATCTCTATAACTGGACTATGGCTGTTTTCAGACCATTTCTGTGCACTGCTGCCACATTTAAAAATCAAGAACTAAAACAAGAACGCTGTAGTTAATCCCCGTTTTAACTGCCTTACATAAGTGTGATGGTGGTTTTCATTCACTTCTTCCTAAAACATATTACCAATTTATTTTTTAATAACGAAGAAAAATTATCTTGACAATGCTTCTTCAAGTTACAAAATCATCTCATGTTATGCATTATAAAATACTGCTACTTGATCCATAGTATTATTTACTATACTACTAAATAATACTTTAATTGCTTTACAACTTTAATTGTTTGTATACAAAAAAATACCATGTTGATTTAAAGCATTAACCCTGTGGACCATCACAGACCCTTGGAGAAGTTCCAACCACTCTACACTGATGTGAGGTAGCACTGCCCCCTAGAGGAGAGATTGTACAACTGCTAACAAATGACTCACCTTCAATGCAATGCAACAAGGTCCCACAGTCTTATGAACTATCAATGCCTTTGTCTTTCACTTTCACCCCTTCACAAGACACACCCTTACTAATAAGCTCCCGTCTATTGTATATTGATTGTACCTTTGGCTACAATGAGCATGCCTCCGCTCTGGAGCAAATCTCCTGAGAAGTTTCCCTGGATTCCTTCAGTGCTGGCCTGAAAGCAGCAAAGAAAACACACCATCAGGATGAGTCAGTCTGCCAACTTGTGCTTCAGAAACTTTACCATTGCTGCTGTGACCACAGGACAATGAGGATAAACCTACCTTTGCAGCTACATCTCGGACCTTCTTCCCCAGGGCAGCAGGAACCACGCTTAAGGCCCTGTACCTGAATGGGAAAGACAGTTTCTCCATCAGAGATCATCACAAAGCAGATAACATTTAGCAAAGAACAGAAGATCAGTATGACTGAGCCTAAACAGTCGCTGCAGAATTAAGTATATTACTGCTGCAATATACTATGACTAAGGTCAAGAGTAAAGCTGAAATGATTAGTCGATTTATCATTTGACAGAAAAATTATCTGCAGCTATTTTAATCAAAATTTTTGGTTTGTCAACTGGGAATCACTTCTGATTTTGGTTTCATTAGTAAACTTATCTAAATGTTTATTGGACAAAGTAAGACATTTGATAATGAGAACTTGACATTTCAGTCGACTAAACAATTAAGAACATAACTGACAGACTAATCAATAATAGAAAGCTTTAGTTGAAGACTGATAATCAAAAGAAAGTTATATCAGTCAAACAAAAACTGTCATTTATATGGAACAAACAGCCTCTCTGTACATGCGAGGAACGCATATTTACTGTACTCACCTTTTAAAGCCCAAATCCTTGTAGCATTTCTTTTGTTCATCCACATAAATAGCTAAAAGAAATATAATGATGATGATTAAGTTGCCATCCCACAAAAAAAACTGGCTGTTGACAGTGATGACCTCAACGTGTATGTATGTGTTTACTTAATAAATCTACATTCATAAATGGTTCGAATTCTGATGGGGTTTTTTTTTTTTTATATTGTCATTGGGTGACACTGTTGAACCATATATTACCGTTTGAGAGATGTTTCCACAAGGAGACAAATGTAGTTTATCATTCAGCAGAAAGCAGGTGTTTGATACACTAAACACTGGTCTTTAGTTGTTGCTTTATACAGCTACGTCATAGATAGAATTTAGAAAATAATCTGACATTCAAGATTAAAACCAACTAATAGGTTTGTAGTGTGTAAATAGTTTTTAAAATCAAGAGTTTTTCACTTTAGTAAGGCTCAAGACAAAAACTTTTAAACTAGTAAATAATACTCACATCCCTTAAAAAACCGTCCTTCCTTGAACTCCTTCAGCCCAACCTCCTCAGGTCCAATGCCCACCAGTGATACACCACTGACTGTCAAGTCCTGCTCCAGTTTGCTGATCTCTGACGCCATCCATCGACAAATCTGACAACCAAATCTGCGCAGGAAAAACAAGACTACAGGCTGGTCCTGCCACAGAGACTGGAGCTCTACACGCTGAAACAGAGGAAGGAAAAACACTAGATTTAAAACTAATGATTGTCAATTATTTAATCATTTAATCATTGTCATATTTTTGTTAAATCAGTTAGTCGTTGGGTTAATAATATTTCATAAAATTGGGAGAAACATCCATTACTATTTGACAGCAATTTTAGTATCTTCAAATGTCTTGTTTTGTCTGTCAAACAGTCCAAAATGTAAAGACACTCAGTTTACAATCATAGCTAGAAATGGTATCGGGATTCATATTCACACATAGTTCATGTTTATAAACCGAGGCAGCAATTAAATCAGTGCTGAGAGGCAGTGGCAGGTTTAATGCAGTAGGTCTCAGCAGGGAACATGGGGCTCTGAGAGAAACTGAGTGAGCTTTATATTAAACACAAGCACACAAACCAATCCTCCTTTTATTCAAGTACTGTATTTAAATACAACTTTGAGGCACTACTTTGGAGAGAGATATTATACTTTTTACTAAGCTACATCTATCTGACAGCTATAGTTTGTCAGGTTAAATTATTACATAAAAAACTTCAAATAACTTCCTACAATACACAATTCAAACAGTCTTATGTGTGATCCCTTACAAGAGAACAGCGTGTGCTCCTTGTCACATTCAGATGTCTATGAGTTGAAGAAATTTATCTAACTCAGATGCTACAACAGCTCTCTATCTATAACTTGACCTACACTGAAAACCACTTTATCACCAAACTCTGTGTAACTCTATATGCAGGTAAAATTAGCTCAAAATGTAAAATACTGCTTCCATAACAATGAATAAGTAATCTAATAAGTAGGCTAATATATATTCATATGGTTGGTCAATGGTCACTATTTTGCAGAATGACTACTTCTACTACTTTAGGTACATTTTCCTAATCATACTTGTGTACTTCTGCTTAAATTTAAATGCAGGACTTTGCTGAGTATGTTTACACTGTTGAACTGGTTCTTTTGTTCACATAATGGATCCGGGTGCATATTTTCTTCTTTTCTCTTCTTTCTAACTTAACTTACCTCCCCAGTGTCGGCGCTCTTCACAAAGTTCTTTCCGACTCGCTCAAGGTCGACGTTTGCCATCTTCTACGACTAGACTCCAACCTGTCAGCAGCTGAACAAATTTAAAGGAGATTAACAGTATGTAACCACCATATATACTCGTGTAATGATACACACAAATGTTGCAAAACAACTGCATCCGGAATCGCCCACTGGACACCGTCATCCAATCAAATTCTGCTGAAGATGGACAATCAGCCAATTACAGCGCACGCCTTACGTTGCAGGGCGGGGCTTAGCTAGAGTAACATAACACGTGAGTCATCCCTCCACAATGTTTTCACCAAAACCATAAACTTTCTTGTTTGTTTTGTGAACGGTACCTTTTCTTTGCTTTTTCTTCAACGTGTCACCACATATTTAACACTGGTTCGATGGTGTTAACACAGTGGTGACTGAGTATTTAAAAATATTAAGTTTTTTATTAGCAGGTTGCATAAGGTACAATATGTGAGCTCAAAGGTGATGGAATTTATTGCATGGTCTTTGTTTGCTCTCATTATTCACTGAGATTCTTCAGTTTTTTATAGCAGCTAATTTCCTCTTACCTCTCAGAGAACAGTTTTCTGTTATAAAATTGCAGTACTGTACAACCAAGGATAACACAGAGAACACAGTGTGTGAGTACACTCAGATCATTTACTTAGGTAAAGTACTAGCTCAGAAGTAATTAGTAAGTACTAAAAGTACTCTTTATAATTAAGTAGAAGTACTTTATGAAGTAGCAGAGAATGGAAGTATTGAAGTACAAATACCTCAAAACTGTACCTAAGTACAGTAGTTAAGTAAGCGTTCATACCACTCCTGCACTTCTTCCACCACAGTACATACGTACAATTGTGAGTTATTTTATTTTAACATTTTTTCTTTTTCTTTTCTGTTTTTTAAGCCCAAATGTCAGCTGTGAGAAATGCACACCTGGTTCTACTATTTCTGACTGAGAAACATCTGCACCAACACCCAAAAAACACATATAACATTTACATTTTACCAAATCAAAACTTTGTGTAACTAAAATGAGCTGCAGCAAATTAAAGAAGCATGTATTATGTTGTTTGTATAACCTGACTGTGACCAATAAAGTAACACTTTACTCGTCTTGTCTTATATGATGATAAACTGAAGACCTTTGGGTGTTGTACCGTTGTTTAAATAAAAGACACTCATATACATCTCCTTGAGTTGTGTAAAATTAACACGCGATTTTAGACTATATTGTATTGTTATATTTTACAGACTAATAGTTACATGAGAAAATAAACAACAGTTGAATTAATAATTTAAAAAAATAGTTAATTGCATCCCTGATACTTAGCGCTGAAGTGGCAGATTACATCTGACCACTGATTACATGCCTTTTAAAAATTTCTTTCACATTATACTTTTGTATTTCAAAGGGACATATAAATATACCTGTGGTCCAGTGGGAATGAATGCAATACATCAGTTTGTCAGTGGTTGTTTCAGGTATTGCTACATCAAAGTAGACAACCTGCAGGTTGGATTATTTTAATAAAACTCTACTCTCAGTCACTATAAATCACTTTTAGTGTTTGCATTTCTTCAGAGAACAGTACATTATGAAATAAAAATATAAGTTGTTGGTTTTAATGAAGTATAAATCTTTTTACTCTCATGTTTCAATGAAATGTGTTTGGCAACTCTCACAATACACACTACAGTGGATAGTAACAATGAAAATGAAGAGATAAGAATTAAATAAATATAATATGTTTTTACATATCAGCTGAACTCTGGAGGGAGATAAACATTCTTCAAACCAGGAATAAAGTGCATGGGTGAAGTTTGTAAAGTGCTCAATACACACTGAAAGTTTAAACTTTATTCTTGAAAGACAAGAAAATAACAGTCAAGTCACATAAGGGAATAAGGTGCATGGTAACTATCTGATGTTGGTCACAGTGGAAAACTTAAAAGACAAAGCAGCATAGGTTCAAATAAAAAATCTATAATATACAGGAACTTTACTATTCTGTTATGTCCTGTTGGTTAGTTTCCTAAATTCACAAATCGAACTTTTTAATTCATTGTTTCAGTAAAAAAAAGTGATGCAAAGGTGGCAAAACAACAGATTTAGGCAAAGTAGCAGAAACTGGACGAAACTATGACAGTATCTATAGGTTTCCACGCCAAAAAGGTTTAAAATGTGTTTTAGCCTTTGTAAAATCATAGCTGACTGTAGACCTACCTTATCTTTTGGATAAATATAGTGGTGTAGTAGTTCATGCAGTACAAAGTATAATATTTCCCCTTGAAGTTAAGTATAAAGTAGCATAACATTCATAAAGAAAAGTGAGGTCATACAAAACTGTACTTACACAAACTACAGTGAGTAAATTATATTTCACTACAGTGCAATTCTGACCTAAAGTACATTACAGTCACTGGTCACTTTATTAGCTGTACATTACATGAAGCGGTGTTTTGGCCCCCTCATTTATGTAAATATGATGGCCAAAACATTAGAAACACCTAAGTAGAATTCATGTCAGAGCAGCTATATTGGATTGCATTGGACTGAACAGGTGTACCTAAAGTGGCCAGTGCGTGTATACTAGAGGACGCGATGTACACAGCGGAGACTGTCCGCGGTGCTGATGTTGCAGGGAGGGGCGTGACGTCACGGGAGAGACCGGGAGGAAAAGGCGAGGGGGGAGAAGAGAAGAGGGGGAAGGAGATGGGACGTAGAAGAGAGCGGGGGTATGACTGCATCAAAGGAAACACAAAAAACAATCATGACTCCTGGAATTCATCCTACGTTTATTATAAACCACAGTGATCGGTCTGTTTACCTCCACAGTATGCTGCAATAAATGACGAGCCGCCCCGATAAGGTAATTATCATCTTTCACCTCTGAATTTGCACGCCTTCCTTCTTCTAATACTTTTAAGTCGATTGCTTGGTCGCCACCTTTAGAGACAAATGTCAAGTCGAGAAAAATATCCAGGATCATTTGCCTAAAAAAGCTATCGATCGGCTACGTGGCTACGAACAGGATCGATGTCGGACAAATATTTCATCTGAATTTGAGCGGTAATGATGCGTTATCCTTGTAATTGTCTTGCCATCATTATCACCGCCAGCGGCTCCATTGTGTCCGATTTGAGCTTCCTCCATGAAAAATTAAAATGGAAACAGGCTTCATGAGAGCGGTGCCGCATACCACACTGCTGTAGCCACGCCGAGCACATGGGCTTTGCGCACAACCCTAACATGCGCATTGGTTGCAGTGCGCCCGTCATTACTGTGCTATTCTTGCTGTCTGCTGAACACTGCAGTGTCCTCTTGGTAGCACTGTATAACCATTAGCAGCACTGAGTTACTCACATTCTCACCATGCCACACTGTTGTGATCTTGGATGACTTCTAATGTGAACAGTCAAGTCATAGGTTTTCATCATATCTGAGTTTTAACTCGACAATGTTTATCAATCTTTCTTATGCTGCAGTGTAAGCTGGCTTGAGAAAGTCATCTCCAGGCATGGGCACTCCCAGTGACCCCCTCTTGGCCAGTCCAGGAGGAAGGTTATCCACAGCTCAGGAAGGTATCTGGAGGAGCTCACTCCCCAAAACAGCCAGCTTCCCAACGTCCACCAGTCGGCACCTCAGTCACCGAGCCAACAACTTCCAAAGACAGCCAAAGCGTCGGAAGCTGATAAGACCTTCACCGCCTCCGCCCCCCAACACACCCTGTCCCCTGGACCAGCTGGACCTCAGTGAACTTCCCCCGAGACGCACCTTCCAAGAACTGCTCTTCAATGGCTGCATCCTGTTTGGCATTGAGTTCAGCTATGCCATGGAAACAGCTTATGTGACTCCTGTGCTTCTACAGATGGGCCTGCCTGATCAGTTCTACAGCTTGGTGTGGTTTATTAGCCCCATACTGGGTACGTGAACAGCAAAGGGAGATGGTCAACTGATGTATGATAAAAAGCAATAACCTTGTTGTTTCTAACTCAGTTGTTTCTAACTCTTGACTTAAAGGATTCCTCGTTCAGCCGCTCCTAGGAGCGTGGAGTGACCGTTGTACATCCCGGTTTGGGAGACGGAGACCTTTCATTTTTGCCTTGGCTATAGGTAAGACATGTTAAAAGAGTCCTCTAAAAATGTATAGTGCACTTCCATAAAGTTTCAAAAGACAGATCAAAAAAGAATGGTCACAATCTTGGCAGCCTAGATAAGATATGATGATAAAATGCAAAAACACTGGTCTTCACTTCTCATAATGCTGATCTGATAACATTTTTCAGTCCTGCTATGTTAAATGCCAACATGTGGCATTTAACAGGCTTTGTGTTTTGTCTCTTCCAAGTCCAACTCGAGATACATCATTGATGTCACCTGAGGAAACTCTTCAAAATCACAAAACAACATCATATAAAAACACATTATATGCAGTTTTTCTGCTGTTCTCATAGGGGCTTTGATCGGTCTAACCCTGGTGCTGAATGGAAGAGACATTGGAGGTGTACTAGCCGACACAACATCAAATCACAAGTGGGGAATTGTCCTGACAGTGTGCGGTGTTGTTCTGATGGACTTCAGCGCTGATTCAGCTGACAACCCAAGCCATGCCTACATGATGGATGTGTGCAGCCCAGAGGATCAAGATCGAGGGCTGAACATCCATGCATTACTGGCAGGTAGGGAAACATTTTATACATTCCAAATGCAGGTTTATCTTCTTATTATTTGATTTCTACAGTAATGGTTTAGAAAACTGCAACTATAGTTTTTATTATTTTAATATAAACAACAGATAATAGGCTTTCAGAAATCATCGTTTTGAGTTAAACAAAGTTAACAGGGTACATTTCTATTACACTTATTTTTATTATGAATTTCCCTATACAGGACTAGGAGGTGGATTTGGCTACATTGTTGGTGGCATCAGCTGGGACCAGACACAATTTGGAAGATCGATGGGAGGTCAACTGCGGGTCATATACCTGTTTACAAGTGTCACGCTGGTGATAGCCACAGCCATGACTCTGTTGAGCATCCCTGAACGGGTCCTACCAAAGAGCCAGCCAAACAAAAACTCCAGCAAAAACCATTTGAAGAGTCCCAGCCTCCCGCTTCCGCCCTCTCCTCCTGTTCCACCAGGATCAGCTTTAGGACTGGAGGAGGAAGACGAGGAAGGTCTTTATAGCTACAAGTCTCACCCATGTAATCCTGACCCTCTGGCCCATTCTTGCAGTGCCAATGCACGGCTCTGTGTTGGCCTCACTAGCCCCATATCGCCCCTGAGCCCCCTCACTCCAAAATATGGCAGCTTTATAAGCAGAGACAGTTCTCTCACAGGCATTAATGAGTTTGCCTCCTCTTTAGGAACCTCATATATAGACAGTGTGCTCATAGACTGCTACACAGGTCAACAGACACCACAGGCCCTGGGCTCTAGCTCCACTGCAGCGCCCGTGCCTCCAGGGGACTCCCCTCCTCCTTCTGCAGTACAGATCGAGCCTGATGTGGCGTCTCAGGCAGCTGGGAACGGACAGGATGCAGAAGCACCCCAACCTGAGGGAGACGCACAATCTCATGGAGCATCTCAGGTCACAGCTGCAACTCAGCCTGCTGCTGGGTCACATTGGGGGTCCACTGCTGGTATCCTGAAGCGACCCCAGAGTCTTGCGCTGATGGAAGAGCCCACGGCAACCCAGATTGTTGGGTTGGAGAATGGACGGAGAAGAACAGTGACCTTCAGCCAGCAGGTCAGACATGTCAGACATTGTAAAAATAACAAAAACGATTTATTCATTTGCCATCACAGCATTTTTAAACAGTGTGTCTATTTCGTCTGATAAAGGTTGCAAACATTTTGCTGAATGGGGTGCGTTACGAGAGCGATCTGAGTGAGAACATGGAGACAGGAGAATCCCAAATGTCAATGAAACTGCTGTGTATAGCCATCTACAGGATGCCTCCATCTTTGCGGAGTTTATGCACTAATCATTTTTTAGGTGAGAAAAATAATTCAGTTTAGTGAAAAACACTGATATATCTTTAGATGTGTTTTGAAGTGAAATCTTATTGGTTCTCTCTGTGCTGTAGGCTGGCTGTCCTTTGAAGGCATGCTGCTCTTTTACACTGACTTCATGGGGGAGGTTGTCTTTGAAGGAGACCCCAAAGCACCCCATGACTCTGAGGCTTACGAACGATATAATGCTGGTGTTACCATGGGCTGCTGGGGCATGTGCATCTATGCATTCAGTGCTGCTTTCTACTCAGGTAAGCTACACTCATAATCACATCTTGGCTGTCAATGCAGCTCTGGCGAGGGAAGAGTAATTTCTTACCTTGGCTGGATTCGTGCAGTAATTTGTCTTCATTACAGCTTTACATTTGTAAAATGTTTCCCTCTGGGGTTCCTCTCTTTCAGCCATATTGGAGAAACTGGAGGAGCGTTTCTCTCTTCGCACTCTATACTTTTTTGCCTACTTGGCGTTTGGTTTGGGCACAGGTCTTGCCACACTGTCCACCAACCTCTACGTGGTACTTTCTCTCTGTGTCACCTATGGGGTGCTCTTCTCCTCTCTATGCACGCTGCCTTACTCTCTGCTGTGTGAATACTACCAGAGCCCCCAGGTCAGTCTCAACATCAGTTAGCATTAACTCATTTGTATAATAATGGTTTAACCTTAAGGGATGTTTCCATTTTTTTAAATTAGCTTATTTGGCAATTGTTAAATGAGAAGACTGATAACCCTTTTGGCTGCTGACAGAGCCACGTTAAACTTTTCCCCATTTCCAGTGTTTTTGAGCTGATTGGCTGCAGGTGGTAGCATCATATTTAACACAGGCATTACGGTGATATCAGTCTTTTTATTTATGTTAAATCACTGTTAAAGTGATTTGTGGTAGACCATCAGATTTAACATACGACTAAACTATTTCTGTAACTGTTTTCAGTTTTGTGGCTCATCAGAGGAAGGGACCAGACGAGGGATGGGGGTGGACATCTCTCTGCTCAGCTGCCAGTATTTCCTGGCTCAGATCCTGGTCTCTGTGGCGATGGGACCTCTGACCTCACTGGTGGGTGGGGCCCAGGGAGTGATGTACTTTGCAAGCCTGATGTCATTCGTGGGCTGCCTGTACTCCTCTCTCTGCGTGGTGTACCAGCTGCCCCCCCCTGAGGGTGAGCCCCCCGATAGCGAGACCCAGCCACTATTGGTGCACATTTAGAAAAGCCTCTTAATTTAATTTACCTCACACACACACACACACACACACACACAGTCAGCAACACACACTCTCACCCTGTCACTTTTTGTGTCACTTTGAGTGTGTTGACCTTCACAGCGATGATAGGACAAACACACTGTACATCCTGCCACACACTGTACAGCACAATGCCATTTATTGTTTCACATTAATCAGCACTGCACTTCTCAGAGCTAGACAGACAGACAGACATTGGCCACCGCTCCAATATGTGTATACATGACCACTGTGTTCATACAGTGTGTGTGCCCATGCATATTTTTCCTAACTTCGCAAATGAATGTGTGACCTTTATGAATGGAGTGTGGGTCAAATTGTGTGTGTGACAATGTGAATGACCTCTTTGATTATACATAAGCCTGAGCTATTCTGTGTCTGATTCTTTGCTGTAAAATCTTGCATCATCTTACTTGCTTGTTGGTGTTTAGAAATGTTGATCACTATGTACAGGCTAACCACAGCTTTCCTTTCTTTTTCTTCCTATTATCAGTTGCCTAACGTCTGCATGAGACGCAGTGTTATCTCCCAAATCCTTGTGTTAATGTTTTGTTTTGGTCATACAGCCAAGGAAATGTCTACCTGCCTGTTTCTCTGAGTTAGCATATTAACTTCACACCTCAGGCAGGATTCACTCACACTCCCTCATTAATGCTTCTTAATTCAAGAGCACTTTTGGCATAATTTAGCAAACACATACTTAATATTCATGTGAAGCTGAACAGCGCTTTATCAAATTTACAGTCTTTAAGGGCTTCACAATGTCCACATTTTAACGGCAAATAAAAACAACACTTTCCACACAATCCAGTCATTGTGAGACTAAATTAGTCTGCTGTCGCCAAATTTCACAGTTTGGTGCTGTGCGACTCTTAATGAAGTCCAAAGTACGAGTACAATGCCAATTAAATACTAAATCGACACAGAGCCATGATTAATAGGATGACACACACGAACACAAACACACATTCATATACAATACTTTCAAAAACACAGAGAAATGTGTACTGGTGGCAAATTCTTTCTGGGCCCTCACTAAGCCATGGACAGCACTGTGAGCTGTCACCCTACTCCTGGCCATGGCATTGTAATAATGACAGTAATTCTTGTCATTATCAGGAAGAGGAGAAGTTGAAACTGGGGTGTGAATCAGCATTCAATGGGAAACCGAACAAAACAGAAGAACAGCAATCAGAGAGAAGACTCATGTGAACTATGGGTAACCCTGAAGGTGGACAGCAGTGAAAAGAAAGACTGTCGGGGTTTACAGAGCCAGCAGCAAGGGCTTATTTTCATCATTAGGGCGCATGCTTAAAGTAGTAGGCATCTGCTCCACCATGCTCTGCCCATGAACTCAGTATAGTGATGATGTTACATTTGTTAACCAGTTTCCTCACAAGAAGCGTCAAATTTAATTCGTTTTCATCTTCCATCCCCAAAGAAAAGTCATCTTCACTAGCAAAATGGTTCATAAAGTTCATGTTTTACTCCTGTTTTGCCATGGCAAACAGTATGCTTTGTCTGTTCAGCCTCAACACAGGCACAAAGCCTGACTTCAGGGCTTTAACATAAGGTAAACTTTAGTATAATCTGTTGTAGGCCTTTCATTGTGATTCTTTCATTGACTAGTACCAGCATTATGGTGCCAGTCACAATTGCCGCTTCAGCAGAATGTCAATAATTACCTACTATTAAAGCCTCCTGGACTGACTGGATGCATACCATGCTAATGTTTCTGAGGAAACTAAGAGTGTGGATCATGCTGTTGCAGCTTGCTTGATAAAGAGAAAAAAAAACATTTTATGTTAATCCACATTCAATATTGGAAGTGTTACTTTTATTCAGGGTTAAATTAAATCTAATACGATAATTTTGCCACTCTGGGCTCCTGTGTCAGTTATTGTGTATTCCTAATCACCATTGGAGTCAATATCTACTTGACTTCAGTAATGATGAGCTGCATTCTGAAAGTACACCACATGGGGGAGCCAGGACACACAACAGTAATCAACTGATTCTCTGCATCCTTTTCCATTACCAAGTCACAGATTATTCCTGTTCCTTCCTGCATCTAAGCCAGCCATTTTCCATGTTAAGAAAAATTGGGTCAAGTGACATCATCTGCTTGGAAATCCATGGTTTTAAAAAGCACAGACAAACAGGTAAAATACAAACAACATGGATACGCTTAAGTAAAAAGACAATTTATTTGTTAATCAGAATATACAAAGCAGTGGCTGATGTAACCGAATGTCATTCTGGTTCTGAAAAAGGCAGTCTTGGACACAAAACTGGGCTACCCAGCCATAACATAAAACTTATTTAAAACTTAAGAAAAACAAAGTAAAAATGGTACAAACTTGCGTGGAATGCATACAGAACAAATGACCAAAGCCTTAAGATTTAAGAGGGGTTAATTAACATTGCAAAATCCTGCCTCCATAAAACAGGGTCAAGCAATCTTATCATGGAGGCGCAAGACATAGCCCCTTTTATTCATTTGCACAATCTGTTATGTTATCAGGGCAACCAAGCCAAGGATTAAGTAGCAGCTCAACAAAAAAAAACCTATGCCTCAACTAATAATGCTAACAACTGTCCATTAGCCCCTGCTTAAAACTTATCTTTGGTCCTTTAAGTGAATCTGAGAGGTCAACATGAGCCTTGGAGGTGAGCAGCTGCCTGTATGTATGAATCATCTGGTCAGCACTGACATAATAGAGAATGTGCTTCTAACATACTGATATAAAGCCTCAAAAAATGAAAAACTGATCTCATGGCATGGCCCAATTTGTACAAGTAGAAAACAAAGCTCATTTTAAAGACCAATAAATAACATTTCATAAAAAAGGATGCAGGGCCACTATGTTTCAGGACTCCAGTGCAATGTGATAACATGGGAGCAAACAAAAAGAAATATCTCTCAAAGATACAGAAAGCACAAGCTCTAGAACACAATGTTGACCAGGATGGTAAGACAGTGCTGCCAACAACTAGCAGGGTAGAGACCTAAGCCTCCACTTCTGCTTCTTTTGAATCTCCATTTTCCTCTGTCTTCTGCTTTTTTGTTTCCACCTTTTCCTAATAAAAAGAGAAAATATTTCACATATTAGCAATGATTCAGAATCCAGATTACTCAACACACATGACAAACAAGTGATTAAATTATATACAAACCTCCTCCTCCTCCTCCTCCTCCTCAGCTGCACGCTTCACAGGCTGTGCATCGGTCTCCTCAGCAGGGGGCGCCTCCTCTGCTTTCTCTGTAAGGACAGTTTATCACTTCAGAAAATACATCCTCTAGTTTCAACTTAATTACAACAAGATCTACCGGCAAATGTAATTTTGGAAGTCAAGGTAGCACAATGGAAAATTACTAATGAGACTACTGCACAGGATCCTCGTTATACTTCATATACTAATAAATCAGGACAAAGTAACACACGTAACTTTCTTAACATGGTTGCCAAAATCCTTTTGGGAAAAAAAAATACAGCTTTTTATGAATGTACCATCTCCATTCTTGTGTTCCTCCTGTGCAGGTTCCTCCACTTTGTCACTGTGATCAGCGCCATTCTTGAAGAAGAGAAAGAAACGTCATTTCATGTCAGGGATTCTATTATGTGAGCTATTATGTTGGATTATAGACACTATTTTAAAGAGTAAAAAACAAAACATAAAATCCCTAGCATAGTTTAAATAATCCTCCCAGATTTTATATCTACAGACTCCTTTGGGGACACTTAAAGGCATGTGTTTAGAGCTCTTGTTACCTCCCCAGAGGATCAGCTAACAAGCTCTGAGAAACCTCAGACTATGGAGACCAATAGAGATGTCCAAAGGCTTGCTAGCTAACATCTGTGCCATTTCACAACACAAACAAAGCACAGTGTGTAGGACCAGCTGAACAGAAGGGGGAGGCGGGTGCAGCGACACCTGCACGATGAAGGGTGCAAAGACAATAGGCCATGAGGCTGGTCCCTCGTCTCAAACTCACTGTGCCATTGGCAGGTGCGTCCCCGCTGTCGGTCTTCTCCTCCTCGACTTCTTTTTTCTCTTTCAAGTCCTACAAAATAAAAGCATGATCCTTTATCAATGAGGCGCCCGGCGAAGAGTTCATTCTTCAGTGCCACACGTTCTTACCACATGCGGTTGCAATTAAAACATCAGCTACCAAATCCGGTAAAAAGTGTAATTCAATCTAGGCCAAGGTAGAAATAATAAGCGGTGTTAAACGTTTTCATCCCAGCGGCGCGTAACGTAACGTTGTCGTTACTGTGTCTTCCCGCCCACAGCAGCAACAGCTCCGCTTCACCAGCCGCACTGTTCCCACCGCTTTGTCTGCACTACACATCAGTACATAACCAAATCACACACGTTTCACTTTTAAGACACTGCTGTTTTAGCTGTTGACGTTGAAAAATCAGAGATAAATCAAGTTATACTGTGTATCGTTGTCGACGAGTAGCGTTTCACGCCAACAGTCATTTATGGAAAACACATTTCCCACAATTACAGTTTTAACTCGCATGAAGTAACGCTAACGGTAACGTGCGCTTCAACCGCCGAATAACTCAGTGTTGTTTGAACCGAACTAGCTAAACCAATTGTTAACACAAATAACACGACAACTCTGAAAAGTTCCCCAAATCTTTTAACACGACGGTTCAACCGAAAAAAATAAAACTGAATGAAACGCACCTTTGCTGTAACCTCTGCAGTTGCGGTCGTGTCAACAGCTGTGTCGGCCATAGTTAATTTTGTGAATTTTATTAGATATTTATATTCCTGTTTAGGTTTTTATTTGATGGGTCGTTGCCGACGTGTGGATAGTCCAAAGACGCCGAGAGAGAAATGATGTCTGCCCGTCTCCTCTTTTCTCCCGACGTCGTTGAAAATCTACTCTCGTTGGTTACAGCGGTTCGATCCCGCACACGATTGGACAATGCCGGCTACTGGAGTATGTGATTGGAAGAGTGGCTTGTCACTCTTGACTAGACTTCCCGCCTACCGACTACCTCGTCGTTGATTGGCCAATCGTTTTAAAGCGCTGCACTATGACAGAGTTCTTTCTTTCTATTACCCATCACTTTGCGTTTGATTTTCCCCCTAAATTTTGAACAATAGGTTTAAGATTGTTAAGATTATGATACCCTATCACAATCTACTTATAACGTATTATTATTTTAAGTAGGCTGATTATAAAAGTTTACATACATAGGCCCACGAACGGAATCTTTTGTCTTAGCGCTCTTTCTTTGCAGGCGTGGGGTATCAAATTACAACCAAAAAGCACTAATATAATGTAACGATGTGAAAACCATGGGGCCACTCCTCCTTTCTATATTTAACTGTTGAAACGAAATGAATTTCTGTGTCGTTACCCTTTCACTATTTGCAAGACCCAAAACAGTGCAACGTGTTTATTGGTCATGCACATTGCATTAATAAGTTTATAATTAAGTTGCACAACTAAAGACAAACAATGTGCACAGCCTGAGATACAAAATTATTTTGAACGTTGCCCTGACTATATGAAATAATTGTTTTTTATTTATTTGTGAACTGATGCCACTTCTACGTTATTACATGTTCAAGTGATTAGGCAGTGTCGTTCAATCAGTAGGGGAACATAGTTTTCTGTTTCAGGGTCACATGATACAAAGAAAAGGAGGATAATGATATGGAATCACATAGATAAGCCCAGCAATAAATGTGTTGCTTGGGATTTATCGGTCTATCAGAGTCAGTAATGGGGCGTGGTGTGGCACAGTGAGCGTTTATGCCCTTGTGAAAACCTTTGCAGCATACATTAAGTTACAGCTATTGTCATTACACTGTTAAAAATCATACTGATTTTATATTTCCTGAAAGCACAATTTTCTCAAACTATAAGAGACTCAAACAAAATATATAGAAGAAGTTGCTCATAACAGAAGTCACATTGCTACAAGCCCTATATACACGCAATATATGATGCAAAACGTCATACACACATAAATAACACCAGGGTCTTGTCTCTAATTCATATTTCAGGTGTAATGGATTAAACATGATTTAAATCCAGCATTTACCCAGATAAATTGTCCTTAAGGATTTGTTGCTATAGTCTTGTGTGATATCCCAAACAAGATGTTTTTCTCTTTTCTCTCAGGTTCTTTGAGGTAAACTTTGTTTGTCATCTCTGTAGTCACTCCTCCAACTGTTAAACCAACGGAAGTGGCAACACTCAACTCTGTGGGCTCTGATCTCTGTAATTTGAGCCTGCATCTGGTCAGTGCCTC
Organism: Sandelia bainsii; assembly: GCA_032362345.1. NCBI lineage: Eukaryota > Metazoa > Chordata > Actinopteri > Anabantiformes > Anabantidae > Sandelia > Sandelia bainsii. The sequence goes on from JAUMHL010000025.1 coordinate 16,200,517, forward strand.
ACTGTCACTTAAAAAAAAGGAAGGCATCATTTTTTTATCACAGGTAAAATCTACACATTTTGTGCCATTGCGACCTGACCTACAATTGAATTTCTCAAACAACCTTGTTTGCCACGCCTGTCATTGCTTCTGCCCCTACACAGCTGTCATTGATTTTCATAAAACCCTACTTATCAGATTGTCAGAGCAACAGTGTATTTTCCATTTGTTTAATTCCAGTAAGCTTATACAAAACATGACTACAGATGCTCCACAGATGATCTCACTTTGGACTAGATTTCAAATATTTCTAGACAGCCTTACTAATGTTTGCATCCCAAACTTGTCCCAACACACCCAAGCAGGATATCTTAACACAAGTAATTCTTCATCCTCTAATTTTAGTGCTGCCTACGACCTAATCCTATACTGTCTCACTTATTATCTCCGTGCCATGCCAGAATTCAAGCCACTGATTTTGAAGAACCCTCTGGGCCCTTTTTAGTCATTCATCTCACATTCAGCTGAAATATAATTACAGAGACTGTAATTACATGCAGAGATCAAAGGGTTGTGTGTCAGTATACTAATCTGCTACTTTGAGATTTATTTTCTTTTTCATATAAAGATTTTTTTCATGTAAGTTCAGTCTGTTGTTCTTGTTCATCTTCAGTTAACTAATAATATTAACATTATTAACCAATATGTTAAAAAAATATTGCTGATTTATTGATTTTATACACAAAAGCTTCTGCTATATCATGTAAAAGACATAAAAAAAGTTATTATTGTTAATGAAGAAATAATCAAGTCATCACACTTATACAGCAGTGTGGTTGGAATTGATACAAGCAGCTATGAAAAGCAACATTCATTGTGTTACTGCACTTACAGACAAGGACTCGTGTTGGTGTGCATCAAGTGTTACCTTTGTTATTTGGTAAATGAAGACCCTGTGCAGCCTGCAGGGCACTGAAGCAGACATCCACAGTGAGTAATGACCTCACTGTGTGCACAACCTGTAAATCCATGAGAGAAACGATGGGACAGACTAAAACACAGTAGAAGGCATTACTCACACTGTAACTGGAAAATGAGAGCAATCAAAGAAAAGGGGAGTGTTTGTGAGATCATTTCCTGTCTTTTTTTTCTTATTTGCCTACCTCAACATGTTTCCATGTGTTCCAAAGTTTTAAAAATGTTTGTCTATACGCAGCCTGTTCATTCTACAGGTAAAATATGTGAATGGAACTGCTGCAGCAAGTAGGGCAGCCAAAGAAAAAGTTGCAGAAGATGCAAGTTATACAGTTGAAACGTAATTTATGTGGTGACTTTTATAAAGGTCTTTGCCAAACAACTGGAGGGTTTACCACACTTTCCACAAGTAGGAACTGGAAAACTTTTTTTATCCTGTTCAAAGTTATGTGACCACGAAAAGTAATGCTGTATAAAATAAAAACCCCTTTGTGTTCACAGTGACGCATGTTTGAAATGTAATAGAATATTTCATGCAAGTACCTGAGGAGTACTTTGTTTGAATGTTCTCCACTGTACTAACAGGTCTGATGTTATAGGATGAAAGTACAGCACCTTAAGTTCATCTTCATTTCTTAGGGACAAAGGACTGACCTGACTTAAGGAATGTCAGTGCTCGGGGGTAGAGCAAAGTGGGACCCATCATAGAGCAAAGGTCAGGATTAGGAGGGGGAAGGGTCCCGATAATTGGAGGAATTGATGGGGGCAAACTGAGCCCTTTTGTTTTGAACAACAGTGTCCTGCATGGTCTGTTTTGGTTTTCTGGTTCTCAGGCAAATCCTGCAGAGTTCAGAGACAACATAAAGTTGACTTCACACTGTGAGTCGTATGCACAGCGAGGAAGAAAGTATGTTTATATTATTCATCTATAATTGACACAATTACATACAGTCATTATTCATGATAATGAAATCATAGGCACAAGCAGTGCAGCCCCAAGACCTCCAGCAGCTCAAACTATTTTCAAATAAAAACTGCAGGGATGTTACGAAATACCAGGCATCACAGTACCTTTTTCTGTAAAGTAATGCAGTGAAGGAAAATAATGCCTCAGATATATTTTTTATAAAATACCAATACATTTTAATGAATATTGTTTTAGGTGGCTGACTATGTCAATTTTATCCATCTTTACTGAGTTTTTGTAATTGTATTATTTTGTATTTGTGTTGGTGTGGTTCTTTTTCTGGTTACACTTCTTTTCTTTTGAACAGAAAGCAGCTGTAACAAGGCAAAACAATTTCCCTCTGGGATTAATAAAGTTTTTTGAATCTTGAGATGTCTGTGTGGTTGTGTAACAATACAAAGTGCCCAAAGGATAAAGTACAACAACAATAACAACACCAAGAAAAAGCAAGACTGCTATAGTAATAATGAACAATTAATAAATAAGTACATGGGTATATAAAATTACACATAATACATTTACATTCTATGAGTTATTTAATTATGTTTCCATATCAGGATATTACAAACAACATAAAGCCAGGGGGCAAAAAAAACAACAAAACAAGTGCATGTGAATGAACATTCACATATATGTATATTAAATAAAACAGTGAAAGTAAAAAAGAGAGGTTATGTAAAAACAACAGCAAAAAAGAAAACTTACTTGTGTGCAGCATGAAAAAGTTATTAAATTATTTAAAAGGTTTTCAGTACTGTTGTGCTTGACATGTCTTTTTATTGTTGTGTGGATTACTCTGTAGGTGCTTTGAGGATTTGAAAAATACCACTCTTTTGCTGCAAGTCTTTCTATATCTCAGAACATTCTACAATTAACTGAAAACAGTTTAAAGTTTGGGTTATTAAAGGGTGTGCATATTCTGATCAGGGAAGGAGACAATGTTCAGACAATGCTCAGACATTGTCAGCAGGGTGTAGCTATAGTCTGGATAATGTTTTTATGTTAACACTGAGAAGGGAATTGTTGTTTCTTGCTCCATTTGTGATACACAGGTGTCAACTCCTACTGGGTGCGAAGTACCTGGGATGAGGATTACTTACTTACTTAGAAGGTGCGGGATAAGGCGCTACACTAGAAGTTCAGATATGTCAAGATTCATTATTAATGAATGAGTGTAGAAATCGTTGTGTGTTGGTAAAATGGATCAGCTGCAGTAATCTGGTTGTTGTACTGTACCATTGTGCTGCAGAGAGAGTTAAACCAAAAACCTCATCTTTAATCTGACCTGACAGAAGACAATGTGAATGCAAGTGGCTGAAAACTCCACACTGGCTGAACGCCCATCACAGGGTTATAAATGACTGGCAAGAGACTCAAGACCCAGGGAATGCCACAGAGATTACATCTCCCAGCTGGCATATTTATGCTTGGTGGAGGTGTTGGAGGAAACTGCAGGGGAAAAGGTCACTTGGGGTCCTCTACTGGTTCTGTTGCCACAGCGACCCTGACTCTGGAAAGCTGCTGGAAGAAAATTATTAAACAGATGGATGGATGGACAAATGGATGATGGATCTATCTATCTATCTATCTATCTATCTATCTATCTATCTATCTATCTATCTATCTATCTATCTATCTATCTAT
>JAUMHL010000025.1:16204304-16214657 GCA_032362345.1 Sandelia bainsii
CTATCTATCTATCTATCTATCTATCTATCTATCTATCTATCTATCTATCTATCTATCTATCTATCTATCTATCTTTACTTTTCTTGTAAGTCAAATTACAGTGCACTTGCATACTCTGTACTTTTTGCGATGACTTTACTTTATTCAAGAAGACAACCTGATTATTTTACGCACACAACACACCAGAACCTGACAAACACTGCTGTCTGAGACAGTTGAATGTTTTTGTACTGTTTCTTTGTCCAAAAGGTATCAGACGTATAAAGGCGAGTGACAGAATAAAGTGGTAGATGAATGAAACACGGGTGTCAGCGATCATGTGATTATGAGTAAATTAAGGACATGAGTGATATGACTGAAAAGTGTTTTTCAGGTTTCATAAACCTAATGCCTAGCAAATAGGGTATGCATGAAAGAACAGCAAATGTTTTTCTTTTTCACTCCTTGAGTTCAGCTTCAGCTCTACTACCTTATTTATTTCACCTCTTAGCTCCACCCCTGCAACTGTCTTGCCAGAGAAAAGTGGAAATTTCCAGTAATTCCTACTGCTGTGCAAGAAATGCTCCTCCTCCCTCTAGTTTCCCGCCTTTCACTCTACCTGCCCTTTCTTGCTGCATACTGGCCTCAAGACCACATGGTACTCTGCTGCTCAACCTTCTTGTGCTTTTACTTTACACAGTGAACAAAAACGTCCACTTTCTGTGTTGATAAAACACTACATTGTCTTAAACCTTAAAGGCGTTCATCTATACATGTATGGATACTGTCACATGAATATGATTCTTTCTTTTTTAATGTGTAATTTGCACTGATCAGTCTGAGAGAACCTTTTCAACCATTTCCTTGTTTACTGTTTTGAAAGTACATAGCATCTTCTTACACACTGAATAAATATTAAGGGTTAAGCTTGGTGTAACTATTACATTAGCTCTCAAATGATGACAAGGGTTGGTTTGGGATCACAGAGCAGATGGTAGATTTGCATTTCTATTTCTCTGGCTGATCTGATATTCTGGTGTCTGGCTTGTTTCAAAGCTTTCTCGTGCTCCAAAGCTTTCCTACACATCTAGAGTAAGATTCAAGGTTCAAAAAATATGACAAGCCCTTTGGTGGTTACACCGAAAGGCCTAGGTGTGGCTCAGATATGGAAACAATATTACAGGCTATATATTAATGTATTTTTAGCCTGACACCTTCAAGCTATCTCTAGCTACATGTGTGGTTTTTTTAAGTTCCTCTTAATCCAAAACCATAATTTAACCATGTACTCATGCTGCTCGATAGAAAATTATTTTAGATAAACTACAAATAAAGCCACTTGACAGCTGGAGTGGAGAAGTTTGAGTGTGTTGATGGCATGAGGCACAGTGACCTTAGACCCATTGTGAAGCACCAACAAAGAGCCATCTGCACAGCAACCAAAACTGAGATGAGGGACGTGAACACGGGGGGGAGGGACACAGGAACCTAGAGTGTGTGACAGAGAAAACAAATCAGTGATAAAGAATAAATTAAATGTAGCTTGATCTGCTGGACAGTGTCTAAAACATCAAAACAGTCAGTGGTAACATCTCAGAGGTGTGCACACAAAGACAAAACAAGAAGCTGCACAACATATCAACACAGAGAGTACACTGATCCCTCCTCTGCTGGTAGAGTGGATAACAAGAGCTGCTAGACTAATCACTCAAGAGCACATTTCCTGCCTCCTGCATGAGATGAAGTCAACTGTAGTTGTTCAAGGCTAATATTTAACCCAAACCTGCATCTAACAGATTTCCTCTGCCTGCAGAAACATACAGGTTTTGTCTCTGCACTAATCCGAAATGTTGTAACATCTTGGTTTAGAGGATTAATAGTTTGTATGTGGACAGATTTTATAGTGGAAACAATATTTTGTTTTCCTTTTCACATGGTACGGGAGGTATTTCAAAATGGTGAAAACAAAGACAAAATGGTGTCAGGGACATCTGTAAAAATCACAAATGTTTCACAGGTAAGACATGAGAGTCAGGATTGCTTAGCAACAGCAGTAAAAAAAAATAATCTTGCAGCCTGTGTGGTAACTGAGACTCTGATGGTGCTGCCATCCAGTGGTGAAATGATCAAAAGCCCAGCTTCCTACTGTGTGAATGTGCAGTGAGGTGAAATGGCTGCAATTATTTGCAACGTGTAAAGCTAAAAAATGTAGAAGGAACTGACAGAAAAAAGATATTTTAACACTATCATTCAAAATTGTGTTCAGTAATTTGATTGGCTGGAAAATGCCCCAACTCTCATGGTGGGTGGTTGCTTAGCAACATTCATGGGAGGGTGGGATGTGGGTGGGAGGGTGTGAGTATTAGGGAGGTGGGACGTTCTTTAAGAGGAGGGAGGATTGTGGGTGCATGCAGACTGAGTGGGGAAATACCTGGCAAAATTCCCAAATAAACAAACAAGACAGAGAGGGAGGGGAGAACAGAGTGGGAGACAGAGGACAGGGGTAGTTTCTGGGTCCTGATAAGAGTCTTGTCAGAGATAAAGGGAACAAGGCATTTTATAAGTGCTAACACAGTTTGTTCCCAACACAGAGGCACAGTAAAGACAGGAAGTGGAGAGCACTTTGTTGAAAACTTGACATATAGCAACGTAAAAGTGGACAAGAACTTCACAATACTCAATAAACTTCTAGTTGTCTGAGAAAACATGAACTCTGATGTTAGTTTCTGAAGAGAATGGGTGAAACTAAGGCAAAGACTATGATTGGCATAACAGGACATGGGCTGTTGTAGATGATAAGATGTTCAAGTTTAATGAGGAACAGATGAAAAAGCCACAGACAAGCATGAAGTTTCCAGATAAGCGTGTGGAGAAGCACTACTACCTGTGCGTGCATGCTCATGTCCACACAGCTGGGCGTGTAGGTGTTTCCAAGGAACTGTTGTTTGACTTCTTACTTTTTAATTGGGACGAGTTGAACTGAGTACAACAGCCTCAACAGCCTGATGTGTACACAAAACAATTAAAAGAAGGACTTGAATAAGAACAGATTATGAGGCGCAAAGAAAGTGCCCTAGAAAATGAGACAACTGCTAAGCTGCAGGAGAAAAGGTGGAAATGTGCTTATAAGGAGAGGAGGAGTAAAAAGGCCTGGTTGGGGGCTGGGTGCTGCTGCTGCTGGTAGGTACAGCCTGCAGAAGGAGGTGGGCCTTCAAAATGGCTGATGCAGGCGGTCTCCACAGGCAATGAGGACTCTTTGTCAAGAGGAGGAAATGAGGTTTCTGTTGTTATTAAAAGAGAGGTTTCTATGGCAATGCAGAGAGCCGTGTGCACAGAGAATTTGCTGGGATTGGAGGGGGCAATGTGAGTGTAGAATTTCAAAGAAAGCAGCCTCCTCCATCTCATCTCCCACCGCCGCCACCCCTCAGCTTTTCCACAGCGCCGTTTTATCTCTGGTAATCTGTTTTCATAGCCACGCAGTTGCGAGTGCAAGCAGGATTAACTTGAATGAACCAAGTCATTGGTCGATCAGTCACAAATGTTCACGGAGTAACAACTTCACATCCTGAAGTTGTTACTGTTAAAACCTCACTGGAAAAAAAACCCCAATAAAAAATAACCAGTCAATGTGTAGTTGAGTTCATTGTGTTTTTTAATTAACACGATGACCTAAATGTGTTTTTCTTGTTTAGACAGGTACACTTTTATTCTGATCACTCCCTACCTTGTAGAGGCCATGGAAAAAAACGCATGGCAGCACTGGTGTGACCTCTAAACCCTAAATATAGTAACAAGCTTTGTTAATTGTTTCACTGATCTGTTGGTAAAAATATGTTTCTTAAAATAATTCTCCATCCTGATTTTTTTCTTTTGTACAGAGGAAGTTGCTCTCCACAGCAGCGAATGCCACCTTTGCCCCAACACAGGCTCACTCCAGGATGCTTGGAAAAGATGACATTTGAAACTCTCAAGGATCAAAGCGATGTTTTTTATCCCTGCACACAGTTTTAGATAAAAAAAGACACAGATGCTTCTGATAATACTGTTACACACGAAAAGAAAATGGAAATCTGAATGTCTACACTACACTGACTAAACAGAAAGACAGATTTAATCTCCACACTGTTAGTTTTAAATACTATGTTTACATCCTATATCTAATCTTACATAAATAATAACACTGCTAATTTGATTATTTACTTCATATACCTCATTCACTTCTCCACTAAGTACATTCTTAAGTTCAAATTTTGTGTTTTTAAAATTCTGATTACAGTCCACGTTGCCTTTTGGGTACTGGATTAATATTATTTTGTTGTTATTCTTACATGTTGCATTTTGCTAACAGTGAGAAACATGTATGCTGGCATACTTAAATAAATTAATAAATAATAATAATAAATAAATAAAACCGATTCAGTTGTTAGATGTTCCTGACTGTACTGTGCATGAACACTCAGGTTATACAGGACAGTTTATAACACTAATGTTATGACAAAATTCTAAATACACAAGCGTGATTCACAAAGATACATCTGAGACAAATCAAAATCATTTGTTCACAGTCAGTGAGTATAGTGAAGTCTTAAAAGCTCCTCACCTCCTTTATTGAAACATTGAATCAAGGTCTCAGCATGCCAATTAGAATTACAAAAGCTTCTGCTGCCCCCAACCTTTTTGTTTGAGCATAGCAGCGAGTATCATTGAATCATTGTATTGAAACTGCCAGTGAGGAAGGGCTGGACTGAGACCAGATTGTATAGTCAAAGCCAGATGGCAAGACGTACATCAAAAGGACAGCTGGTTACCAGAGTCTAAAAAGGCATCTTTATAGCTTCAAATCTAATCAGTTCCAACTAAACAAATCACACCAAGATAGAATAAAGCAACAATGATTCATCATAAAAGGTGACATGCACATAACACAATCATGCTTTTAATGATTGTGTGTATAAGTTGCAACATTATACACACATTCCATCAGTATTCACAGCTCAATTTATATCTTTATTATGCTAAACAATGAAAGTGGGCTCTTCAACTGCAGATGAGGGTTCTGTTTGTAATATGTGCACATTAACTACACTGATCAGATCAATGTACCAGTGGATCAGATTAGTGGATCTTCCAGGGAGCGCCGTCTGCCGTCAAACTGCTGACTGATCTTCGAGGCCTTGGTTGCTGCCTGTCGGACTGAACTCTCTTTCTGTAGAACCTATAAATCACATCCAGAAAATCAGATGAAGAAGGTACTTAAAAATGATCATGACATAAATAATAATGGTAATAGTAATCACTTAAATGTATGAGGGCACTTTTTATTGCACTAACCCTTTTCATTATTGTTTTGCGAAGTTCCCCCTGTGATAGTGGCCGTTCTTCTTCATCAGTGAGAGGAGACTCTTCTGCATCATAATCCACACTGAGGAGTCCAAACGGTACATTCACTCTTTTGTTTACTAAGTCTTTACACTTTACTAAGTGTTTACATGTATGCACTGATTTACTGTAATACTGATATACTTTGTTTAATCACAAACACATAGGTATCAACATTAACAGATAAAACACTGACCTGTTGACTGCAGGTAGGATACTGATATTCTGCTGAAGCAGTTCTGGATTTTGACCCAAAAGGAATTTGGCCAGGTCTTTAGGATTATAGTCCTTATCCACATCCTGTCAGTGTAACACAGATTTGTTATATTACAGGGCAGAAATGAAAGACATAGGAATATATAAAATAATATAAAAGGTAGGAGATAACCAGGGTGACGTGTTACTCTAGAATAGAGGAAAGCTTGTACGGTGAGCAGCTCGTTGGTCTTCTGCTCCACCAGACCCAGATAGGACATGATGTTGTTCTCAGTAATCCCCGAAGAGGAGCCCAACATGTCTTCTATTACGGAGCGATCACACTCCATTTTAGAGAAGATGCTGTTCACACCTGTGGGACGGCAGAAAGTAAGAGTCAGGTTTACCAAGAACTGCCTGTGTTTTCTTGTACATGATGAATATCCAGTGAAATTGCTGCATGGTAAAGCTCTGTACACCAAATGTAATCACTTGGTCCATAAACACATAATCACAGACCCATAAAATAAAATGCTACCAAACCTGTCTTAATCTCATCCAGAATTTTATTAATGATGTTGGCTTGGTTTTCATAATCCTCAGCTTGGGATTCAGTTTCCTTTTGTTGTTCATCAATGTCTCTCAGCAAAGAGCCATGATCTTGTTCCTGTTGCAAGATTTCTATTCGAAGCTGCTCCATCTCTTCTTGGATCTGCATATTCACATATTTCAGTATATTTTAAATTAATAAAGTGTGTTCTCGTTGAAGAGTACATGGTCCCTTTCATTCGCTCATCTCAAAAATCACATCTGTCCCCTTAGCTTTCATTTAATTTCTTAGAACTAACTCGAATTTTGTAAAAGTACAATCCTTGTCTTTGAAGTTCATAATTTAATTAAAATGCTTACGATTTTTGTGAGCAAGGAATTCAGTGTACTCTACCTTTGCTATGAACAGGACAGAGTTTAAGTAAATTTAGCTTTAGCTTTAATTTAAGTTTAAAATGGAAGAAATGCATGACTAGTGTGTCCATGAGCACTGTCATATAGAGAAAACATACATGCCTGGTTGATTTGATCTCTCAGTGCTTCAGCCTCATTGTTTTGCTCATTGACAAAATTGAAGAGAGCGAAGTTTCGATCTTCAACTACACAGTGAAACAGCAATGGAGCAGTTAGATACATTTAATATCAATAAAGGTTAATACATACTAATAATAGTCATAATAACAATAGATCAATAGTGTTATCTTACCATATCTTAAATCAGCTAAAGTCAGACTGATTATCCTTAATATAAATATACCATATGTAGATGACAACCATTTTAAACTAAAAAGCATGTTGAAACAGATAAATGCAATAAATGGAGAAATGTAGTGGTATCCTGCAACCAAAACGTCTGTACACAGAATTGTCTTTATGAATGGGGCATGACATCAGTGTGGATGAATCAGGAGGTGATGACTAACCCTGGATGAACCGGGTGACCAGCATGTCCAGGTCGTCTTCTCCTGTCACAGTCTGGATCCTCTCAAACACCTCCTCTAAAGCATCTAGCGACTCTTCTCCTGAGTCCGCCCTCTTCTGCTCATTCACCACAGACGCTGGAATAAACAAGCACTATTACCATATGAAACCATCATCAGGAGTAGGAACACTGATGAATCTTTACATCACAGTCTTGCCTTATAAATGTCCCATACTAAATAGCATAGATTAAGAGATTAGTTATAGAAAAGGATCATTTTATTACCCTATTACAGTTTTCAGGGACTCTTTGGCAGGACTGGCTGTACTTTCACACTTTTGTTGGTTTCTAAGCCAATAGCAATATTAACACTGTTTTCTCTGCACTACTTTTATGTTAATTGGTGGTTATACAACATTTGCACTGGCTTCTGTGTGATTTTTCTGCTGCAAATTGCACTGTGCTAATGATGTTATAAATGCTTTATTTGAAATTCGATAGCTATGATTTGAGTGTTTCTGTGTGTGCCTTTCAGTGTGCAACAGTTGGAACAGAATTTGTTTATATTTCCCTGACTGAAGATAAACATATACTAATGATGAGAATCAGTGTTACTTCATTCAAAATCCATTAGGTATCCAGCCTAAAACTAACCTAAAATAGACCTTGCTGTAATAATGAGTGTTTGCCAATATACAGTTTGGCATTAACAGGGAATAAAAAATAGACATTGAATGAATTTAGATTGTACAATGTCTAATTCAGTAGCAGGAATTACATCCAAATAATAAAATATAAAACTCAAATCTCATTATGGCTACAATAGGCTTTCCATGTTCTCCAGTTAATTTTCGAGGGAGCTTCTATTTGCATTACATGTAGAACGGATGGGAATTTTTTCTCTAGCTTGTGCTCATGGGATGTAGAGTCATATAGCAGACTGTGTCTTAGCATTTGTGTAGCATAAGCTGAAAAAGGGTGGGATTCCCCACTGGATAAACATTAAATATGTCAACATTATGATCATCACTGATATTATCTGCAATACTTTTGCCATTACTGTTAATATTAATATGTTAAAAAAGCAATATTAGCTGCAACGCATGTGTCTTACGTCGTCTGAATCCCATCTCATGGCTCTCATCCTGCCCGTTCCTCTCGCTGCACTTAGTGGTCATAAAATCTTTCAGATTACACTCATGTGCAATAACCCTTTCCAGTTCCTTCATCTCAGCGTTGTACTGGGCAAGGTCCTTCACCGCCTTCTCCTTCATCATTGTCATCTTTATCTGAGCCTCCACTCTTAAGTAGAAAGGTTTATAAATAAGATTAATCAAGAGCATATACATTTTTTTACTACATTACACAACTATGTCACATCTCACCTTGCATCGTAAGCAGCAGTAGACAGGCTGATAATTTCCCCAATCTTCTTTCTGACCTCGTGCAGCTCCTACAACACAAAGAAAGCAGAACAGAGACATGTGTTTTACTTGACAACAGAAAACCAGTGTAAAAACTTGAATAATGGGCCTGTTGTTGTCCTGTTTTTTGAATCATCAATTGTGTGATCTCTGACCTTTTCAAGCCTGTTGTGTAGCTGCTGGAAACGGACACGCTCAATATGAAGAGTCTGCAACTCCTCTCTCAGTTGGCTGTTTTTGGTCAGCTGCTCATTGAAGCGAGTAAGGGCCTGGAGAAGACACAGCATACAAAGTTTGTCTATGAATCAAAAAGGTACCAAAAATAACATCTGCCAAGATGAAGAGACCAGACCTGAAGAAACCAGACCTGGTTTCTATGTATTTTGTGATGAAGAGTTTTATAACTCACTCTGTCAAGTTTGTATTCCAACGTGTGTATGGCCTTCTGAGTCCGTCGTGCCTCAGACCTTTGTGTATCACTAGTACTGACCTCCCCTTTTCTCAGCTCTGCCAGCTTCAACTTCACGTTTGAGATCTGACAATAACACAGACACAACAAAAACTGTAGTTTGTGTAACCAAAAATATCAACAATCATAAAAATAGACTAGAATTGGTATCAAATATAGAGAAAATGAGTTGATTAACCTCTTTTTCTAGTTCTTTTTGACACTGCATCTCTCTCCTCAGTTCCTCTTCTACCGTGTCTCTCTGCTCCAGCAGAGCACGTAGACTCTGGGCGTCCTCACTGTCCTGCTGTTGGCGGGATGAGCTCTTACATACACCAAGGTTTCGATGCAGCTCCTCCTGCTCCTTTTGCAGCTTGTCTATTTCCTGCCTTTATCCACAACACACAAACAGCTCATCAGATGAATGAAAACACACACTGTTGACAATGTAATGTGAGTACAAAGCTTATTCACTGTTGTTTGCGGATCTGCTCCCGGGCCTGGATGTTGTAGGCTTGCCGATCTCCCTCCATGATCCTGAATTGTCTCTGCAGCTTGGCTATTTCTGATTCTGCTCAAACACAGCATATGAACAATGTTATAGCATTGTTACTGTTCATTCATGCCACTGGCAATGCAAGACAGAGCATCAACATCTTATTGTTAATAATAATAACAAAAGCAATGCTACCTGTTCCATCAACATCCATCTCACTGCTCTCTGAGCGGGCACTTGCGGCCGATCTTCCTCGAGGCATGGTTACACTAGGCTTTGCTAAAGGAATATAAAAATACAGTTTACAGAAAATGTGTCTGTAAAGATTTACCATTTGTTTATGTATTTGCCTGAAAGCAGCATTTGATTTACACAGACTTTGTCTGGTTATTACATCACTAGAATAAAACAGGAAGGTGAATTTGGATCATTTTTTTCCTATATTGATTTTTAAGTGGTAGTTTATTATGTGAAAAGATGTTAAATACATCTATTTATCTCTTTTTCTGTCTCTCCTTTTTTTACTTATAATATAGATTTTTAAAATCCATGTTCTTTGCATTTTCTATTTAATAATAATCGATACTTTGTTAGTCCCCTTAGGGAAATTCTTGGTGGACAAGGAGCTGCATTTTAGGAGCCAAGGGTTTGGGGTTCAGTGTCTTGTCCAGGGACACTTGACATGTGGTTAGGAATCCGGAAACCCTGGGGTTTGTAGACGACTGTCCTATCAACTGATCCACAGCTGCATAAGAATAAACAATGTCAAGTTTGTCCCCAATATTTTTGTATAGTACACTGCTGAAAGTTTTTTTTTTTTATTATTAATAAAACCTAAAGATATAGATTTTCAAACCAAGTTCAATTCAGCAGCTTTATATATGCACTACTCACAAAAAGTTACGGATATTTGGCTTTTGGGTGAAATTTATGGAAAACGTAAAAAGTTCACACTACAGTG
>JAUMHL010000025.1:16214757-16230946 GCA_032362345.1 Sandelia bainsii
GTTCACCTGTAAAGGTTATAGTGCATTTTAGGTTCATCCTGAAATTTCACCCAAAATCCGAATATCCCTAACTTTTTGTGAGTAATATATATATATATATATAAAATAATTATATTTTAGATAATCAAGCCAGTGTAAAATGTTTCCCCATTTTGAAACTCCTTTTCTATCAGGGAGTTCAACAGGTCGCCATATTTGTTTGCAAATGAAAACAGAGCGCAACTTGGGGAAATTAGCTAAAAATCTTTTCGTATCACTCACTGGACTGAATATTTTATCACCCAGATAATTAGAAGATTCATTATGCAATCCAATGATTCATTTGGAACAACGGTAACTGTTTTACATAATCCTCTGGGTTTTGTAAAGATCGCAGTTTACTTAACTTGACAGAAACCTGTTTGTGCTACTGCCACGCTAATACACGATAGTGTTGCTAACTCTCTTTAGTTACTAAAATAATTAAAATGTTCAGCTCGACCGTAGTTAGCAAACACATGAAATATATAGAAAACTCGTTTGTTGTTTGGAATAAGTAAAGTAAAGTTGTCTCACCAGCTGAAAGTTTGAAGAGTAACAGCCCAGCTGCACCTCTAAGGACACACAGCAGGCGCCTAGCAACCCGAGTTGTTAGCAACGGTTGCTAAGTACACGGGCGCTCCAGTCCCTGACTTCAGTCTTTCAGATCAGCAGTCAAGGCTGCGAGCAGGCTGATGTAAAGGAAGACTGTAAGCTTATAGCCACGTTAGCATCAGTTCCCAATGTGTGGGTGTAGTCTCTGGGACTAGTGAAGTAAGCCTCCCTCCAACCCAACCCAACTTTACCCTAACCCCTACAATTTAGCTGTATGATTCTCTTCTGCTTTTATTCACAATGTGAATGTGAAAATAAAATTTACACAGCAGCAGAAAAGATAATGGTCTGTGAATTTTTTGCTCTTTCCCTGGTATCAGATGTCGATATTACTGATATCCAGCAGAATCTGATAAGGAATGATGTTTGACAAAGAGGCTGAAGTTACTGAAATGACCACCCACACAAGAAGAAGATTAAAGTAGACAATAACTGAGAAATGTGAAATACTAAGTAATACTGCAAATGCGACCTATACATGACAAAAGCTGACATAGTCCAGAGTAACCCTAAGATGGTACTTAATATAGCAGTGTGAAGTCATGACAGACAAGTAATACTGTCCCCAGAATTGATGGGTTAGTACCACTATGTGCTGTTCAAACTAGTTTAATGTTAGCAGGACAAGCCAACTCACTACATAGGACTAGTTTAGACTCAAATGTAAGATGTGTTCCCAATTATAGTTGTGATTATGGTATGTAACACATTTTCTCTTTTTAAGTAAATAAAATGTGGTTATAAATGTTACAGTCTTGTATATATGATATATAAAGACAAATAGCTAGAGTTAGATACCCGCTAGCTTGTCTTAGGAACTAACATCTAACAATTCAAAAACATCACAAAGAAAGAAAAGTCTGTCATAAAAAGATGCAGAATGACTAAAAAAATTTTTTGTGTCTCTTTCAGTCATGGGGCCTTTTATACATTTGTGCTCAGGGGCCCATTGTCTCATAATTGCTCTGTACTTCTACACCTACATTTCAGAGGGAAATTCAGAACTTTGTCCACTAGAGAGCACTGACAAGTTGATTTTGTAAAGTGTCCCACCCACTTAGAATGAATCTTGGTAACAGTTCTTTGTAAAAAAAAAAAAAAAAAAAGTATCTGTGTCAAGATTGTTGTTAATAAAAAAAAAAAGGTACCAAATATTGTTTGATAGTTGGTATGAGTTGCCTCAAAAACCTAGCATTGCTACGGTGATAATGAATAGTATGGGAATGATGTTTTATTTAATAAAAGCACATTTCTTCCACCATTGATGTATTTTGATATAGACATAATCTGTGTTTTTGCACAACCCACAGATAAGAAGATAAAATTCAAAGAAAATTCTAAACTTACAGTATATTTAGTTGTCTTTATTGTTCTCCACTGACTTAGGTTGTTAGCATTAGCAACACAAATAAGACAATATTATTGAAAAATGATTCTATTATAATTCTATTCGAAAATCAACTATAAATCAACCTAATGAGAGTATTTATAAATGAAAATATACAAAATATACATTTAACTTGTAAAATTTCTAAATGGTTCTATACTTTGTACATACATACCAAACTGGAATCATACACACATGCAACTTTGTTGTAAATGATTGCATATACAACATACAACAGCAATATAGAACAAAATCTTAATGTAACAGTGCTATATATGTTTCATGGCATTTAGGCCTCAGCTAAAAAATACACAGGTATTTGTTCACAAAGAAAACGTGTGATATTCTTTATTAGGGTTTTGAATGAGTAAAATCACTCTGTAGTAGCCTTAACAGAATCTGTGTCAATGTTTATTGCCCTGTCTGGGGCTGTGGCTGTGGATCCTCCTCCGCTGGAGTTGGTGGGACTCCCTCTAGGAAGGTACAGAAGTGCTCTGGTGTATTTAAATCAGGTTCCTTCAACAACAAATAGCATTTTGGGAAGTAGTAGGCAGCCACCAGCCCCAAGTCACTTATTAGCGTGAAAGAAACATAGACAACAGCCCTACTTTTGTCATTCAAGCCAATGTAGATTGGAATAAATAAAACCCACAGCACACAGTAGATCAGGGAGGAAAAGGTGATGTCCCTGGCAACATTATACTGATGAAGAGGCTTCGCAGCCATGAAAGTGCACATGAATGATATAAGTGCCATCGCACTGTTGAAACCTTGCATTAAGGCAAATCCAATCAAAGGTACCACTGGACATGCCAGAAAGGCCCTCACAAAGTCTATCTTCATGTCTGCCACATATACAGACAGAGAGGGTCCTTCCTGAACAAACCAGCCACAGAGACCAGCCTGCACTGCACAGCAGACTAGCACAAACAGACAACTTCCAGGGCCTCTAAGTAAATGCAGGTAAGAGCGGGCCTTCTCTGGGAACTCTGACACGTAGAATATCTGTTTGAAAACAGGGTTTTTGAGCCTCATTACAATATACTGCCTTTAGTTTGTCCTACAGTACAGTAATGTATTTTACCTGTCATTACTCACCTGTAGTGAGATGGACGTCATAATGGACAGTGTGATTGTTTGGAAAAAGGAGATGAGGGGCAGCTGAAGACGACACACCATATCCCCCGGCTCTCCCAGGAATAGCAGCAGACTGAGGCAGGCTCCCATCAGGCTGAGCAGAGCCACAAAACCCAGGGCTCCCCCTGACGCCTGTACCAAAGGGGTCCCCCAGTGCTTCAGGAGCACAACTCCCACTGAGCCATAACAGAACAGCAGCAGCACCTCAAACAGCACCAGTCTGAGAGCCTCAGGTGTGTCCCAGGAAAAAATATCAAAGGTGGGATCAGTGCAATTAGTGCTGCGGAGCACAGACCACTGACGTTCAGGGCACATAGTACACTGGATGTCGTCTGAGTCAGAAACCACAACATGAAAATTTGGCTTGATTAAAAAGCACAGCATCAAATCAAACCATCTAATCTAACATTTTACATTTTACAAATTATCTCATCACTGTGTTGTTGAGACTTAGCTGAGAGGGTCAATACCACTATCTTGTCCACACATAAATCTCAAGCTACAGCCAGCAACTGGTTAGCTACACTTTGCACTTGAGATTGGAGGCACCTAAACAACTATCCTTCTCTGTGCAGAGATAGCTAAATCTGCATATCAGCACCAATTCACTCTTTAACACATTATATCATGATCCATACAAGTGTAAAAACGTGAAGTTGGGATGTTAAGCGAAATTAAAATGCAGAATTATTTCTTGGTCATTTGCAGCATTACATACTGGCTGATTTGATTGCTGATTCTTAAGACTCTTAAAAAGTTACCCCACCTGCTCAAGAAATTGTTCTAAACCTCGTAAAACTTTAAATTGTCATTTTCACAATTCAGTATTTGCATGGATTTAACAAACAACATACAACATGTTAAATAATGAGCTTTAGAAATACTGCCAGGTGAGTTTTGTTACATTTGGACAACGCCAGACTTGGTGTTTCCCTCCAAGTCCAGTCTATGTACTAAGCTAAGCTAATCAGCTGTTGGCATTATGATTGAAGTTGGCAAGAAAGCAAATAAGCGCATTACCCAAAGCACTGAGCTTTTCCATTAAATAAGTGGTATGAATTTGATTAGTGGACATTACCATAACTTGCTTGGTAAGTGCCTGGCAAACAGTCGATGCAATCAAAACAGCAGGAATGAAAGCCTTTGACTCTGCGGACCTGGCCTATTGCACATGCTGCTGAACAGGTGGACAGAGGAACCTGCAAAAGTTGTGGCATTACAGTTAGGATTATTATGGTAAAAGGTGTAATTTCATCTTTATTTTTTACACATCTATATATGGTAACAGTTTAGATAAATTTTCAAACAAACAAAATGCTTGAATTACCTCTCCATTTTGCGTATGCCAGTTGAGGTGGGACAAGTTAATGGACAGTTGTTCATAATAGCCTCCAACATAAGTGAAGTCTACACCCCAGGTTTTCCAGACCCACTGAATCAAATTGTATCCCAGGTTTGGGTTGCCACTACTGTCGAACACTAAATGTGTGCCTAGTACGTCTACAGAAGTATTCCTTAAAACCTCCAGTAGCTGCAAGATAAGATTTTATTCACTATTTTATATCCGTGTCATTTCAATTAAAACAGTCTACAATTAGCAGATCAAAAAATCACCTTCCAGGGATAGATTTTGGTGTCTGATCCCCACATGCAGGCAGTTGAATTGCATCCCAACATGTTATGCAGTGCCTGTGCTGCTGTGTAGACGGCAGCATACACACTGAAACCTGTGCGCTGCACTGCAGGATCTGTTATCAAGCTAATATTAGCAAGTGACAAGTTCCAACATTGTGGGCAGGGATTGTTGGGATTTCCAGACTTTGGTTGTGGAGGGGGTGTCTTTGCCCTCTCCTCACTAATTTTGATGAAGAGCTCCTGTGCGTAGGCAGTGAGCAGATCCAGTGGCTTTGTCCTGTCAGTGAATCCAATGATTGTGCCAACTGACTGGATATTTGGGAGAGAAGTCAGTCGGTTATGAAGGGACCAGCTTGTGCTGGCAACCCACACACCTGTTACATTCCTCCTGATAACCTGGAATATATTGGGTTGGATGACTGAATATAATCTACTGTATCAACAAATTTTATGATGTATGTGTGTAAAGTCTAACATTTGAAAATGCTCTGCTTCACTAACCTCTTTAAAAAAGGCCACAGCTGGCTCCACAATAGAAAAGACCACAACCACTCCAACCTTGTTTATTACGATATTGTTAATGATGGTTGTGACTGCGGGTTGAGGGTCAGTGTATATTGGAATCAGCCCCTGATAGGCCACACAGATAGACTTCTGTTCTGCTATTTTGGCAAATTGCTGCACACCTTGTTGTCCATACTCCTCGTCACTGCCCACCACCGCCACCCAGTTCCAGCTAAACTCATTCAGTAGAAGTGCCATGGCAGTGACTTGCTTTTTGTCACTGGGCACCGTGCGGAAGAATGATGGGTAGAGAACACTGTCACTGAATTTGTCGCTTGTCGCACTGAAGCTAATCTGTAGTGAGAAAAATCATATTGAACCACATTTGAAGTCAAATTAGAATATTTTACTAGAGGATGTTACGCAGTCCTGCTCATTGTTGACACAGAATGTCTAATGTACCTTAATGGAGGTTACAGTACAATTTGCGTTTCAAGTGGGTAGTTGTTTTCTGTGTAATTATGTTTTCAAAAATAAAAAAGCTAAAACAATAACAGAATAATAAATGTACAAATTAACATTTCTCTTATACTTAGTTTTAACCTTAACAATTCTCTGCTTGATTCAAAAGTTTAGCTTTTATAACATAAACATGTCTCGTACAATTAGTCAAATCAACTCAAGAAAAGAATGTATACAGACATATATTTAGACATGTTTGAAACCAAACCTGTGGCATCAGAAAAAATCCAATTAGTTTTCCAATGACTGCCACCATTTCCGAGCTATGAGGACCAATCACGGCTGACATGCTGGGCTCATAGTTGGTGTAATTACACTGCACCGATAGTAATTTGTTCGATTTTGCAGTGAGGAAAGAGAGAGTAGGCTTCACGATGATGGCAGATTGTTTGCATGTGTCATGGATTTCATAACCCAATTTGATGCCAGGGAGCAGAATTTGGTTTGCGTTGATCTCATCCACTGCATATTTCATTACTATAGCAAGGGCCAATCCATTTTGATTTAAACTGTGGGACCGCAGGCAGAAAAAAAATAATTAGAAGCTTAGTTAGTCGGGTTAAGCATATACATTTGTGCAGGATCTCAGATAATAGGTCATTATTTCCTCCAAAATGCCAATTTTCTTGACACATTACCTTTCACAGGTGATGCTGTCAGGCCTCGTCCACTCACTGAGGTTGCTTGAGAGCTGGTTAATGGGAAAAAGCCCTCCAAGCATAATGTCCCCAGACAAATTGAAGAGACTGGTAGAAATGTTGTGGAACCATCCAGGGGCACCGTAGACACTGCAGGTCAGACTAAATGTACACGACAGCACCAGCCAAATGAAAAGTGCTGCCATGACGCAAATAAGCTGGAGATTGAAGCTACAGAAATGAGGATAGTGTGCATATGTGTAAGTACTTCATACAGTATTGGTGTATGCAAACTCAGCTGTACAACACAAAGTGAGTTGGTGCAATTGGTCCCTCCCTTCCTTGCCCACCTCAGGGGGGACTGCAAGTCATGCAGCAATGCGTTTTATAATATTAACCTGCATTTACATTTGCAGTGGACATGAAATATAAGATTGATCCCCCATCCATTCAAAAATATGTTTTGCTTATAGTTTACTTCAATGTGTTGATCTCTGTTTTCTAGTCTGAATGATGCAGAGGTGTGTAAACTACACAAACTCAATGCTCAAGTAAAAATGCAAGTACATGCCTACAAAAATACTCCAGTACAAGCAGAGGTACCCTTTAATTTTTCTACTCAAGTAAAAGAACTAAAGTACATGCTCTAGATTTTACTTAAAGTACAAAAGTAAAAGTATTCCACTAAGAAAACAGTGTATTTTATACAAAGTAGAATTTGATGCTGGTGAAAACATAAATGTAGAAGTCTGGTCCAGATTTGTTTGACAACTTCTCAAAGATGAAAATTATGACTAAAATGTGTGTTTACCTACAGACTGTGGAACAAAATCAACAGTCAGTAAAGGTGGGGCTGATTTTAAACCACCTCATGTAGTGACAGGATGTTAATCTATAAATGATACATCTGTGTTTTATTAATATATAATGATTTTATAAGAATCTAATCCTGCAAAAAGTAACTAGTAACTAATGATGTTAAAATAAATGTAGTGGAGTAAAAGTACAATATTTTGCTCAGATTTATAGTACAGTAACAGTAAAAGCAACATAAAATGAAAACACTCCATTAAAGTACAAGTACTTCAACATTATAATTACAGTACAGTACTTAAGTAAAAGTGCTTATGTACCACCTCTGGTTTGATGGACATCACAGTGAAGTAGGTGACATGTTGTTTTGAGCAATTAAACTTTTAAAATGAAGCATATTCAAAGATCCAGTGTACTTCAGTGAGAAAAGACCTTTAATTACTTTTAAGAATTTTTAAGTAACATAAGTTTTGTGGAAAAACCATAAGCAATTTATTTTTCCAAAGCAGAGTAATTTCTAAATGTATGACAGGAGGGCATCCTTTAACTTTCATGATAATAATGTTAATATATTATTATATATTAGAAAGATGTTTTATTTGCAGTGTTATTGTGATTTTTAAGGCCTTACTGAAGGAAATATTCATTTTGCACCCTGTGTATTCGTGGGTGTGTTCTGCAGGTGGTGTTCATGTTTCCGGAAAATTTTCCTGACATTTGTTTGTGGTTTGCACTTTGATCCGCTTTAGTGTAACTATCTGTCAGGAGATGAGCACACACGGTAAATTCACCCTGTGTTGTTATAACAACAAAACCTCACATTTATCACTTTTCAGATGTTTTGTGGGTTGCTTTTCACCCATCTTAGTGAAAATGAAAAACACTGCTGTCAAAGTATTTGAGTGTTATGAGAACCACTCAAATGATAATGTTAACAATATATATATAAAGATATGCTTTATTGTGTGTTTTTCATTCTTTGTTGTTATGTTTTGCATTTACCTCAGTGTTGGTTTTGCATGTCAATTTACATGCAGTGTTGTTCATTCAAACAAATTGACATATTTTCCTCCCAGGATATTTGCATAAACCTACAGTCGACATATGATCTTTTAAAAACAATTTACTTCTTCTTTATAACATCCATTGTTTTCTTGTTACTACAGGTTCATGTTACTTGTTTTTGATGTCACAGATCTCGGAAAGCAATTAGTTTATTTCTAATGTTTTATTACACTATGAGCTACCATGAAATAGTGTTATGACAGGTGACAATAGATAAGACTGACTGAATGCAGAGAAACACAATGGACAGATTTTTAATCAATAAATGGGTCAGAAACATTCATACCTCAATCAGAATGGTGTGGGAGGGGAAACCTGAGCTCTTAAGCCAAACCAGAGTGAATTAATAGAAACACGGAAACTCTAACTGGAAATCAATTATAATGACGCAACAGTGCCAACTCCTGAACCACGTTGTTTGCAAACAAGTTTTCCAACCAGTTGCCATCAGGTGAGATGGTGTAATAAGAACAAACGATAAGCTAGTTGAGTTAAAAAATGTCAAAAACATCTTCAAACACATATAGTGCTTCAACTGTAAGCCTTTATACTTTTCCTCTTCCGTATTTTAGTCAAATGTTTCAGTTTGAAAACTGCACTGTCAAATGCCTTGTAAATATTCCACAACTTGTTATTAATTAATCTATTGTTACAGTTAAGCAATTAATTCCTCTGTCCATATGTAATATTTTTGTAGCTCAAGGCCACATTTCTGTCTTGTTTTTGTCCAATCAACAAAGCTTTGTACGACAAAGCAGAGCACCAAACCCTCATATTTAAAATGATGGTAACAAAAAAAAAATTAAATGATTATTCAGTTATCAGAATTGGGGTGGGTTAATTTTAAGTGATTAACCAATCAATTGTTGCAGCTCTAAATTCCCTAAGTCTTGAAAGCTAAATATGAGACTAAATAAGTTAATATGTTCGTTACAAAAGGCTTGAGGAAACAGATTAGAGATGTTACTAAACCGTTAAGGTGTAGTTCTTAATTGCAACACAGATTATCTGACTGAACAAGGACAAGAAAGTAAAAACAGAAATGAAAGAGAAACTGATTAAGGAAGAGTTAGCTTTTGTCTGTTCAGTTCCTGATGATTTCTCTTTGATGTCTGCATACTCGCTTTGACACAGTTCTAAACAGAGTCAATGGAGGGAGTGTCCAACATGGTCAAAGGTATTTTTCTAAATCACACTGCCTCGTTTGATTAATGGGTTAAGAATTAGTTGCTAAACCGGACAGAGAAGAGCACAGAAATTACCACGCACACCTTACAACTTTATACTTTTAATTGTCATTAATCAGCAGTTTGAGTCTGCTGATTGAGGTGTAATTTGGGTCTTGACCACAAATAATTTAGTAGCAATGAAATGTTTGATCCACATCTAGCAACATAATTTAATACAATATAATTAGTCATAATGATATTTATTTTTTTCCTGATACTAACAGTGAGTAAAAGGAACAACTTGTATGACTTATATGTCTTTACCTGAATTATTTACTGTGGTTTCATTTTATTTACTTTTAGTTAATATGTTGTTGCATTTTGCATATCTCATCATATACTGTAGAACAATATAGAATGTACAGTTTTCTCCTAGAAGATTTGCAATGAACAATTCACATTATGTTCTGAATTACATCCACAAACCTTCAGTGCACTGCTTGAGGTATGTCTAATTCTATGTTAATGCAACATTTCTGTAATTCCACAACCATTTTTTAATATACACTTATCTTTTGAAATAAACAAACCTGATTTGAAGACAAATCAGTTACAGGAAGAGTTTGTTCAGGGACATAAAGAAGGTATTCTGTTGCCAATCTTGTTAGTCATCTTGACGCAAGACAATGGAAACTCTGTGTTTTTGTTTAGTGTAGCCTGTTGTCTGCTTGTTACACCGACAGATCACAAATCAGCATTGAAGGTTCTGTCGGCCCTGTGACTAGCACAGATCACTTTATTTGCAGAAAGATTTAAAATTGCTTCCATTTCTCTGACTGGAGCTTGTGTGCGACTAGAGTGGGCCAAGTGTTGCTGCACTGTTGTGGGGAGACAGTGGATTCAGATAAACGTCTTGTTTACATCTGAGCAACTTTGTCAAGCATGAATTCACTTGCCCTGTTGTGTACTGCAGCTGCAAAAAAATCTTTTATTCCTATTCACAAACAGGCAAACACATTTGTGGTTTGTTTCCAGTAATTTCTTATAGTGCACACTTGCAGAAACATTATTACACCAGGTTGTTGCAATTGAAATAGCTGTTAATGATAAGTAATCTTTGTAATCTTTGTGTGGTAGTAATGTTATCTAAAAAACATAGTAATGTAGTAAGGTAGTAATGTTGTAGTTGTTGTAGCCTTAAATTTAATTGATAAAAATCTTGCCGGGTTGGAGGTTCTCGGGAGTTGGGCAAGACTTGCACCAGTGTCTGAAGTGGCTACAGCACTGTTATGGTAAAATAAAGTCCATAAAATAGTAACAATTAAATAATGTTACTTAAATCCAACTTTAGGCTGTCAGGAGCTATCATAAACCTACAAACTATAAGTGGGATTGTAGTGGCTGGTGTGCACAGGAAGCTATAGGAAACACTACTGCTACCTGTAAGCAACAAAAAATGTAAAGGTGTAGTGTGTAAGATTTAGAGGGATCTATTTGCAGAAATGGAATATAGTATTCATAATTATATTTTCATTAGTATGTAATCACCTGAAAGTAAGAATCATTGCAGTTTCTTTAGCTTTGAGTATCCCTCTTATATCTACATAGAGAGCGGGTCCTCTTTCACAGAGGCGGCCACTGGGGACGGTAAATAGCTCAGTGGGTAGAGCAGTAGTCTACAAACCTTAGGGTGGGTGGTGTGATTTCTGATTCCTCCAGGCTACATGTCGAGGTGTCCTTGGACAAGACCCAGAAACCCCGTAGTAGTGCTGATATGTACTGTCTGGCAACTGTCCAGCAATTATTCCCCCAATGGCATCAATAAAGTATGTCATTAACATTATTATCATTATCGTGTTGTGCCACCATGTTTCCACAGTAGCCCACGATAGACACTGGCTCTTGTGTTTTCATGCTGAAATCTCACTTTGAATTTGGTGACGCTTTGGTTTGAAAGACAAAGAAGAAGAAGAAGAAGAAGAAGAAAGAAGGACATAAGTATCTAAAGTTAGTTCTACTTGAAGCAGTCAAAGGTAGGGGTGAGTGGTAGTGGGTATTGAGATGGTTGCAATCTGCAACCTTACTGCTAGATGTCACTAAAGCTTACACACAACAACTTTAAATAATAATTGTTTATTGATTCATCCATTCATCAGTTTCCTGCAGCTTCTCTGGGTTTAGGTACCAGTTTAATTAACTGCATAAGGATTTATTGGTATATGATGCTAGAAAGAACTATATAAAATTGATAAATGCAATAATAATAAATAACATTAGG
This sequence comes from Sandelia bainsii, assembly GCA_032362345.1. NCBI lineage: Eukaryota > Metazoa > Chordata > Actinopteri > Anabantiformes > Anabantidae > Sandelia > Sandelia bainsii. The sequence continues at coordinate 16,226,539 of JAUMHL010000025.1, forward strand.
TCATATCATACCTACTGGTTTTCCATCATACTGCTAAAATTGATTGTATACTAATGACTTACATTAATAAGTGATGCCTGCATCTCTGCACACAGCATTAAAAAATTTAAGTCACTCTGGATGATGACCTTTTCTCTTAACTGAAGCTATACTTTCCATTCATTCATACATCCATTATCCATATATACTACTTATCCAGTTTAAGGACATGGGAGTGCTGGAGCTGATCCCAGCTGTCACTGGGCAAGAGACAGAATACTCTCTGGACACGTCACCGGACTATCACAGGCCTGACAAATAGTGACAGAGAGAAACATTCACACCCATGGACAATTTAGAGTCACCAGTTAACCTAAATGTATGTCTTTAGATTATGGGAGAAAACTGGGGTAAATCCATACAAGTGTGGGGAGAACATGCAAACTGTGCCACCTCAAACTAATTTGTATTGAAGAAATAACACAATTAAATTTGTGTTTGTTCTGTGAAAAAAATTAAAACCAAAATTATTTGCACTGGTAAATAGTTTTTCATAATTTGCATAAACTTTGAACCCAAACTGTCTTGATTTTGTATAAACTCTACAGTACACATCTGTTGTACAGTTTTTACCTTAGTGCATGTCCAGCATCTTGACAGATCTTTACTTAACTCAGCCACTAGATGTCAGATGTGTGTATTTTATTAGCTTCACTTATAGAACTTACACAGTCTGACTGATACCCAGCACTTTACTAGGACATGCATTGAGGAAATATTTATATTATTAGGCACTGGAGGGCTGAAATGAGAAAACTCAAGAGTGAGGGGCATTGTGTTGCTGCCAGTGATGGAGTAAAGGAAGGTGGAGCTTCCTGCAGCTGTGTGGGCAGCAAGTACATTGTGTAGCAAAGGGCTGTTTGAACAACTGATAACAGAGGGGAGTAAACCTGTGTGAATGCTGAAATGGTTTTCTTCGGCCCATTGTTTTGATTCACGCAGAATCTGATGGAACAAGTTTTGTCCTGTAAATCTGAAACAATTTTTCCTGTTTGTGGATTTTCATGGGTTGGCCTCGTGACCCGCGGAGAGGGGAACATTGTTGCACAATGCCTCTCAGATTGAGAAAACATGGATGTTCTTTGCACCAAAGAACCTGAAGTCCTGAAGTGAAGAGATAGATAATCTAGCACATTAAGATGCTTTTGTGGCAGTGTTAATGTGCTGTGACTGGCGAACATAATATGTCACCCTTTCTTTCTGTCCCAGTCAGCCATGACTATTGCAAAACAGAGCAAGACTGAGGAATACCACCCGCTCACCCTTGCTCCCTTTTGCCCTCCTTTCCTCCCACCACTCCCCTCGTTGCATGCAGAATGGCAGCGGAATGATCAGCCTCGCTCTCTAATCTCCATCGCTGGCCTGAGAAACACTGGGCCTGTTGTTGACACACTGGCCTCATACCCCACAGGGGCTGACAAATTATTAGCCAGCCTCTCTGTGCAGAGTGAAGACAGCCAGCCAGGCAGCAGAATACTAAACTATGCTGCTGGACATTGGGACCATCTGTCTTGTTCAGCTCTGTGTCTGAATGAATGATGGAGAAAATGTGGTAATGACAAGATCCTGTTGTGTGACAGTGGCTCCGGCTGGTCAGGATTGAACCAGCTGTGGTGGCGTAACATGACTCAGTTTACAATAACATGAGTAAAAGCTTTTGCATGTTATCACAGCCTGTGTATTATGGAAGTGTTTTGCCTCACCCCAAAGAGTTAAATAAAGGATACATCCTCCCCCCTTCCAGCAGTAAAACTTGTTCTTCTTCGTGTCTTCAGTATGTGTGAGTGGCTCACAAGTGTGTTGCAACTTGTATTTGCACATAGATACACATGTGCATAAATACATAAACAATGGAAATATTATTGTGTATTGTAGTTCTGCACAGTATTTGTCAGTCAATCCATTTACTTAATTTTAAATTGGCCAATGTTTAAACTTTTTGTACTTTTCTGTGGAGGTTTTCTCCATTGGTGCACTATTTTTCCGTACACAGCAGTGAGAAAACTTTAAGTTCCGCAAACAGAATCTACAAATTAACCTGATTCTTAGAAATGTATTAGCACTGTCCAGGAACCGGAACAATGATGTTTGCATTCTGGATTTACTTAACAGGTAATTGAAAAACGGTGTTTGGCTCTGAAGACCAGTTCAACAGTTCAGATCATGGACGAGAGCCTTTGGCTTCATATCTGCTGGTCAGCTCTGCTCCGCAGTGACTCACAGCTGCCCATGGGGGTAAAGGAGTATGATTTTTTGTGACCTTGTTGAGTCTGAACAGGGACGCAAAGAGTGTTTTACATTGCGCTGGAAGCTTGTTCTGTGTTATGAAATGAAAATGGGTTGGCAAACAGCTGACTTACCCAGTTGTCACGCAAATGTATTTTAAGGGTTGAAAATATTGCATAAGTTATTCAAGCTGTGAGGGCAGAACGTATGAGAGGGAGTAAATTAGTGAAAATGTGACCAAAGACCTTTAAATGTGACATCACAGTAACAATTGATTCGATTATTGCTCAGCTTGTGAAATTTCACCATGTTTAGACAACCGGGTTGTCACAGCTGTGTAAACTCTGGTGACATTATGAACAAATGAACTGTTGTATAACTGATGGCAGACCTGCACAAAAGCGCAGTTGAATATGTCCAGAAACTGTGTTATACAGTATATATTAAACAAATATATTAATGCAACTCAGTTCACCAGCACATAACATGCACAAAATTGTTATGTTATTTGGTCATCTGCTAAGAAACAAGGTTATTATCACAGTACACAAACAAAGATATAGGTTTTCAGAGGTAGGCTAAGTGCATAGAAAAAAAAACTGTGGTAAAGGTTGGGAGATGTTACTGTACTTTCAGTTTTTCCCTCCGGTATCTTCAAACAACTCAGTCTGTTGGAGAACTGCATCGGACAGGATGTGTCTGAGTGATCCATTTTGTTGATGTTCTGCTCTTTGGGCTTACAGATTTTAAATGGACATGAATGATACAGAAGAAAGCCCTAATCTGTCATGTTTGACTCTGTGTGTGTTTCAGTGTAGTGGTGTCATGTTACATCTCAAAGATAACTGATAGGTCCTCTGTCATCCTTCGTCTGTGACTCATCAGACGAGTTATCTGTGATCTCTGTCTGTTCTGTTGCTATTTTTTTCACTCTGACCTTTGTCATAATGTCATTTTCATTTTAAAGCCCTTAAAGCCCAGTGTACACCACCTGTTCAGCACCACGCACCAACTAGCTGGTGAACACAGATGAGCATTTAGCAGAGCCAGATGTTTCACTCAGGAATTGGAGGAGACCAAAATCGGAGCTAAAGGAGGGTAAGTATTGGACACAAAGCCAACTCCAAAAAAATTATATTATTTTTTTCTTAAACGCTAACAAATTACAAATTCAATCAAATCAATTCTAATCAAATTACAATTTCCCTGTATGTTTAATATGTGCAACAGAAGAGAGAGCAATAACTATGTTGTATGTAGGGGGAGACTGACAACCACTCAGTGTAGCATGGACATGGTCCAAGCTAACAGCCACTAGAAGAGACAATTAGACAGTGAAATTAGATTTTTCTCTGCTGGAAAGACAGACAGTCTGATGGAGCTTAGACAGTCACTAGAAGCACAGTTATGTCCCTTCAAGAGAGTCATTGTGTAGGAGCTATTTGTAAGTCTTAGTTTGTTTTTCCTGATTAGCATTTGTTTAGAGTATTCACTCTAGATACTAGTATTTAAGGCCATGTTTTTCAAAGCAAGAGAGGCAGTAGGAACTAAGATCTGTTTGTTTGCTTGCTTGTTTTTTGACTAAATAAGCCATTTAAAAGGCAGATCTGAGAATGAACAATGGACTCTTTTCCCTTCATATATTACTATTCCCAGGATGCATCAGTGGCCTTTTAAATTTAAATTTAAATTTTAAGTTTGCTTCAAGTTAGATTTTGTTGACAAATGGCCAGTACATATTAAGAGAATACCTGTGTTGTAGATAAGCGAGCAGCTCTCGTGTTAAAGGTTCTTTAGTGTATGTGGGGGATTGTTAGTACGTGACAGTAGCCCTGCTGTTTGGTTAACATTACTCCTCATGAGTCCTAAATATCTGTTTAGCCTTTAACAGAGTAGAGTTTGTGTTTACTCAGATGAATAAATCTTCGTGTTCATGTTAAAGTTTTTCTTCTATTGGGCTTGCAAATGCTAATGTCAACTGCAACTTTGTTAGAGACCATAGATAAGGAGAACGGAGCTCACAGAAGGTACTGTTAGCTTTTTTTTATGCTTTTATGTTTCAGATTAATTCAATTCAATTCAGTTTTATTTATATAGTGCCAAATCACAACAAAAGTCATCTCGAGGCACTTTACATTGTAAG
>JAUMHL010000025.1:16231046-16265041 GCA_032362345.1 Sandelia bainsii
GCTACCTTAAAGGCCTGTGGTACATAACCTGTTAATAGAGATAGATTGATCTGCTCTAATATGGACGTACTGATCAAAGGTATGATATCCTTGAGTAGTCTAGTCGGGATTAACCAAACTTTCATTTCAAAGCACATGGAAAACTGCAGAAAAAGTGTACAAATATTAATTTGTTAATTTATATTCCAACACTATATTTTTTGAGTTGCATAAAAAACTAAAATTTGTAGAGCAAGTACTGGACTTAGTACTTGCTGTACTATATTTAGTAAAATAACTTAAAATAGCATTCTTGAAATAGTAAACTAAACAGCTGATGTTCAACGTGCGCACATTTAGTCAAGAAAGATTTAAAGTTCCCTAATAAGAAAAGTATAGTGTTTCATGTCCTTCACATCAGTGGTGGCCAGAGTTTCCCCAACTCACACAAGTATCTTCAGGAGATGCTCCAAAACAGGAGGCAAGACCACTCACAACAAAGACACACAGTGTTTTCAGATGAAGGACTTGAAGGTAAATCCTCCCTTTCATTGCAAGCCTCATTTGAAATGAGGTAGCGTGTTTTTGAGCAGCTGAAAAAACATCCTATGAGTGGGCGGCTGGATTCGAATAGTAAGAAATTGTTGTCATCACAGGGAAAACACTTCGAATTTAGAGGAGCAAAGAGCAGGCAAGCAAAGTGGAATTTTACCAGGTCAACCTTATGTAAGAAGCTGAGCTGAAATAGGACAGACGATAAGATTCATAGAGTCACAGATAGACAGAAAAAGGAGAGCAGCACCAAAGAAAGAAGAGGCAGTAATAGGAGGAACTTTGGCCAGGTTACTCAGCTTGACTGGAGGAGGGATATGCTGTTTATGAGGAGAGGAATTAAGGGGGATGTCTGGGGCCTGAAGCTCTAGACATCCCATGTATGACGCTGCTTCTCTTAAGAACTCTAATTTAGTTTTCCCTCTGACTTTATTAAATCTTTTCACTCACCGATTCCATCCAACTTGTGAGTCATGCTCTGAAGCTGTCAGTCATCAGATGATTTGATGTGGGTTTATTAAAAAGAGCTGTGTGTCTTTCCTTCTGACTCAGTAATTGCTTCCGTCTGAAGACAGACATAGATCAGCATCTGCTGTGAAGAACAGAGAAGGAGGAGGAGAAAGGGGGTTGCCTGTTTTTAGAAACATACCAGCTGCCGCAGTCAAAACCCTCAGGGTGTCTGTCCTCCTGAGTACAGGTTAGGGGCTGCCCCATGCTGCCACATGCCAACTCATTGCAGGGAACCTGACTCTGTCACTACTCATAGTTCTTTTCATGTTGCAGACCACAAACATAAATACGTTAGGTGAATGAGGTAGGGCTCATGCTTTCAGCTGCATTTTCTTAGTAAGTTCCAATTTCCACTATTTTCAGTTTTGTACATTATGCCTGGAATGACACAATGCATCTGACAAAATAAGCATTGAATTTGCAGTAGTTTCAGTAGTTTCAAAAAGTTCACCAAACAATATGCAAACTTTCAAATATGTGTAAGGCTTTTCTCCAAAATAATTAAATATTCCATTTAGATTTGCTAGCCATTCTTAGATGAAGTGGAAACACAGCATCATTTTTAAACACGAATGGAAACACTGGCTGCAAGCTAGTAACTCATTAACTAGCAAAGCAGCTCACTCTGAACATCATTTAACTAAAGCAGCCTTCACCGTACTGATATCGCTCCATCACTGGCCCAGATTTTCCAGTCATCACTGATGAGTTGCATATGACTTGCAACTGCAGCACCTCTGCAATTTCCAGCTGCTCATTAACGCTGCTTGACAGTGTATCACTATTTCAATTATTTTTAGTGCCGCCAGCCCAAGGGCAGCTGTTCGAGTCAGAGTGAAGAGGGAGAAATGAAAGAGAGAGAGATAGAAAAGGGAAATTGGATTAATAGAAAAAAAAGAAAATATTGCAAGGGTTTTCAGGTGGTATGTTTAGTGTTTCAAAATAGATAAGCTTACAATATATTCTAAACTCTAATTATCTTCTTTGGCCACTGGACCAATAATTAAATGGTAACTTTACATGTTTTCAACTTCCTTCCATTGTTTGTCCCATTGTTTGTGGAGTACATGTACGGTTTATGAATGACATTAAACTTCTCTCTGCCTTCCCAATATTAAAATATATACTGCTTCTAGCCAAATATGTTTTTTTAAGTTCAGATGATTTCATCTGCAAGAGTCCTTGAGGAGCAGGTCAATCAAGGCTATGACCTCTATAGTATGAGCAACCAAGAGACCTCCACCAGATGACCTGGAGGAGTACTCTCCCAGATAATCTTTTCAGCTAGAAGCTATTTTAATGAGGGGAAGGCAGAGGGAAGTTTAATGCCATTCATTTACATGTATTCCCCAAACTACAGTCAGGTCCATAAATAATTGAATGAAGACTGTACAACATGAGATTGAATTTCAATTGATACACTTGAGCAAAGTCAAGACTTTCAGCTTTAATTCCCCTTTCTTTGCCTTGGGAAACTTTTGGGTAGTTTTTGCTGTATGTTTTGGGACATTTTCCATCTGCAGTAGAATTCATCGTGATACTTTTATCAGCAGTCAGGTCATCAATAAACACCAGGTCCTGGTTCCATTGGCAGCCATACAGGCCCAGGCCATAACACAGCCTCCACCATGTTTGACAAATGATATGGGATGCTTTGGATTGTGAGAGATTCCTTTTCTCCTCCACACCTTTCTCTTCCCCTAATTCTGGTACAAGTTAATCTTAGTTTCAGGTCCAGCTTTTTTAGATGTTTTCCTTGAAAAGTTCAGACCTTTTTGTTGTTGAACACTAGCAGTGTTTTGCACCTTGTTGTGCAGCCTGAGACTTTGACAATGGCATGCCTACTTCATCAAGAGTGTTCTTGACTTGACTAGATGATGTGAAAAGGTTCTTCTTCTGCAGTCATCCACTTCACTTGTATTGTCTTTTTAAGCATGTTCCAAACCTATTTGGACCTCATGTTGAGAGTTCCAGTGAACAGCTAGCAAATGCAAAATTAATACTCAGAACCATATTTTATCTGCTTGATTAGTCATGGAGCAATGAGGGAACAGGCCACACACACACACCCGGCCACGCAACTTGTCAGCCATTTGTTCCATTATTTACGAGCCTCCCAAAATGGAGGTGTGTATATGAAAATGGCTGTAATGCATTTTATATTCAGTGTGGTGGTGTACAGAGGACAAATTCCAAAAATGCATCTTTGTTCCATTAAAATACACAAAAAAGACAAAACTTTTAGAAGTGACTATTTCTGCACTGCTAGCAGTGGTGTTAAGTGAGTTCGGATCACAGGAGGTTTCAACAGCACCTTTCCACAGTTTTGGAGCATATTTCTAGTAAAGAAATATTTGAAATAAGTTACCTACTTTAAGTTGACATGGAAAACTATGTGCTATTATTTTACACCCTGCAGAGCATCATTAGCATTCATTTTGAGTTATATTTCTGTTTAATAACAAATACTGTACATTCAAAATTCTCTAACAATGGGGTTTTTGGGCTGCCTGCTGTAGCCAATGACAACACTGCAAGAGTGTCTACTGAATTCTTCTGTGTTTGAGAGTTTCTAGTTTGAAGAATTAAAGAAAAACTCAGTGTGGTGAATAATTTCAGTTTAATTTATGTTGGCATGAAGAGAAAGGTCACAGCACTGTCAGTATTGTCTCACAAGTATATCCAAAATCCCCTTTATTTACTGTATGAAAGAAGGTGCCAAGGGTTTTGGGTTGTGTCTTGTCCGGGGCCACACATGTGGGAAGGAGGAACTGGGAGTTGAACCACCAGTCCTGGGGTTGGGGAGGTTTGTTCTGTCCCTAATGGCGAGTCCCTTGGTAATGAGACTCCTAAGAGATGAGCGGCGAAAGTCCTTACGCTGTGCATTCTGAGTTAGTCAAATCAAGTGAGTGTCATCCAAAGTTTTTTTCCAGGACTGTCTGATTGCTGATCTGTAGCAGAGGAAAACTACCAGAAGACACTGTAAAATGTTTCCATACATATGAACATGTTGAGACAAAAAATTTGATCCTATCCTTTAAGATATCCTGTGTCCTACTTGCTCATGTATAAACTTGACATGTTGTTGAAGATCTGATACGGATTAGCATCTGACCTGTGGGAGGAACAAAAGAAGCCCATAAGGGAAGATCATGCAAACTCCAGAAATGAAATAAAATAAAAGTAAAAGTATTAAACTACTAGGACTTTACAAACTGGTAAAGTGTATGATCTACTGTAAAACAAGACATCTGCACACACTGAAAACCTGTAGAAGTGAGCTGCAGTTTATTTTGTATACTGTACTAAGGGTTTGATACAATTCAAACGCAAGGTAAAAGACATCTGGAAGTGCTGTAATCACACCAGGTATATTGTATTTTATTTGGATAGATGACTCAGTTTGTTGAGACACAGGTTTTGCGTCACTCTGGTGAACTTACAGGAAAATCCACATTGCATTACAAGGTAAGTGACAATACCAGTCATCACCATTACCGTGCACTGGTAATAGCCCTCATGATGACAGCCAACCATGTCATACTGGGTAGGGTTCTGGATTGGACTGAAGACCCCAGACTCTGTTGAAATTCTGTGATCTTAAATTAGAGAAGAAAGAAAGTCTTGTTAGTCTTGTTAGATCCTCAAAGTCTGTTCTTTTTTTTAACTGAGAGATCCAGATTTACCTCAGTTTTTTCCTGTTATGGTTTCTTACTACATTTATCACCATTAACATAGTAAGTGCAAACTCTGCCTGTGTCTGTTATTCAGCCCCCATCCCCCCATGAGAAAGATCAATCATATCTAAGCCTGGTCTAAATTGGTCAAGGTGTAAACATAGACGTCCCAGCATACAGACCCTCCAACGTTTCCCAGATTGATCCAGGGTGATAAGTGAAAACCTGTGTGCTGCAGCTTCTCCTGACTGACAGCAGGCTTGCGTGTGAAGATGCAAGCTGTCTCACGACTATAAACTAAAAAAAAAAAAACCTGGGGAAGGGGGTGGTGTTAGATTCTTCTCTTAAATTGCAAAACACCTGTATCTGACTCACACAGAGTTAATCACACACCTTCACAGCGAAGCAGGACAGCCCTGCACTGTTCTGACTTCGGAATTGACGGAGGTGAAAGGAAAAGAACAGGCAGAGAACAATGAGACAGATACAAGCTAATCTGTGTGATCTATGATAGATCTGAAATGGTATTTATTTGATCATTCATTGCCATTAATGAATGACTGCTGAGTTGCCTTGTTGTTGAAAGGTCGTACACACATACATTTAATTCGCATTTTATTATCATTTGTTACCAACGTAACATTTTGTTCCACCATACAAAATAAGATTCTGTTATATATATAGTTTGTAATGTTAAAATTCATTTCACTTTTAAGAATTCTTCATAGTTATATATGTAAACCATTGGATATACAGGAGCAAGTCCGTTGAGCTAAATTTCACTTTAAGAAAGAAAAGACAGAAAGATTTAGGCACCGTGTACATGAACCCCATTTCCAGGGACTTTTTCTAAAATATCTGTGAATTGCTATCTTGCATTATGAAATATACTGTTTGAACTGATTGACAATCTTCTGACAGAGTTTGGTGCAACCCTGTCTCCTAAAAATTCCGTTCCTATACAACTAAACTGCAATTACAAATATGTTTTTGTGGGGAATGTAACTGCGACTGGATTAATTTTCTGTTAAAATAATGATCATATGTTCACAATTAACGTAAATGACATGTTGCATGTTGCAAAGACTGTTTGCAAGGTTGCATGCTCATTTTATACCCAATGACAATACCCTCACCTGTCACCAATTAACCTGCTACTTTTGGAACCACCCAGAATGGTGAAATCTGAATTTATAAATGTTTCAGTCTTATTTCGACTCTGTCCCAATTCTTTTTGTGTGTGTGTGTGTGTGTGTGTTGAAGGCATGAAACCCTACATTTGCTTACTTACTTACTTACTTACAAAATACAATTAATTTCATCAGTACAAACATTAAAAACCTTTTCTTTGTACTTTTGTCAGATAAATAAAGGTTCAAGTGAATTAAAAAATCACAGATTTTAGTTTTTATTTAATTTTAAGAGAAGTTCCCAACTTCGTCTGGAAATTGTGTTTCCCTGTTCAATTATTTTAAACACTGGCTTCCAATTTTGTGGCAACATATTGTGTCAGGTCCTGTTCTGATTCAACTCAACAATGCCCCCCAACATATAAAATAAAAATGGTTCACCTGACATACATATGTGCAACCCCCCCTGCATGTTTATATTACATAGATACTGTTCGGGTCAATTTGACCCGGCACGGACCCGTACAAGGAACTGGATAAAATGTATTTACATGCTTATTTGGGGGTCCTCATCCTGGCTGGGGTCTATAAGTCAAAAGATGAATCAACAGCCACTCTATGGGATGCAGAGACAGGGGGCAGGGCTAAATTTCATGCCACAATGTCTCTTTAGACATTTTTATATTTTCTCCAGAGTAATCTGATTTGATAATCAAGTGACAAAGGCTATCAAGGGAGAGAGATGAGCTGGCAGATATTAGGACACTGTGGGACTAGTGGGTAGAGCAACTTCCACTACTGTATGACCCAGACCCTAATGTCACAGTGGATGAAAAGCTAGTGACATTCAGAGGTCGCTGCCCATTTAGACAATATATACCTACCAAACCAGCTAAATTCAGCATAAATATCTGGGCATTTATTTTGGTATTTTTCATTTCTGGTTCAAAAACAGTGCTGAAATAATGTTTACTTTCAATACAAATCCTCATTTGTCTTGATTTTAAGTCAGTAGGTCAATTTGACCCTGAACAGAAGAGGTGTCTCATGTGAATTTATCAACATCACTCCATAAAAAAAACATTTCAAATTGTAATAAAAAAAAAAAAAATCAATGTCATGTAAAATTATTGTATTTTATATGTAGGTCTTTCCAATGTACATTTAAAAAGTTTTAAAATTCATTTTTTATGAAACACAAGTGGACTATCCCCATTGAACCATGATCTGTGAAATCAGGTAAATCATACCATTGCCCTATATTTTGATTGAAATGGTTAGTAATGGAGTTAATAATGAGATATAAACAGTGTTTATTGGAATTTTTTGGTTTCTGACACTTTTGGAGAATTAAATATGCACCGGGTCAAATTGACCCGGGAACATCATGGCTGTTCCTAAGAAACGAACATAAGAGGAGGGTTAAAGTAGTTCTTGTTGCCTTACACCGATTGTCTACCATCCAGATTTGCAGGTGAAGTGGCTCACAGCTGAGACTTGAGAACATCCAAGACACTTTCATCTGGTAGCCTTTGTGGTAATTTTAAAATAAAACCACTACAGAAACTTTCCAGTTTTGTTGCTCAGCTACGTTCATCTTATATCCTGAACCTACAAGTATGTGTTTATACATACTATACAGGTACACCATAATTACAAAATGGTACCCTGTAATTTTGGTTTAATTACACGGTAAGTTGCAGGCTGTAATCTAAAGTGTTACTCAATTGTTCTAAGAAGGGGTCTCTTTGTGGCCAGTATGGCAAGCAGGAACATTTTCATTGACAGCTGTCCACATCTCTTAGACCTTACAGTGTAGCTTAGTTTACTTGTTAAAAAAGCATCAGATTGACAAAACTGCACAAACATTTTCTGCAGTGGCAAAAATATGCTATATGCTAATGCCTGTACAGTAAGACTGACTGGTTTGATTTAATTGACGACTGGGGTTTCGGTCAACAGTACTACTGCAGTTTGTGTGGTCTGTCTTTCCACATTGGACATCAAAAATAGTCAAACATGGTAAACAACAATTTTCCTATAGTTTCTCCTGGAAAGCATCCATAGTGTTGAACGAAGTTGTTCACATGGAAAGTTTCAGAGACAGTTGTGCGATGAATGACGACCAAATTGAAAGGGAAGTTCACATTCTGGCACCTTTGTCTGCACAGCTGGTCATGGCACGAAGTGATGTTACATTTTTTGGGTTTGGAAAGTTACAGAACTTACATATCAGTCTCCCTAAGCTAATATCAGAAAAGTGTGGGTGCAAAGATTTTCAGATGTTCTTGGACAATGAGACAAATTGTTCTGATGAAGCATACATGGCAGCCTAAGTCTGTGACCAGATGATTTAGGGTTTGGCAGCCCAGCATCCAGACATCCATTAGCAGCTGCATGGGATATGCTATACTGACATGTCCAAGAGAGATGCATTAACTGTCGCTGGACCTCCGGCCTGTGCTTCAGCCTCTCCTGCCTATTGCTGTATGGCTGGTATTTGTCAGCGTGTGAGGCAGACAGAAAGCACAGTGCAAAGTACCCAGCATTCAGCACCAGAGAAGGGAGCGTGTGAGAGTTTTGACTGAATGAACAAACAAGGAGGCTACAATGGAAAAAAAAGGGGGATGAACTACTATTCAAATTTTTAAAATCATATTTGAATTGCAGTGCTAAGACCGTGGCAGTAATAAAAAGAGAGATAAGCAAATAGTGTGTGTGCACAGGATTTGGATTACTGCTTTGGGGAAATATTTTTTCAGGGTAAAGTGGATGTTAGAAAAAAGTGTGAAGAGGTGATGGTGTGTGTGTGTGTGTGTGTGTGTGTGTGTGTGTGTGGAGGGGTGTGTGTGCTGAGGGTAAAGTGGATGGTTGACTCCACTGGAATGTGGCGCTGACTCAGTCCGTCTGTCAGCCATGGCCATGTTCACTCTGTGGACTTATTCACACTCTGCGACCCTTTCAGGGGCGCAGCCTGTTGCCTCATGTTGAATTTCCGGCAGAACTCTTGGAATTTCAGGGAACTGGGCTCCAGGAAGTTCTGGAACATGGCGTTGTTTTCACTGTCCTGCTGTAAATAAAACACATCTAATGTTCTAATGATAAGCGTAAAGATAAAGGTATGATGGACATGTTGGGCACAAACTGGAAAAAAAACTGTATTTCAGTTAAACCTTTTGTCAGGAGTTTGATTTCATTATTTTACTCACAGACTGGTATTGATCATAAAGCCAGTCATCCTACAGTGCAATGTGCTCAACTGGTTTCAAGACACTGAATTTTGGATCATGCAACTTCTCACTAAGCATGACAAGTCTTAACTATGACTCCAAAGCAATCATATTACAACCACTTGTTTTCATAACCATTGGGAAGGTCAGAGAGACTTAATACACTATTTGAAAGGGTTAACCAGCATTGGTATTATTTTATTTCACCACGCTGACATGGAAAATGAAAAATGTTTGACATGCTAACTGAATTAGTACGGTAAAAAATTTTGCATTTTAGCATTCTAACATGTTTCATTTAGCATTTAACATGCTAATGACATGTAACGTTAACATGTTCATGTTAAAAATTCAATTTTCAGCTTAAATCAAATTATCTAAATACATCTTACACTATGGAAAAACATGTTGATTTCTTTAGTCTCTGACTCTCGTGGACTCTGGACTGGTGACTGGATTTTTTAGCTGCCTAACTGTGTTCAATTTCTCACATTAAAATGTTGTACGGACGCTCTTCACTTCCGCTGGCATACTCAAATGTCCAGTACACAAAGTCTAAATCAACCAGAAAGACTTAAAATATGTCCATCTGCAATTGATCCTGGGGGATCAGTGTCCACCTATGTGCAAACAGCAGTTACTCATAGCATTCACCTTTCAGCCAACCAGGACTGTTAAAAGTATGTGTGGAGACAGTCGTATTAATCACGCTCCTGTATAACATGCCCTTTTAAAGCTCTATATTTCAAAGACAACCTCCCTGTCTGGATGTGTGTGCACCTCTATCTGTCACCAGTGCAGTGTCTCTTCTTTAACAGAATCCAGTTTGTGGCATGAAAGACAAACAACTCAGACACACACACACACACACATGCACTCACACATGCTTCCACACTACTTGAACCCTGGGGCACAATGCCAAAAAGCTGGAGGAATGTGACCCGGTGACCTTGGCTTGCAGACTTCCACATGGAGACCGGACACTAGGATGGTGCATTGGAAGGGGAGGCCAGAATAGCTCCGGTGTCCGGTATCGGGAGACAGACTGTGTTTGTAAACCATGGTTATATGACACACACAGAGCCTGCAGTGCACATGTGTATGCACAGACCCACAGGTGATGGAAACACATGTACTTATGTTGAGAGTTTAGGAGGCAGGCAATGACAGGTAACATAAAAAGCTAGTGCCTCATATGAGCATGTGGGCTTTCTCCTGTACAACACTGGGTTAACCTCCAGCCACACATTTTTCTGCTTTCATAAATCCTGACTTTCCTGTTTGACGTTTCTAGTTTTTTCTTTTTCTTTAAATACATGACTACAAAGAGAGGCCAAGTTTGACGCATCAAGTTGTACTTCATCTGCAAAATATGTCTGCATGAAGCAAAGCAACAAAAACAATGAAAATCATTCATGGACATAAGCGGAGAATCAGTGATGCACATGTGCACACACATTGCAAAATGCAATTTTTGCATGTATTTCTGCACATATTTACTTACATGACCTGACACATACAGTGCTCTCAGTGCCAAATGGTTGCACAATATGCTGACCTGTTTTTTTCTTCCTTAAGTGAGTACATGCAGTGGGGATTCAAGTCATGCATCAAAGATGGTGAAGATAAAGTGTACCACAGCTGCTGGAAATAAACTACATACCAGTAGGTACATCGTCAGAACAGCCCAGTAACAGAGAAGTTTCCTTTCTCAGAATTATGTTGAAATAAAGTGGCCACATCATATTTTTATACTTTGGTCTGTATATTTAACTTAATCTAATTAATTTAATTGTATTTACCTTTGGAAAGTGAGGATACACTTCGTTTTTCAACACAGAGAAAATATCCCACTATATGCGCAGACATAAGTATAAATCTTTTTTTTTTTTACTCTTCAGCAAGGGGGGTAAACTCCTCCCTCTGTGCTCAGCAAGAGGACAGACATACATGTGACAGATCAGGTCCAACCAGTCAGAGATGACAAACCTTCAGTGTTGCCCCACGATTATTTGACAAGCATTTGAGCCTTCTGCAAGACTTTCTTTTCAAAACACTTTGATTTCTTGATAATGCAATGAAAAAAAATCTGTCTAAAAGTTCAGACTTAGTAAAAATGATTCTTCGCCAAAAGTGATTAACATAGTTTGATAAATGAATAGCACCCTTTGTCACTAAGAATATGTATGTTCATCTTATCAGAACAGTTGCAAAGGTCCCTGTTGTCTCCATGTGACGGTACTGTATAGGTTCACTTGATTCTTCACACTACACTTACTGATAAAGTATCTGACGACAGCTTGGAGGCCTTTGGAAGTTGTTGCTAGTTTGTGTTTGTGCCCTATCTGTTGAATACACAGGTGCAAATCCTGCACGAGGCAGACGGTCTGGTGCCAATGGGCTGTAAAATAATCAGACTGGAGTAATATTTCTCTCTGCCTATCAAATAACTAACAGAGCAGGAAAGGAGCAGCCTGTTGATCCAGAAACAAACAGCATACACCCCCCATCCCTCCTCCTATGGCCCAGGATGATCAGTTTTGGTCTCTCTCCATCACTGCCACTCCAGAAACAGATTCCCAGTGTCACGTACAGAGACTTCAGCCTTCCTCTACTCTATGTAGAATTACAAATCAAACACTTAGCACTGAGACCGATCATCTAATGTTGTCCTTAACTGCTGGAAAGATCTTATTGTGGGACGCAGCACTGCACACCTGATGCTACCAAGAGCAAACAAACATAATGTATTTACCAGGATGGTTTGCCATTATAGAAGAGTGTCATATTTGTGATTAGTTTCTATTCTCATAAGTTTAGCAGAAGCAAAGTGAAGTAGGCTGTGCCCAGCGCTACCCCCACGGCGTCTATTCAGGTCAACGATTGAGAGATGCCACTATCACTACGGCAACAAGTAAAACAAACAATGTGTGGGTTTTGTATGTGTATGAAACACTAGACTCAAATCATTCAGCCACACAAAATGCAGTTAGTGGGAAGAGAAGGCGCTCTGCTCCCAGTTCAAGCTGTATTTTCAACCATGTCCTGCATTTATGAGACAGTGTGGGTGGTGGGATTTTAAAAGCTGCCAGACTGTTTAAATCCATGTTTACCACAGTGGGAAGCTCTGTAAACACATGGGTTTGCCACAACACTATTCCAACAAGCCGGCAAGCTTGGATTCAGAGCTCACTGAGGTCTTTCCACTGTAGAGCTGATTTGACTCTGGGATGAGCTGGCTCTGAACTGTTTAACTTTTCCCAGGCTTTTGGTAACACTGGGGCATGGAACAATGACAGCTCATAATAACTTTGGATGATAACAGAGTAATCTGTTTAAGCTGGCAAGTCTTTGAAACTTTTTGTGCAGGTGATAAATTCAAAACCCATTATACCTCTAAACCTTAGTGTTGCACTGTTGTTGCCCAGTTGTTCATCTGTCATTAATCTCCTCCATCTGGCCTAGCTGACTAATACTAGAATTAGTACCTGCTCTTAATTCAGTATTGTTGTGACCCAGTGCAACCGAGCCTCTGGGCTGTTGAGTAACTGTGTCATACACAACCCTGCACTCCAAGAGATTTTAGATTGTGTGTCACAGTGTGGCTGCCATAGGCAGAGACAATTTCAACATATCCAATCAGGAAACACCCTTAAGCCCTGTGAGAGCTGGTAAGAACACACCACATGTGTGTCATGCCCCGATAAGAGTGCACACCAGCTATTCAACCTGTGGTAATCACGGGCTCTTATCTCAGCGTCCATAGGAGGGAGGGTTTTATCAGCTTGACTATACATGCTGGAGGGAAACAGAGTGAGTGCACTGAGTGACGAGGAACACAGCAAGATGAAAACAGGAAAGGTGCTAAAACAAACAAAAACATCAGGTGCTATGTATGATCAAAACCATTTGTATTGATATACTGTATAACAAGAACAGTAAACACCATTAAAGACGGTGAAGCTTGTGCCACACAGCCCGCTCTTCTCTCAAACATCTTGATTTGACATATGATGAAAAGTAATATCACTGTCAAGAAGCTAGCTTGCTTCATTTTGTCTGACCACCACTTATAAATGAATGATCCTGTTATGCAACATAATGATGAGAGGTTATATATTGCAGGCAAAGAGTGATAACAAGAACACAGTGTGACAATCAGTGAGTTGGAAAAAGTGTTTATAAGTATTGTCAAAACAAAACACAAAACATTCATCATAGGTGTCTCTGTAATTGGAATAACCTCAGATTTATATTTTAATTTCCACAGTAAGGATAATTGTTTAAACATGGGAAATTAAATTATCAGAGAAACAGAAACACAAAGTCTTGCAGAGTTCAGTTATTTACTGGATAAGTATGCCAGGAGTGACACTCGTGACAAGTGTGCTTTTTGCAGGGTCGTATGTCATCATTTAGATAATTGTGTGTCTGCTCTAATCAGCTGCCCGTCACTGTGGCTCCAGTCATGAAAGCTGCCAATCTGGGCTCTCCTCTGTGCTCTGGCTCAGGGTCAGGCAGGACATCCTGGAGAGGAGACCCTGTGTAATGTCCCTGTCCCACAGCCGTGTGCCAGCCAAACTGCATGAGTCAATCCTTTGTGGTAAGTGTGGGTGGCTTCTCTCCTGTGACTACTCCCTGACCCATCATTCTCAAACTGCCTCACACTCTTCCTCTCTAACTCCCTCTTCCCTTGTGAATCATCAAGCTGATTTAGTGGATGAATGTTTATCCCCAGAAATCTCTCTTCACTTCCTTACCATGATTTGACCAAAGTTGTAAATATCATCAATACTATACTGACTTTGGAACAACATGACACTGCTATGTTTGCCAAGCTATGGCGGCGTCACATGAGACATCTGCACTACGTCACATGAGCAAACACAAAGCACCAGTAGACAGCAGGGAGTGGTGTCTGTCCTCAAGTAAGGTGTTCGGTGAAGAATAGCATGTCCATCAGACATAAGTCTTCCCCCTTACAAAGTCCTTCCCTCCTCGATGTGTCTACTGTTGTTCTGAGTAACAGACAACCGGGGACTAGGAAAACACCTCCAGTGTCACGTCTGCTTCTTCTCACACAGAGTGCTAACAACATGCTGACATGCTCCCTTAAAGTGCTGCTCTGCTGACATTATTTGTACCATTCGTACATTTGCGCGAGTGCATGTGGACCTACTGTACCTGCATGTGAACACTTATAAACACAAACTCGCAAAGATGCTTTATCTACTTCCTATTAGTTCAATTTCCCAGGTCAGAGAAAAGTCAGAGGAAGCAGCGCTGTTGTTGTCTACTCGGCTGGGTGCTTCCTGTTCAGATAGAGGGCCAAGTAGAGATACCCCTGAAAGGAGCTGTTGGAGCAAGGGAGGGAAGAGCTGGCTGTTTTGGATCCCTTTCAATGACTTAGAATCTTATCTGACCTGAGTTTGGTATGCATCCACTAGTTAGTGCTGGGCAAAATTTGGGAGGATGTGTCAGAGTCTCCCTGCTTCCTCTCTCCACTGGAGATTGTAAACAGTGTGAAGCTGCAGATACTGTAGCTGCACGTCACTGGACTTTGCTGTAAAATGCATTTACTTCCTCAAGTTTATCTTTGCTTTCCCACCACACAGAACATAGACACTAATTGTTGCACTCTTAATCTGAAAAGACTCAGATTGAAAGATTTCATAGGGCTTTGCTTAGTGTTTGCAGCATTCCAGACAGTATTTCAAAGAGCTACTTTCAGCACTTTAATAAGCATAAACTTAATTAGTGGGTCTTGGTAGGAAAACACACCAAGCTCACTTCAAAAAAAGATGTCAGCTATGCGCAATAAGCTTTAAGGACACACTCATTGTACAGCTGCATTGTTTTATGTAAACATCGGGATTCGCTCCTTTTTCACATTCAGCACAAACCTTTCATTAGACATTAAATGATCAGATTAGCAGAATCACAAAGTCTTGCACAACTCACACACAATCAGGAGTGGAGTGGGACTCGCAAATGGTAGATCATTTGAAGTGCAGTTACCTTGCACTTAATATAATTTAACATTTACATAAAACACCTTTACATCCAGGATTTTATCACACTTCCCCACCACACATAAGATGGGAGTTCATTTCAAACATTGCTTGTCTGACTCTTAATCTGAAAAGACCTGGATTGAATGATTTCAGAGGGATTGGTTTGGGGTTTGCTGCATTCCAGACAGTATTTGAAAAGTTTCAAAAGAGTTTTTAATGAGCATGAACTTAATTAGCGAGGTCTGGTGGGACAATTAACAAGCTCATACCAGAGTGTTTTGCAGCTGTGCAGAATAAGCTCAAAGCACACACTCACTGTGTAGTAGTATTGTTATATATGAAAACAAGCGTCACCTTCTACAGCATTGTAAGATGCTTACTTTTTGTTTGAACTCTTATCTGAGTAAACATTTGAGGACAGGCTGCCTCCGCATCTGTCTAGTCTGTGTGTCTCTGTGTGTCACTTTGTGTGTCCTTCTCTTTCTCGTTTATTACTCACTGGTCGCCTGAGAGGCTCAATCTTTGGGAAAATAAAACCATATGTGTGTGCATTTGCGGTGGAGTGAATGTAAACATTAAGCTTCTCCACCTCCAGCCTTCCCATCCTGCCAGCAGATAAGAGTTACTAAAATAGATACATTATGATCATATAATGAGCTAAAGAGCAGATGGGAGTAGGTTATCGATGGTAGTCAGGACAGCTGAGCTTGTCCTTGTCAGGGAAACATGACTAATAATTAGATGTAGATATAGATACTGATGTCTCAGGTGTCATAGATACACATGCTCATGGAAAATTACTCTCATTTTAATCTGAATCTCTAAGCTCAAGTATTGACTGAGTTATTGTACAGGATTATGGCAGCATTTTAATTAGGCAAAGGCAATTACTAGGCTGTAGTTAGTCAGAGAGAGACGTGCTTAAGGGCCATTCTCTGATGTAATATGTTTGATCTCCTGAAAACAGGGCAATTCTTCATGAACTGAGGATGTTTTTCATCTAAAAAACATATGCAGTAGCTAAATGTACTCCTTCTGAAAACATCTCCTGAAGGCAGACACTTTCAGGGGCTGCTTCAGGTCATAGGAGATAACATACAGAGCTCTTCAACACAAAGGGAGTGTCACAGTGTGTCTTAACAACTTCAGTATGAGCTCCTATTTGAAGCCAGTCCTTCAACAAAGGCAGTCTGGGGTCAAATGGACACATAAATGACTGTTTGTATCTCAAATAAGAGGTGTAAAAGGACACTTTTTGCCCTTGTAGTGAATGTCTCAAAATGTTTTTCAGCAAGGAGATTGAGGGAAGGCTCTAAATGATGAAATAATTATGTCAGAGACTTTACAGTAAATACAGTTTTAGAGGAAGATTTGTTGGTAGAGGGTGTTAAGTATCTACTACTGCCCTCAAATTATTATTTGAAGTGTGGAAACTTCTGAAAGTATTTGACTTAAGCATATGCACATGCATGTCTATCTCTCTGCCTATGTGTTTCTATACCATGTGTAAACTCGAGTATATGCAGGCAACTATGTGTGCACACATTATTACATGAGTCAATATGAGTTTATGTGCATGTCCGTGGATACAGCAGAGTCTGTTTTTTTACTTGACAAGGAAGTAACAAGCACATTGTGCCCCATGAGTTTGATGCACACCTCCCACACACCTTCAGGCTCCAGAGGTCCTTGCAGTGTTTGGTCTGGGGCGACTCTCTGGCTGATTTATTTCCTGCCAGGGACCACAGCAGAGTGTGGAGGACAGCATCTGCACAGTTTGCCGGAAGGTGGAAAGAAGATTTTTTTTGTTACATTTACAAGCTCTAACAAATGTTAATTCTACATTTCATTGCCTCTTCAAACTGAAACTGTCTGATTTAGTGAACTACTACTGTAGCTTACTGAATGTTAAGTAGACGTCCAGGACAAAGAATGATCTATGCTAAACCAGCATTATGCTATTGTAGCCAAGTGATCAAAGTTTGAGAACATCCAGCTTCAATTGTTACAGCAGTGATAACCAATTATTTTTCAGCAGAGCAGAGAATAATAATTGCAGCCCTTATTTAAACTTCACTTTGAATGTTCTTTCCATTCAGAGCTAAATTTACAAAGAAGTGAAGGTGGCTCCAGCGAAGCCTCTAATTTTCCTTCTGGGTTGTCTTCGTCTCAGTACTGCACTAAAGTGTAGAATGAGTTATTTGTCTTTCAAGGAGCAAGTGCAGTAAACCTGATAAAATACGACTATATTATTACTGAGATGGTTTAACACAGTAAGAGAATTACCAACATTAACTGTCCTAGTATGTTATTGGGCTGTCACAAGCCTTAAGAAGGTTCACCCATTACTCCAAAAGATGTTCCATTACATTTGATGTTTTCATGATGGTGGTGAGTAGTACGTACCATGAACACCCTTAGGTGTTTAACTGTGTTTAGATCTGACCGCAAAGGTCACAGTATGCTGTAACATATTGTATTCACAGTTTATTTTTATACAATGAAAAAGAACATAGTCCTGTAATCTAACAAATGACATATGGACTCATTTTTTACAGTCTCCTAGAACTCATTGTTCTTCTAAATATTCCCATAGTTTAGCATTTTGCATTAATGTTTGAGAAAATGATGTTGTGGTATAAATGGCAGTTTAGTTATTCATCTGGCTTACCTTTCAGCCCTAAGGCCATTATAGTCCTCAAACCCTTACAACTGAGTTTAGGACAGGACTCTACATTTCCACCCACGCACAGTTCTCCCCCTGGAACGGCACATTTTGCTGCAAACATATGCGTCTCCACAGACAACCTGCTTGAAGGGGGATGGAAAATGGTAGCTGGACTTCATCTGCATTCTCCTGAACCCGTAGGTTTGCTCATTAAGAGGCTTGTGTGAGCAGTGATCCAGAGCATTTCCATCGAGAGGAATTAATGTGCCTGCTGCCCAGCACCAGATCAGGTAGCCTGGCTGACTTCATTGTGGCCTTTAAATCCATGTGTGAATGGAACAAAAAGCATTCTGACAAAGCACATACTGTGCCCAGAATGACTCAGTCCATGTCATCAGGCCCTGCCACATGCAAACATTCATACTCAGAAACAGATGAATGGGGGAACAAGATCTGTTCAGCTCACTGACTGCAGCTCATCTGTGGACTGCATCCTTCATTACACATTTGTGCACCTTGAGAGCAATCTGTGTCCTTTCCCCTGCTGCTTTTGATTTATACCTAAGTGCCTCCCTTTGATGGTTGATGTCCTTGGTGGACACTATCTGATATCTTTATCAGAAGAGCTGGGGTCCTTGGGTCCCGCTGTGTTCCTAATATCCCCCATGAGTCAGACTGAACCAGGAAATCAGGGGAAGACCAAACTTGCGGAGCAATCAGTTTCTGCATAAGATTAATAGGTTGCAATTTTAAGCGAAGCCTAACGCTCTCCTGTATAGGCTGACATCAGTTCCACCGGAAGCCTGGAATACTCATTGGCCAAATGCCAGAAACTCCTGTTTTGGCTGTTTGTAATACAATACAGGCATTACATTCTGGTAATGTATTTCTTCATGAGACCTCTTTAAGATTCAGCATCACAGCTAAAGCATAGGATGAAAAACTAGGCAGAAGATAACTGATGTTCTGAGGCCGGAAACAAGGCACGTTATGAGTCTGTTTCCATCTGTGTCAGTCAGTGCTGTAAAGCTCCAGCGATGCAGCCTGTGAGCAGAGTTGGCTCTGACCCTGCGACTGGATAGATTTGGACCAGCCTGATGTTCTCTGTCACACCACAGCTGTTTTCACAGCATTTCTCCAAACATCAGACACATACAGTATGAGACTATTTGTGTGGGTGTCTGTGTGTATGGGATTATGTATGACTGTGAACGTAATCTACACTATGTTCCCATTCGCACTAATAATTACTAACATAACCTTGATTCAGTCTCAGTCATAGGATTAGTTCGCCAATAACTCCCCCAGTCTACGTCTAAAGTGATCCTCAGGTTCTGGAGACTAAACACACCCTGTCATCATCAAGGAGGTGGACTGGCTTGCTCCACCCATTACTGACATCAGGCCATGGCTACTTGAACCACTTAACATAACAATGTCCAGGAGTGATGCAATGATGAGTCGGTATTGCTGCTTTTGATTGTACTGCTCACCAAAATACCAGCATCTGATGCAATTTACTCTAAAATCCCTCCATTTCCCAGTAATCTTTGTACCGATATAGGAAGTGATTAATAACTGAAAGATCTGAGAGACACTCAGGAGTTTGGTATGGGTAACAAGTAGAAATGCTTTAATATGGTTGTATTTACACTGTAGTGAGAGATGACAGCCTGTTGCCTGGGGATTTGTGTTTTGTTTCCACGACAGGAGCCAAGTGTGTGTGGGTCTGCCAGACAAAACCACGATCCAGGAGTAATGCGCTGCGATGTGTCAGCCTGAACTTTGGCTGTAGTAGTGCTCGCAGCTGCACAACTGGATGCTTCTTTACAGCGTGAACAATCATGTTGAAATGAGAAGCGTTTAAATTTAATTCTTACACTACAGCCAACCAACTAAAACTCTTTGCAGTGATGACTGCCATTAAGTGTGACTAAAAAGCTCTGGAAAACCCAGTGAAGTGGAAACTGTTATATTAATTTATTATTAAGATTAAGATTATTATTACAGATTTATATTATATTTTGAAATATGTTTGTGGTGGGGTTTTTTTTTTTGCAGTATTCCTGCTACTCTCAATAATCTCTTTTTTCAATGCCTTTAGCACCAAAATAAAGATTGCCTTCCACTTTACATGGGTGGCTGCAGAAACAGAAAACAAGCAGGCAAATCAACAAATAAAAATGAAAATATTTGCACGTCTAGATACAACTAGGGTTAAGTAGAAAAATATCTGTTTTAAACTGACCCTTTAACTGCTGACATTATACTGACAGGGAGGAAGTTGCAGAATTTGCTGGCCACAAAATACTATGTCACTGTTAATTTTTACACAGAGACAGCCACCAAAATTCAGTTTAAACCAGTCCTTTGTTGAAGAGAACAAATGCAAACAGAGCAAATCCAAACACAAGTATAACACCTATTTACTGGAATCTTCTTTATGTCACAGTGATGCACCACTAAATCTTTTGCTCCTGTTTTTATATCACTGTGAACTTTGGACACAGGTTGAATATGCATGTAATTTAATTACCTCAGCAGTAAGGGGCAATCAATGCTGTGACCTCCTTAGTGAATAAATCATTTACACTGATAATTCAGGGTTGTTGTTTTTTTTGCCTTGTTTAAAATAAAACTCCACCCTTCCTGTTGATGAGTGAGTTAAAAGGAATCAGCATAGTAATCAGCTGACTGACTATAGCCTCACTTCAAAAGTCGTGTTGGAGTGTGAGCCACAAAGGGAAATTCCTTTCTGTTCTAAGTGCTGCTGAAAGGAATATGAGCCAGAAGTGTCACTTTTTGGAGGGAGAAATTGGGATGTTGTGGTTACATCTCAGTATGAGTCATGAAACAGATCCAGAGAAAGGGCAAAGTAATGTTTCCTGAGAAGCATGTCCTCTGTGACATGACGTTTTTCATTAAATCTGTCTGGCTGACAGTGCTTATCTCCCTCCCTGGCTTTTTTTTTTTTAACTCCTCCCTAACTAACTTTATAAGGAACTTCCTGTGAGTGGTGACATTACAGCATGGCAAGGAAAGGGGGGCGGTAAAGTGGGAGGAGTGATGCACATGAAGCCTGTTTGAAAGAGTTCTGATAACAGATTCAGTGCAGTAAAGCAGGAAAACAAATAAACACATGCTTCACTGAACTGGATTTCATTTACATTTCTTTCTACCTTTCCCATTTTACATTTATTGTTACAGGTGAGTGTTTCCTGCAACTTGTAAATAACCTTTAATCACATTAACACACACGCAAACTTTAAATCTAGCTAAATGTTCACCCCTTCCACCGCTGGTCACAACTGCCTCAATGGAATCCCAAAAATGTGCCAGAATTTATACAGGGGGATTAGTGAAAGCCTGGTTCATGTATAGCTAACATGTAATGATAAGCCTTTTGGGTTTGGGGGAGCCCCTGTGTGTGAGCTGTAAAGGATTTACTAACTCCAGCACAAGAACACTCTGTTCTCTCTGCACACACACACACCTCTGCTTTCTGCTGCTATTGATTCAGCACACAAGTTGTCTGTATCTTTTCTACTGCTGTATTTGGTTTGTGCATATATGTCAGTGCTGGGTTAGTTTAGCCTCGCTAGACTAGGTGACATAGTTAATTCAATACCACCTAAGGTATAAGTAGGCTAAGTGACTGGAAACAAGGGTGTGAGTGGTTGCACGCTGCAGGTTTCTCATTTTCATTAGCTCTATGTATATTAAACTTGTAGCCTTTACCTAATTACTCTGTGTTTAAGTGAACATTGTGTCAGGTAAATAGAAAACAGGTCCAGCTAAAACAAAATACCCAGGATGATCTGATAAGCATGAAGCTAAACAACCTGGGCCTCCATTCTGTTGTTAGAAGAATACTGTGCAGATAAGAGTGTTTCTGGCTCTGTTTCTTTGACTGCTGTCGTGTTATCTACCCTGGAGCTATCCCCATTACTGCTTCTGTCTCCCTGCAGATCTTTGCAGTTCAATTTGGACTGCTTTTGTTCATGAAGCCACACAGGAGACAGATTTTTAATACAAAACAGGCCATAAAATATAAACTTTTGAAAAGCCAAACGTGAAGCACAATGATTGTCTTTGCAGAACTGCAGAAACACATGCATTGCAGTTCACAGAGCTGCTACTTGTGTAAATATCTGCAAGTGTTTACTGGATACTTTATGTTCCCTATATCACAGGAACAGTGTGTCAGCCGTCTATCATTGTGTCCACTCTGTCCTCTGACGTTAAAAGTACTGATAAATGAAGCTCTGCAGATTTGGATCACAGCAAGTTGACTTCTGGTCGAAATAGCCCCATATGTTTAGCTAGTGGTTGATTCTGCAATCCATGTGCACTCATGCTGTCCTGCTGCACGTACGCTGCAGAGACACTGGGGGAAAATGAAGTCTGTGCCTTTAAGGGCAAGTGTGCAAGGCGGAGCCACGGTGCGTTTCCAGTGAGGTGCTTATAAAACATTGCTCACTACAACATTAGACTTATCTGAAACTGTCACAATTTAACTTGAGCGTCATGAATTCGCTGGCGTCCTTTTTCCTGATTCAATAGAAATCTGAAGATTACAGGCTCAAATAAAAAATAAAAAAAAACCCAAACAAAGCAAGGAGCTATATTTTAACAAAGAGGAGCGAAGGAGTCGCTCGGCGGAAGAGAACGGCGACTTTATTTAGGTAAGTTTAGAAATTAGTTTGATATATCTTGTTTATTCTATTGTATGAACCCATGTCTCGCCTGTTTATTGTTTTGTATGTTGGTGCCAGCACGACACACACCACTGATGGATGCAACTTCAGGTCCTATTGAGATTATTATGACGTTTTAAATCTGGTTTTATATTTTGACGGATGGAGCAAACTATCCAGGTGATGAAATTGTCTTCAAACCGAAATCAAAATTTAAAAATAAAATTTAAAAAATGTGCAAAAATGAATTAGAAATGTTTAATAGATTTCTCAACCTTTGCTGAGTTTATGTGCCAGTGTTTTATTATATTTAAATATAAACTAGGGTATTTGTTTTTTTCTTGCCTTACATAACTTTTAGTCGATTGCACACATATAACCTGGTTTTATTCTTGAGGTCTACAATATCTACTTTCTTTCCGCTTTAAACAAAGGGAAGTAACAATTCATTCTGCATCATCATTGGCCAGATTGGTAATTTGTGTGTTGTGGTGTGAGTCACCTGCCTGCTAGAGGGCTTTTAACCATTATTATCTCAATCCGGTAAAGTGAGGGGGTGTGCGCGCTGTTTGCTTGCCGCACAGGTAGAGCGGGTATGGTTGCTCGGAAACCGCTGCAGGGGTGTCATGAGCGGGGTGTGAACTCTATGTGACTACTACAGTCCTGAATCAAAGCAAACTATCTGGCGATGTTTGCTCCGCTCACCCCAGAAGATCTTCTCTTTTTTTCCCAAGCACCTACGGGCTCTGAATTAACCTTCACACACAAACTGAGCCTCCCCAAACTTACCCCTAAAAAAACCCAGCCTGATTCTCTGGTCAAATTATCTGAATTAGTGACTTAAAGAATTCCTCCTAAGATGGTTAATGCTCTGCATGACTAGACATCATTTGTTTAATCCTGTTGCCTGTAAATGCTTCTATGGTGAACCGCCAGGAAGAACTGTCTTTGCACCTGTTGCAAGAAGGAAGCACAAGACCCTCGGGGTTCATTATCAGGGATCATGTTGCTTTCCGTTCCTACCGAACCGAATCGATGGCCCTGGGCAGGGGGGATGGCATGCCTTGCTGGGCAGTTTGGCTCAGGATGATGCCTCAGGCTTCCTGTTGTTTTAGAGCTTTGTTTCTCACCAGCTGTCAGGGCAGCACATAAATATGACTCATAGGAGACCATAAGCGAGGGGTCCGTGTTCTTCTCAGTCATCACTCTTACATTATAAGGAGGACAGTGTGTCTCTGGGAGTGCATGCAGCTCATTTGTGGTGTTCAGCCGAGATAACCATCAGTTTTATGGATCCACCTGTTTTCCTGCTTTCTGAAAAGTAGCATTAACTGCTGGTGCACCAAAGTCATTCGATTTTCTGCAACAATGCACAGATACTATCACAGTAAACTCAGACATACTGTATATATAGACGTGATATATTTGCTTGTGAGTATAAAGGCACTGTGTACTTAAACATTAAATTGATTGATGTTCCAAACTAATTCATCCAGAGTTTGTAACATACAGATTAGCTTAATCCAGTGCGAGGTGAAAATCTAAACCGATTTTTTTTTTTTTCCAGTGAAATCCTGACCTCAGAAATGTCAATGTTGCTGGGTGTTGGGTACTTGACAGGACACAAACAATCAGTTCATTTGACATGAGGAGTTCTTGCAACATAAGGTACATGTCTGGTAACAGGAGGAGCCCTTTCCTCTGCTGTTCAGGACAAGCAAGATTGCAGCACCGGAGTGCAGCAGTCAGGTTTAAAAACCAAGCCGTAGACCTATAGAGAGCAGAGGCACAGTGTGTAGAATTAGATCTGAACATAGCACCTATGCTTAATCTCATAACGCATACCCATTTACATCAGGCCAGTTGTATAAAAAATGTATTTAAATCTTATCTTTTTTAGGGGCTCTCATTTTAGTTTTTATTATTCTATTGCTTTTATGGGTACTTTGTAAAACACTCTGACCAGAACATTATGAATGACAGCGTCCTCTGTACCCAGGGTTTGTTGCGAAATGTCCTGTCAACTGAGCTTTTGTCATTTCTCTGTTAAGGACATTGTTGTCTCGTCTCATTGACAACAGATGAGGACAGAGCTAAATATTTGGCCTTGTGGGCAGCAGAGAGGGGAAGATCTCTGTAATTTGCTCTAATATCAGTATTTTTTCTTCCTGGCCTCACTAGAGGACTTGGCTCTGGTTTCAGAGAGTATTTTTCAGTGTGCTGCCACATGTTCTCTTGCTCTTCGTCTGCTTTTGCTTTCAACCTCCTTTCACTGTCATTCATGACTGTGTCTTGGCTGTGTTACAGGTACACCAGAAGCAGGGGCAGCCAGCTGGGTGAGCTGAGTGTTTCCTGGCTTTGATGCGACCCGAGTGTGCCTGGAGCATGTCCACAGTGGGCCTGACTGCCCAGGAGATCTCTTTTCCCATAGAAAACCCCTTCCTACGGGGCAGTTACTGTCACAGCATGGCTGGATCCAAACCCTCCTGGAGCCATCGCCATGAGCTGGACAAGTGAGTGTTCAGGTGCCAGGACTAGCAGTCCATTAGGGGGAGGTTCTTAGAAATGAACGATTTTTCAAATCTGCATGACATGCTGAATTTTTCTGGGTCAGGTCAGTCTGAGATTCCTTGTAAAGTACAACAAAATGTTACTTCATTGATTTAAAGCTATACTAATACTAATCTAAAATTTAAATGTTCTTCTTTAACAGCTTCTACTTCAGTATGAACACAGCACACACAGATCACAGTTCTCGAGCCCAACAGAAGGGGCCACCTCCACCATCTCTAAGTTACGAGAGTAAGTTTATGATCTGTCATCTGCACATTTCAGGTATATTGAAATGCACAAATACTGCAATGCATGTTTTGTGGATCAACTTCTACATAGATGGAATGGAATTGATTTTTCAGAAATACAGCGAAAGCTAGTACTCCATAGCAGTATTTTTTACTGGATACAAAGAAGTTGTAGTAGTAAATTGCAACTATAACAAATCTCAGTCATTTACTACTGTGCCATTAATGTGAAGGTTATTTTCCTCTCTGATAGGACATAAACACAGTCCCAGCACACAGAGATTACCTCCAAAGAAATCCCGGCCCTCCCAACTTCCCCTGTCCTGCAGTGCTGAACCCTCCACCCCAAGTCCTGCCGATGATGACCAGGTGGTCCCCTCATTCCAGAGGCTCTCCGTGTACGAGTGCAGCAGCCCACCACAGACTCCAGGCAGATGCTCAAAGCCTCTCCCCCCTATCCCTCCACAAACAGACATCTCCCCTGAGCAGGCTATGGACAATGAGGTAGAATTTTTCACAAGTTCGGACGACAGCTGCTGCCTGGTGTCTGATCAGTGTTCAAAATCCTCTCCTTTTCGATATGGGGCCCTCAGCCGCAGGAGCCTCAGAGACTATGGGAAGATTAACTATGCTTACTATGATGGTCCATTAGCACCCCAAAGCAAGAGACAGCCCCAACAGCCCCATCAAACACATCATCCACAGGAAGTGCGGGAACAGTATGAGCAGCAGCAAAGGTCTGAGGCAGTGGTCTGCCAGAGACAACAGGACAAAGCTCAGAGGAGGCTACGACGCTCTCACTCTGGCCCAGCTGGATCCTTGAATAAGCCTTCAGTGTGGCGCTTCACATGTCACAAACGCCACCCCCATGGTATGGACAAGCCAGAGGTGCCACCCCCTATTCCTCCCAGAACAATCAAGGCAGGAGACTACCGCCGCTGGTCAGCAGAGGTCTCATCCGGGGCTTATAGTGATGAGGACAAACCACCCAAGGTGCCCCCAAGGGAACGTCTGTCCAGAGGCAGCTCTCGCACCCCCAGCCCCAAGAGCCTCCCAACATACATTAATGGAGTGATGCCCCCAACTCAAAGCTTTGCACCAGATCCTAAATACGTAAGCTTTCGAGGTTTACAGAGACAGAACAGTGAGGGTTCCCCCTGCATCCTTCCTGTGATAGAAGATGGCAAGAAGGTCAGCACCACACATTACTATCTCATGCCTCAGCGGACGGCTTTCATGGACTCATCTTGTGTCATGGACAGCCCTGCAGCTCACAATACAGATGCATCAGACTGGGACTGCCACACCAGGCGGAAAGCACATGTGGATTTAGTATGAAAGGTTTTAGTGGAAGTAGCGGAGGACTCTTCGGTACATAAGTGAAAACCACTTTACAAAATAGTAAAATCAGACGCTAACAACCCTCAAACTGCTGCTTTTGCTGTTTTTTAACCCCTTATGAACACACAGGGTATGTGCGTACCGTATTCAGTTACTGGTTATGTTTAAATAGCTATTATGACAGAGATACTTAATGTAAAAATTGTATCTCTGAATATAGATTGTGGGCGAAATTTGACATTGTAGAGCTTATTTTTGATATGATTTTTATTTCATGACATTCACTATTGTGCTGTTTTTGCTGAAGATGTGGTACAGACAGAAGGTACAAGCAGGTCTTGAACCTCATGCGCTCAGTGTTTTGTTTATGGAAGGTTGAGGCTGTTTTGTGAGATGCACTGGAGCATTTTGACGCTACTTCTGTTTCTCAAAGGGGACAAAAGGTCAGTAATGTAACCATGCATCGGTTAATATATGAAGTCTAAACGCAAGGCCAATTAATCTTTAACAAAATGAAGGATGCTTGCACACAAAACTCCATTCTGTTTGCTGTTATATATCAACACTGATATGGTTTCCCTGCCTTGATGAAGTTTTAGTCTTACTCATATCTGTGTAGATTTATGTTTCCCACGTGGCACATTGTCATGGTACATTTTGTACTAAGAAGTGGGAACATTACTGGTAGCTATGCATGTTTCCATTGAAATGTCTAGTGCAGCTTGTGTTGTTCGGTTTTGTGTTCATGATTGTATTTGTGTCTATGCATGTGTGTGAACATGTTTGTGCATGTGAACAGCAGTTGGAAAAGTGTTCTGATGATACTACATTGATTGACTTTAGCCAATTAAGTAGAAAATTGTCAACCATGCTTGTTACTGTGTCTGCTTGTTTGCACTGCCTGCTTAAGAAGTGCACATATTTGATAGTTTTCTTTCAGTGTCCAGGTCTTTTTTGTTGCACAGTAATTGTTCTGTTGATGTGAATGTATGCCATTCTTACTGAAATTCTCTCAAACAGTTGGAGGAGCTTATTTTTGGTCAAGCTGTGAGTCATTGCTTGAAACAAACTTGTCTCAAGTACTACCTCACTTTAGATATTAAACCTTTACTTCACATTTAAAGTGTCCAAAGACAAAATCGGAAATTATAATCCACCAACCTCGAGGTAAACGGCTTCATATATGACCTGACAAAAAACTGTAATTCAGTTAACAGTAAAGCAAAGTCATTTCTATCTGGATATCCGAAAAGAGAGATTTTTTTAGATGATGCAGGTCTTAGATTACAGAGATGTTAGGTTTACCTGATAATATAGACGTATTACAAAGACAGTGCAGGGTTTACCTGCTTGACACAGACTTTTCCTGTTCTGCTCATGCATTCCTGCCTTACATGATTGCAGTGGGTGTGGTCTGAAAGACTGGCTGCTGGCAGCCAAGAAAATATATGAATTTTATTATTGTAGATTATTCATGAAGTATCAGGGTGGTATAGTAAATGTAGCACATGTATTGAAGTAACCCTTGGTATCAAACACGGTGTTCAGTTTGGGAAACAGATAACTGCTAAGGTCAAATGGTCATTGAAGTATACTTTTTCTCTCCCTTCTGCTCACAAAACCTTGCCAACGCAATATTGTTTTTGACTTAAATGTCTGAAAATGTTTACATCATACAGTACACTATTTAATCTTAAGGTATTCACATGTCTTATTAGAAATAATAAAACTGAATGAAGACTAGTTTAGCAAGAAATAACTTCTCTGCTGTGGTGAAGATATGCACTGGGAGAGTACAGTATGCTGTGTACAGTATTTAACAATTTCATGTTGTTATGAATAGTTGATAAGTATATAGTCTTTAAAAAGAAAGCAAAAATAAAATGACTTATTTATGAGCCTGTTTCATTCTGTTTCTTGAATCTGTCAAGAGTGAACTCTCAACTCAGCTGTTTGGCCTGTTTTATCACCCACACACCCTCATGCTGTGCCTTATTGTGACTGGCCTCTATCCAGAGAAAGAAGAGTGAATTACAATGGTCGACTGACAGGTGTACAGTATATTTCCGTCCTCTTCCTGGTTATAACAAAGTCTCCTCCTGCATGACTGCTCAGATGCTCGATTGCAGCCAGCTTTGCGCCCACAGGTTTTTAAGCACTTAACAATGTTACAAGTGTTTTACTCTTGACTTGAGTCCATGTGGTTAGGCATGGAGCTGAAACCACAGTTAACCACTGAGAATTAGAGGTCAACTAATTATTAAATAAGCTGCAGTTACTGTATTCGCCATGACCTATGTGATAGCAACTGATTTTACATTATTGTCTCAAAGGAACAAGAGGCCTCAGTTTGAACTAGGCCACATGAAAACCCTTTCACCTGGTTCACTCCTAGGTGAGCTGTGAGGCGACAGCATGGGTGGCGACTTTAGCAACTAAAGAAAGACTGCTCATTTTAAATATAGTCTGTTGGGTGCAACAAAGATCAAGTGCCAGATGAGTCAACAAGACGTGTGGTGTGAGATTAGCTTCTGAATAAATAAAAAGATAAACCCATTATTGCACTGTTGTGACGCTACAAGGCAATATTGTACTCATGCCTTGCTTGTGCTCCACTGTCACCCTTTTCATGACTTTTGACTTGACTTCAAAAACCTTTCACCAGGTTTGTTTGCAGATGTACAAGGGATCATTACGATTCCGTGTGAAACTGAGCCAATTTTTATGTGGCTGTGTCTGTAGTCTTTATCCTTAAAGCCACATGAACTCCTTTGCTTCCTAACTTTACCACTGGATTTTGGCTCTAACCTGTGTTCAGTTCAAGCATTGGGGATGTGGGATTGAATTTCCAGTTTTAGTATCTCAACTACATCAAGAGCTTTGGCTGGCTATCTTGATGGATTAACAAGTGGAGCAAACTCTTTTTAATGATAAGAATTATTACAGTTCATTAATTGCCATGTGGCTTCTACTGATTAGTCTTAAGTTGTCTGAGTGGAAGAGAGCTTCTCTATTTTCTGTTTCTGCCTTTTAACACACGTCTCCTATGTGGCCCAGATCTGCATTTTTATGAAGATTTGGTGGTAGTGGGATTAATGAAAAATAACTAAAAACATCTCACGTGTGATAATGACACTGTTAAATATACACAACAATAATGATTATTCAGGATGACTAGAACCAGTTCTACAAATGCACTCAAAGAATGAAGCTATTGATGAAAACTTACATTTAAGTCTGTTACAAAATTAGCAAGCACACTGTAATGCTGAAAGGTCTCACTCTGAGATTTAATTTGAATATCAAGCTGTTACTGTTTTACATTCACAGTTCACACGAAACAAAAAGTAAGATCTTAACTGGCTGAATGCAACTTTTGTCTTCAGTAGTACGTACATCTACAAACTGTCAAACAGTTTTTTCTGCAGACATGAGGCTTGAGTTCTGTATATTGTGTTTTAAAAAAATGTTCAACATAAACCTTTAAGGAAATTCACACTTCTTGTTCACACTTCTTGTTCAATCAATCTAATATATTATTTCACACATATTTTCCAGACCGACGGGTTTTAGAGTTGTATATATCTTGTCATTAATGATGTAGTAAAATATTTATAATAAATCAATGTCTGAGAAAGGTCATATTTCCGTAAAGCAAAAGAAAGAACGAGTTTGTGTGTCTTCTTTTTCTGTGTGTTCTGGTTGTCATACCATGATTCAAAAACATGTATTTATTGGAAAATGATGATTGAACTGATTATTAATACCACAGTTTGCAGTGATTTTATGTTTTGGTGTAACGTTTCTTATCATTGGTGAGGGGTGGACACAGTTGTGAATATTTAACTGAGGCCTTCCTGCAGCTGGTTAAATTTTACTCAGGTCAGAGTACTTGGGTAGAAAATATAATACATCATGTAAAGGTAAAGAAAGTGGTCACTGGTGTTTCTTTTTTCTTCAGCCCCTAGGTGGAGACAAATAGCCATCAATGGTTCACAAGAGACATCAGTGAACTTTTTATCTCTGTTGAGGACCAGCAGCAGAGACGTGCACCAACATTTTGAGGAGTAGTGGCACAAAAACAGAGCTCACCAGGTCCAGAACAGCTAGTCAGATTGGCTTGAATAACAATATTAAATGTCTGCTGTACTGATAAAGCTGTACCATTGCTGAGAGTACACTGTTCCACACCTACAACAGAGTGTCTCTGCTCAGGCTGATTAAACCATGATGCATTTTCAGGTCACTCTCATCCACCCTAAAGACTGCAAAACTTTGTGTCAGTTCTCCTGGACTTTGTTCACTTATCCATCCTACTGTCTTCACATGCTGCAAAGGCAAAACATAATTAAAATGAATGTGTGTATGCCATCTAGTGACAGGACATTGCAATGATTACACTGTTATGCTTCAGGGGATCAAGCTGATTTACTCTAATGGATACAATTACAGAAATCCCAGTTGTTGACTCAAAACACAACTCTGTTCTGAGACAAGGGAACTGGCCTTTTCCATGTCTACTGTACTGATTTCACAGTTTTAGGCAGATGTTTGTAACTGAGTCAACTGAGTGTAGTTGACGGCTTTAGATTAAGGGTACTTAGAAATCGTAAAGATTCACTTTCCACAGTGTCAAGATGGATTATGCAACTGATATTTAAGTATAAGAAACTGCAACGTGCTGCTAGATACTGCTATTTATTACACAAAAAATCACTATAATCATAACACTGGTGTTGTTAAGCAAAAGTTAAACAAAACTAATACATTCCAAACTTTGATTTTGTCTTCACTGCAGCTCATTTGCTTAATCATTTGATATTCTGTGGTAAAAAAGTTTTTAGCACTGGGATGCAATCCCTCACAAGCAATTGAAAAGGCAAGGTGACTTTTCTGTTTTGTATGCTAATCTTGTACAAAATGAAAAACTGTTGTAGCTCTAATATGGGTCTAAGATGGAATCAGGAGACTACAAACATTGTAGAATTTATGTGAAGACTAAGTCCAGCAGAGACCAAAACACAACTAATGTAGTGCTACCACCTGATCTAAATGAATTCGGTGTTGTATAAGTTTGTCGATATATATTTTGATATTTATATTGAAACTTGATCTGCATCTGCTAGCTCTAAATCTAGTTTTTTTTACCTTGTGTTTATTAATCTTCAGGAGAAATGAGGACGCATTCTAAACATCTAAATAACAAAAAAAAAACAATTGGTTTCGATGGAATTAACAACATTGAGTTTTCATGTTTATTTTTATATGAGGGCACAAAGAGCTATAGTGAATT
Source organism: Sandelia bainsii (assembly GCA_032362345.1). NCBI lineage: Eukaryota > Metazoa > Chordata > Actinopteri > Anabantiformes > Anabantidae > Sandelia > Sandelia bainsii. The sequence continues at coordinate 16,262,939 of JAUMHL010000025.1, forward strand.
ACAATTAAATAAAATCATAAATACTACAACAACTCAGTAGTAGTTTATTATTTCATCTGCAAAGTTGGTAGCTCAGTCAGATTCTTTACTGTTAGCATAAAAACATTTTAATTAATTAAACTACAATTGCCTGTATTGTAGTCTTCATCAAGGGTTGGCTTCTGAATGTGTTGTTGTGACCTGAAAAAACACAAGGATCGCTTATTAAAACCAACATTTTAACTATAATCTTACATTTACCTCTCTGTAGTAGGGTGCAAACAAGAATACCTGCAATTGGGTGCCATTTTCTCGATGTGGCCTAAAACCATCTGATGTGTATGAGCCTTGTAATCCAAAGTCTTGATCTCCAGGGCAAAAGAATATGATAATGTTCAAAATGTTGAAATTGCAAATGCTAATAGTCATGGCTTGTTAATTTTTTAAAGAAGAACATTGATTATCAAAAAAAAATGTAAACAGACCAAAACACACCTGTATGAGAGAAGTCAAAGAAATCTTCCACAAAAGCAGATAACCGTCTGTTATACAAGTTCCTTCTTTTCCTAAAGTAAATAGAAAGTTTTATTAGCTTCACATGAACATTCTTTCTTCTGTTGCATAATTTTAAATGGGAAAATGCATTTGAGGCATTATAACCCACCAAACGTCTGTATATTTCTTTTTGACAATGACAGCAATGATAATGATAATCAAGAGCAGAAGTGCTGCCGCCAGTGATCCAAACAACGCTGCATAGAAACCAGGACCCCAATGGAAGAGGTCACACTGTGGGCCATAAAACTGCTCCAGGCTAGACTGGAAGCACCTGAGGCCACAAGAGTGAATTGCATTAAAGAGTTATATATTATAAGAAAACACAACTTAAACTTCTAGAAATTGAAATGAAAACAGATGTTAGAATAAAACAGAAGTTTAGGCTCACCTACAGATAGGCCCTTTGGAAATTTCATTGAGACACTGGCCATGATGATGACAGTAATCAGGATTTAATTTGCAAGGCCCAGCACAAATCCACTGACCATTACTAATTACAGCAGTGTAATTAGAAAACTGACTGCAGTTAACATAAGGCTTCAGGTCTGTGATATCTGATTAATAGAAATATAATGTAAAAGTGATGTAGTTTTCATTTTGTACAAGAAGCCTAAAACAAATACAGAAGTCAGAACAAGTATTGAATGATAAAACACTGGCATGTTCAGAACTGGCAGTGCACTTACTGGTAATAACCGGTGGTTCAAATCTGAGTCCATTTAGCTTCGTGCTGCTACTATTAAAGGCCTGAGAAATCTTCTTGAGGTTATTTGTGTTATTCAGGATTTCAATCAACACCCCATCAAGCTGAGTGTTGACAAACTGGATTTGAGTGTTGTTGTTTGGATAAATGTATTCGGCCACACTCTCTGCAACAACACTTCCTTCCCTAGATTAGAAAAACAGAAATATATCACCAAAACAAAACAGGTTTCACTTGAATAAAAAGTAAATTCAATCATTAAAAACAAAAACCTACGATAACTTGATGACTTGCACCTTCTTAAAAGACTGTGGATCTGCTTCCCTGCACAGTGCTGTAAGCTGAAACACAGGCAAAAACATAAATGTATATTATAACATTATTTAAAAAACGTAACAAAACATATACAATAACAACAATTATATAGCTAAAATATACAACTATCTCAAAGTAATTAAAGACAAAAGACAAGAAATTAATGTGAAATTAGAAAACATATTTTCTTATAACGCAAATGATCATGCAACAGTGAAAAAAATTTAATTCTCTACCTGCAGTTCTAATGTGTTGATGAACTGTAATGACTGAGGTGAGCTTAAATCTTTAAAAGCTGAAAGAAAAGTCATCTGTATTTCCAAAGTAAAATTTACTTTTCGAGTTGGTAATGCTCCAGGATCTGAAAAAAATTATGACACCATTATAGTGAAAAATGCATAAATACTTAAGAAGAAAATTCAATTTTTTTAAATTAACACACTACTAAAAGTACGGAAGAGGATTAGGGCCACCATGACAATATTATTTGAGTTCAGACTTTATTTCTCAGAATTTTTTTTAAATGAGAAAAAAGTAAGAACTCAAAT
>JAUMHL010000025.1:16265141-16367001 GCA_032362345.1 Sandelia bainsii
CACTCCTGGTTAGACCTAAACTGCATTTTGTTGCCTTGTACTTGTACATGTGTAATGACAATAAAGTTGAATCTAATCATCTAATCTAATCTATATGTTGAAGAATCCATCAAATTTTTGCTCCACAATCATAAAAAGTAATATCAACAGCAGAACCATTGTATTGTTTTGTATTTGTTTTTAATTGATTTTCATATGAACACCTGGGTGTTGTCAAGTGTTTCTTGGCTCAAAGGTGTCTTTTTATCACTACCTGACTGACGCAAACCACACTTATGGTTTTGATTGTGGGTGTGTTCAAGACACGTGTGAGGATAACCACGCAACAAGCACACCTGACAGCTGTTTATATGCTGCACACTGGTGAAAAACCATAATCTAAATATGAGGTGTATTTCAGTTAAACTGCAGTGTTGGTAGGACATGATTAAATTATTTGAACACTTAGTGGTGCTCACAAGTCATCTAAGAGCCTTTTCTGAATAGAGAGCTCAAGCAATTATGTAGAAATGAATATACACTGCATATTATACATTATGTGTCCATAATGTCACATTGTAACAATGTGAAGTGATTATGTGTAGAACATATTTTTCCCCAACTGATTCAGTGATTAACCAGATTAACAGAGTTCTTCAGATTATATGCATGACGTGTATTTTGTGGTCTGAGCTGGATATATAGAAGTTTCTGATCAGTTTCCGCTGTTGACCCCAGTAGAGATGAAACACTGATTTCCTGAGACTGATTATGAATTCAGCTGTCATTGCTTTGCCTGATGTTGTCTGAGTGCACAGAGATTTCTGCCCACTGGGAGCCCAACTAGCCCCCCAGTCTTGGAACATGGTGATTTCACACTCCTATTGTGTAAAGCTTGTTTTTCTGAATGTGTGTCTGACAAACACATGGTTTTCTCAGAGGAGAGGTCACTGAAGACACAAAAAAGAGATGGGCCCTTGTTTGTAATTCAGAAAATATTTTGCTGCATGACTTTTCATAAATAAAACTGGAAACAACTTTTAACTGACTGAGAACAGATAAAACAAGACAATACTGAAGAATACTTGTGTGTCACTGGTTTGATTATGTCCACATTTGATCAAATTTATATAAGGCTCCTTCTGTGACAGCCTAATTAACTCATCTAGATTGTCAGTCATTAATACAGCATTGTAATTGTGATGTTATTACAAATTCATTTATCAGTTTTCAAGGGCAACATGACAAATACTTTGATTATCTGAATATGAAGTATGTCATAGTATACTGTACTCTAAACAAATCTGATTGACTTAACGTAATACTTGCACACATCTTTAACTGCAAAGAATAACAAATTTACAACCATATTAATTAAAAAAGATCTAAAATTTTGTCTGAGCTGGAGCAGTATAAAAAAATATACAGTACATGTCTTGGAAATAGAAAGATACTTTCATCCATCATTACATGACTACTGTCAGAGAACATTAAGTTTGCAGTGCACGTGGTGCACATGCATATTCTTTATGCAAGCCAAAATAGAGTGTGATATGATAAGGTTCACAAGTTCACAGAAAGAAAATTACTTAATTTCTTGGCAGTTGTGGTGTGGATTGTCTGTAAATATCTTGAAAAACATGGACAGAAAAAAACTGCAACTTCACCCAAAACAAATTCAGTTTGCAAATTCAATATGCAAACGATTTATTTAAGTCACATAAAACAGCAAATTCAACATTTGCCTTTTAAGGTACTCCACAGTCAAATCTAACTTGCTACTGACTTTTACAAAGAATCTGTTTTAATTTGAGTTGTCCACCGCGCTACTAGAACAACTAGAACAATATCTGAAGCTGCTACAGCAGTCCACCCAACAAGTGAGAAAACAAGTCAGCTCTCTTCCCAAATAACCGTAACAGCCCTTTTACTTGACAAGTCACACGCAGTCCCCAGCTTTAATTCTCACACTTCAGCCTGCTTCTGTCCCACATCCAGACTGTCCTCTGTTACTGTTGTTGTCTCTGTCTGTTCTGCTTGGGCTCTGCAACGCTCTGCCTCTGTTATCATCATGGGGTGCAAAGGGCAGAATCCTGCCAACCCTGCAGAATGAGACAAGGCAGAGAAGAAGACCACAGCTGTCACTACAAGCTTATTCAAAAAACTGTTGCACATCATTTTAAAACAATTTGAATTCCTTGTAACCATCCTAAATGCAACTAATGATAAACATGTAATTAGCTCAACTTCTATTTATCCATGTGATGCATTAGATGTTTGTTATAAACATGAATGGCATATTTAATCTGTGTCTGTACTATCCTTTGAATCAGAAAGAACGATCGAGGTGTTTCAAGGCACAGTGAAGTCAATAAAGATCTGTAGATGAATATTGTCTAAAAGGCATCATACTAGTTACAGCTGGACCACCTTGATTAAACAAACTACTATGAACATCTCAATTCTCTGCACGGAATGACAATAAAATTGTGCAATGTTGATCAACTTAAAAGAGCAGGCTTATGTAGCAAATACACACCTAGAAGTTTAGCCACAGGCTTTGTGGGGTGCGCACCGCAGCCGATCCAGTACTTGATTCGGTCAAAGTTGAAGCTGACAAGTTTCTCATTGTAGATGTTGGGGAGGGGGTCGTAGGAACCCAGCTGCTCTATATATTTGCCATCTCTTGCCCTTTTGTTATATGCTGCCACAATGCGATAAAAGGGTCTGTTAGCTTGTTTGTGGCCTGCAAGAGCCAAGCGGATTACAACATAACCCCCATGGTACTTCTTTAGGAGGAGTGATGCTGCAGAAGGAAATGAGCACAGTAAATATGGTGAAATAGAAAAAAGGAATATTTTGTAACCGTTAAACACCTCAATGCAGAGACACACATTCACATCTTTGATTTCATGCTGCTGATGAAGATGAAGGGAAGAGCGGTGATGGAAGGAGCAGCAGTAAAACATTCACAACTTACTTTTGCTTAGTGTTTTTTATTTTATATATTAATCCTATGCTGTGTGTCGCTTGCTTTTCTGATTAATTGGGAGATGCTGAAGAGTTGCTTGTGATCCTGTTGACACCCTTATTGATATAAATGGCTGATTTATATCAATTTATTAATATAAATTGATATAAATCACATATGTCTTAATATTTATTATATTAGTATAATAAAAATGGAAACAAACCCACCTGAAACTACCTCTTCTAAAATGACCACAGGATTCAATCAGCAGCACTCTAGAACTATCACGAGAGGTGCAGGAGCAGTAAGTATTACCCAACATTTACCCAGAAATGGTGGAAGTATACAGACTCATTACTCAAATGCAAAGTACTTGCCAAAACTAATTCTGTACTTTAAGTAGTGCCACTTCTTATTTTTATATTATTGAATATTCTATTCAAGTTGATGTACTAATGTACATGCTCTAAAATGTATTGAAGGAGAAAAGTACAAGAACTCCATGAAGCAACACATTTCTCTGGGCATTAATCTAATTTTCCAAGTATTTTGAACACTGTTAAACTGAACTTTAAACTTGATGCTGATCTAGTCTAAAAATGTCCTTTCATTTCATTTTTTCTATTCAGAAAATGACCCTTTAGTTAATAGCAATAAAATGTAAATGTTAGGGGGTACACCTGTGAAACTAAACATTTTAAAAAGAACAAGCATTTATAAATAGAAGAAAATATTGTGTACTCATTTCACATGTATGCTGTAAACTGCAAATACTAATACTAAGCAGTAAATCCATAATATTACATAGTAATTCATTGTTTATATTTTGTTTTAGGAATCAGTATCTAAAAGTTACTAGTAACTAAAGTAAACAAGTAAGTCAGACCCTTACTTGCACTTAAGTAAGGTACTTGAATGAATGTGTTTAGTTACTTATCACGTATCTTAGTACCTTACTCATATAATAAATGTACACTGTAAATTCCAAGCTGTATTATACAGTATCTTAGCTATCTAATATTTACTTGTACAGTTTAAAACTCTGCAGGAGTCCATGAAGACAGAAAACAAAACCGATCAACATTCAGGATGTGCCTCTTAATACACTATACTCACATAAGTGGACCATGGCGTTCACTGAATGATCCTACAACACACAAAAAGGTACCATTAAACCAAAATGTCTATATATGGCTGTGTTTCTTTCTCACAAGGAATTTCATTCTGTTACTACACCAAATAACCCTGACAATGTTAGTAGAAGACAACAACACGAACATGTTACTGTAGAACTGTAGCTGATGCTAACAGTTAGCTTTAACAGTAGCTATAATGTCTCCTATTTAAATACTCCGTGTTGTTTAGAAATTAACTAAATTAAGCGAAGTACCTGTGAGGATGTTAAACGACGTCACGCAAAATCTCCTCGGATCTTTTTTATTTGTTGCAGAGGAACGAGGCCCGTTTTCAGTTTTATGTTTTCAGCAGGAGAAGTAATGTGACATTTGTCAGTGCGCAGCCATGTTTAAACAGGAAGTGACGTACAAGGATCGGCGTTATTGCGTCACGTTGACGCTAGATGACGCTGTTGTACCGCTGTTCACTGTAAACATTAGTGCTTATGATGTCTGTCAAAGTTTGCAATGTGAACGTTTATGTTGTGTGATTTATTGAATTTATAATTAATGAGTTAATTACATGACTGATCACAGTGATGAACAGGTTGAACTAATTATAAAGAAAAACTTTTAGGACCATAAAGCTACTTCTGGTGCCTAGTGTAGGCTAGCTGGCTGTAAAATAAGAAACTTGACAGAAACATTGCATTTGAGGTGCTATAATAATGTAGTATTGTTATTTTTGTCATTTTGTCATTTTTGAGGAGGTTGAAGTACAGATCCTTTAGTACTTTACAAGTATTGTTTCTGGACCATGCCAAATGTTTGGTCAATACCACATAGTTACAAGACATGATTATTTTTAAATATTAGTACATACAAAAACAAAAAAGCAACAACTTTGGCCTCTAACATTCTAAGTACTTCTATATTGTTTCAATAGCATAGGCTATATGTGAAGTATTTAGTAATAAACCAGCTAAAGAATTAACATAAATGTATTCTTTAGCTGGTTTAGATTGAGAAATGAAGTACTCTAAATACTGTTGGTGGTACATCTTCTGTCTTATTTTAGAAGCTGATCACATTGTAATATCTAATGTGAGATAGCTAAAGTTGTCAGATCTATATAATATAAAATATTATGCTGGAGTAGTGGAGTAGTCTAACGTAGGATTATAGGGTTAGGGTAGGGTTATTTACTGGTCTGATACATTATACCACTGTTTTTGGTGCTAAATAAAATACAGTTTATTGTAGCTATGTTAATTCTATTGTTACACTCGTCTGTGAAAAAGTACTGCTATGACTGCAGCTAAAAGTGTAAATGTGCTGAAATGTACCTTAATTCTTTGTTAGGGTTTTGATAGGTTCTAACATTTATAATATGATCTATTGTTAAGCTAAGTGTCTTTATATTACAACAACAGTGCTCTCATGTAATCCTTCACATTGTTACGGCTGTAATTTCTATTCTACTCATGTTGTGTTTCATACATCAGCAGTGCCCTGAGTTTCTGATCAGTTTCCGCTGTTGACCCCAGTAGAGATGAAACACTGATTTCCTGAGACTGATTATGAATTCAGCTGTCATTGCTTTGCCTGATGTTGTCTGAGTGCACAGAGATTTCTGCCCACTGGGAGCCCAACTAGCCCCCCAGTCTTGGAACATGGTGATTTCACACTCCTATTGTGTAAAGCTTGTTTTTCTGAATGTGTGTCTGACAAACACATGGTTTTCTCAGAGGAGAGGTCACTGAAGACACAAAAAAGAGATGGGCCCTTGTTTGTAATTCAGAAAATATTTTGCTGCATGACTTTTCATAAATAAAACTGGAAACAACTTTTAACTGACTGAGAACAGATAAAACAAGACAATACTGAAGAATACTTGTGTGTCACTGGTTTGATTATGTCCACATTTGATCAAATTTATATAAGGCTCCTTCTGTGACAGCCTAATTAACTCATCTAGATTGTCAGTCATTAATACAGCATTGTAATTGTGATGTTATTACAAATTCATTTATCAGTTTTCAAGGGCAACATGACAAATACTTTGATTATCTGAATATGAAGTATGTCATAGTATACTGTACTCTAAACAAATCTGATTGACTTAACGTAATACTTGCACACATCTTTAACTGCAAAGAATAACAAATTTACAACCATATTAATTAAAAAAGATCTGAAAATTTTGTCAGTTTGGTTTGTCACAGAAATAATTTCAGAAATCCGTCAAACAATGTCATGAAAAAACACTTTCTTCTCAACAAGCAGGACTCAAATTTTACAAGGAAAGCGTCATTATTGAGTTGACCTCCTCTTTTTGCTGCGGAAAAATCTGAAAATGAATAGAGGCTTTACACAGTTAGGCAGCAAACAAAATGCATCTTACATGGTGAATCGGCAGTGCGTGATTATCTGAACGGTGACATTGATTCTAGTTGTGGCTCACTCTCTCGTGAAGACCCCATGCTCTTTGGGATACCAAGACAAGTTGTTCCTCCTCTAATCATCTGTGACAGTTCTGTTAGAGACGCTCAGATGGCCAGATATTTTACTGGGAAAAGAGCAAGAGAAGTCTTCGTTAAACGAAAAGCCCTGCTCCATGTATTGTATTTAATTTGATTTATGTGGAAGATGCTACTAATATCTCCTTAGCACTGAGCTTTCGCATTGCTGCAACAAACACTCTTCATTACCTCTGTAATCTGAAGTAAAGCAACACTTTGCATGATTTTGACACCATGAGTTCATTTTATGTTTCAACTATTACAATTATATTCTAATAATTTTAACATATAATACTAAAATCTATTTTCTTTCATAGTGTTTAATGTGGCTTTATAGGGTAAGGTTTAGGATTTCAGGTACTTTTTTCACTGTGTGTAATATATGTAACATAATACTTCCAAAATCAACCCAAACCATAAAACTGTAAAACTGTGTATTATTTGGGGTCTTTGAGACATTTCTCCACAAAATTGCAAAGAAACTGGTTGAACTCATTGATTGAAGATGAAATTTTATTAAATATGTGTCTATATAGTGTATGAGCTGCTGTCATTTATATCACACCTCACACCTGGACAATGTAGAAAGCCAAACCTGACTTGTGTTTTTGGTGTGTATTATATATTGGCTCTGCATAAAGTTCACAGATTATTAGTATCTGTGACACACTGACAAAATAAATCACATGATTTATGGTAATAGTTCTATGTTTTGGGAAGGTTCGGGTTTTCGGCAGAGAGTTAGATTTAAAGGTACCATGCCCAGATATAAAGCTAGCAGTGGGTTAGCTTAGCCTTAAGACAGGAAATATGGGCAAACATCTAACTGGTTCTTTCCAGAGGTAACAGAATCCACCTTTCAGCACTTCTAAAATCCACAATTAACATATTATATCTTGTTGCATCATTAGTTTAAGATCTACATAAACTGAAGTTAAAAACAGGAGTCTTGTGGTAAAGTTTGTGTTAATTGCTGAGCTTTGGATGTACTGGCAGGTACATTTTGATACCACTGGACATAATCAGTTTTCCCCTTTTTTTCCAGTGTTTCCTGTCTTTATGCTAAGCTACACTAGCTAGCTACTTGTTGTAGGTTTATTGGACAAATGTGAGAGTGATGTCCATCTTCACTTCTAACTCTGCACAAGAATGTGAGTAAGTGTAGGTACAAGTAAGTATTGTTTCAGTTTTCAGTTGGATCCGGAACTTCTGACATCTCCATTCACAGGAGTCAGGTAAACAAGTAGATCATCAGGCAGGAAACTCAAAGTTAAAAGTGTTTTAATAACAGATTCTATACATCACACACAAGACGCTTTTCTGGTAAGTAATTACAAATACCTCTTTTTGCATTTTTTTCACAGTTGACTTTTTAAGTGGAAGCTAAATATCGACAGGTCAGAAATCTAATTGATAGTAAGACTAGAGGCAGGCAGATTTCAACAAACCGGAAGCAGACAACTGGCCAAATCCAGAGCAGAGGCAGAGTCCAAAAACAGGTAAGAATACAATTCACAAGAGGCAGGTTGACATTGTTTTACATGTGTGTGGATCAGGGTTAAAGGTGCGTGTAGCATGTCTGTTTTTGTTTGGTGTAATGTGTTAAATTTGAAATCTTGAAAATGAAATAATATATTTAATATATATAATAATCAAAGAATAACTTAAAAACATACTTTGCGAGAACCTTGACTTTTTGCTGCTTTTTTTAATGTTCAGGCTTGTTGCTTCGTTGGTGGAAGGTGGGTTGGACAGGACCAGCACAGAAATACTGTGGGATGAGTACACTTAAGAATCTCACATGAACACTGGCAGATAATGCAGTGAAATATGCAGATCCAGATCATCACCAGACAGGCCTTGACAAATTTTTCTGCCCTGAACAAAAGGTAAAACACACAGCAGCGGTGAAATTTCCATTTCTTGTCTGTGGAACATTTAAATACCACATAAAAAATAGCAGGACTTGGGTCCTTATGTGAACTACTGCTGGGTCACCCAAACCTCTTGAACCGCTTAAACTATTTTATGCTACTAACTTCTGACCACCACTGCTGCACTAAACTATACATTTTCTGAGGTGGATTGTCAGGAAAGCATCAATTCAAAGAGTTTGAATTATTATTATTTATTTATTTTTTATTTCTGTCCCGGTGAATCAATGCTCTACTTGCCTCAATTTGCCCCTCTGGGAAAAATAAAGTTCTTTGAACTGAATTGAATTTGTTTAGACTGAATGGCAACCAAAATCTTGACCCTTTTGTGATTAGAGATTATTTTTATCTTACCACAAGTTGTTGCTAAAGTTACATGTTGGTACTGCCTTATTAAACCAGTCATCTCCAAAGTGTCAGTGTTTAATACAAATAAATTAACTCTCCATTAATCTATTACACAAACATTTTGTAGTCATAAGCAGACATAAGAACATTTTAAGTTTTAGTGTCTTCTATGTCTTTGTATAATTGCCATTGTGTTATGTTAAAATTGTGTTATAAACCATAAATGTCTATATATCCCTCATACATGCTAAATAGGGTTAGTTAAAATTATGTTGCCACTATTTATTTTAAAGAGTGGGAGAATCTATTAACCTAAAAACTCTCAGTCTCAGTTTATCAGAATTTTCAGCATACATGGTATGTTCTGCCTGACTTAAACAGAATAGTGTCATGCCACACTCCCTGGCCTGTTTTCCTGGTTCCCTGGTCTCTCCATCTCTCACTTTGGTCACGCCCCCCAGGCTCACCGGTCCCTCACTAATCATCCCCAGGTGCTTCTAATTTCCTTGTTAGTCACTCCCTATTTAAGACCTTGCACCACTCACCTCCCCTGTCCGCTCATTGTTGTGTTCATCCTGTTCGGTTCATGTCAAGCTCTTCATCGCGTCTTTCTCACCGGCTCGTCTCCACCATGTCCTCGCCACCTAATCCTCACGCTCACCAGTCCTTCACCTCGGACCCTTTGTTCTCCCCTCCGTAAGTGGTTCGGTTTTGGTTCCTTCCCTATTAGTTTTCAGCTCACCCGTCCTTCACTCTGTATAGTTTACCTTTTCCCTCACTCACTCCGCTCCCTGGTTAGTTTTATGTTTGTTAGTCTGTTAGTTTCTCCCTCTGTCTTGCCCTTCATAATTTATCATTGTTTTCACCGTTTATCACCATCACTATGCTCATAATAAAGTTCCTTTTCATTATTTCAACTCTCTGGTTCTGGTCTGCTTATTGGATCCATTTCCCCAGTATCACTTTAGACCTGACAAATAGGAATTTTGCTTCACACAAGAAGTATGTTTTATCAGTACAAAGTAAATGTCATGTTGTATTGCATGTGCTCATCTAAATCCATGTAAAGAGTAGTATTTTAAACTTTTAGATTATTTTCTTCTTCATAAAGAAACAGTACATGCTTTAGATTCATTCAATTTAGTCAAAATAATGGACCTTTTCAGTCACAGGCATCGTGTGACTTCTAGTCTGTGACTTCTTTGTGATGCCCTCTGCTTTTTTTGAGTCTGTGTCCGGCTAGAGCAGAGAGAGACGTTATGGTTGCAGAGATCACCTAATGGAAAGACATGATTCAGTCACAGATGGGGCGGGAGGGGGGTCAAGTGATCTCCCTTCTCTGGAAGGTTCTTTCAGATGGTTGTGCTGAAACTAATTGTGTTAGCATGCAAAATGGAGGCATTACTTTTATCTTCATTAACAAAGACTTTCTCTTTTTCCGTTACTTGTTTGCTAACATTGGTCTCTTTCTCAGCCACTGATTAAAGAGAGAATGTTCTGTCATCTTTGAAATTAAGAGGCATGTGCTCGCTTCAGTCAACAAAGTAGTCAGTGTTGTGGGTACACTACTTTCACTTGAAAAATACGCTAATATAACTCCTGATACTATGATTTGAGTTGCACTTATATTGTTACTTTCTCACTAATTGAGTAGTGACAGTACTATTTTACCAAAGAAAATTGTTGGTAACTACTCACACCTAGTAGTGTGTAGTTTAATCAACATATTGGTTTTGATCTTTTACAGTTTGCACTACACAACAGCTTCAGCTTTGAGAATCTGATCACTTCTTGTGATGTTTAAATGCTTCCTCATACCAGCATAAAGCCATGTGTCAGAAACAGAAAGTTGTCAGGTCCATATCACTGACCTTATTTGTCCATCACTGCCAGTGCAAAAATAAATTCAGTTAAACCTCACGGAAAGGATTTGGGAAATGACATCTAACTTCTAAGTGTTTTTTAAACTGGTGAGAAGCTACAGTGAGGTAGTAAGTTTCCCTGCAGATGACAGAAGTTGTGATATTCATGTTAATATAAGAAGGAAAACTATATTTAGGGTGTGGGATAAAGAAAAAATGTGTCGGTCAGAGACAGGAGAGAAAAGAGCGTTGAGATGCATGTAATTAATCCCACATACAGTACATTCACTCAGTTACTCAAAATCAGTTTACTCGTACTTTAATATTTTCATTTTGTCCTAATATATACAGTACATCATCTTTGCTGCATCAGAGGGAAATATTAGTGTTTTTAGTCCTCTACATAACCATAGTTAGTACAAAACATATGATTGGTGTATAAATTGTGAAGTATTGTTACTGGTGTAACTGCCCAATAGTCTATAAAGTACTTAAAGTATATCTCAAGCAGCAATGTTAATGCATCAGCATCAACATTATGATATATTACATTATAACCCTGATGAGGACCATCATGGGCCACAAAATATATCATTTGACTTTTGATACTTGTGAAATACATCTTCATACTCACAATATTGTACAGCGTGGTATTATTACTTTTACATAAGCAAAAGATCTGAATACAATAATTAAATTTCCTTCTTTTAAATAAAGAAAATGCACAGATATTTTGGTTATAGGCTTTGTTCAGTGTTTAATTTAGACACCAGTTGGGTTAACACTGTAAACATACTCTTTAATTTTGTGTAAACGTGCCTGAATTTTACATTACACATAACAGGGAAAAGAGATGAGGTGAATATAGCTGGCTGAAGGTAATATTTGGTCAGATTCACTCTGCACATCACATTGTGATTTCTCCTATAAGGGGTCTTGACTTTCTCCCTGTGCTGCTGCTCTCTCAGACCTCTGCTGCCAGAGCTGAAGCGGCAGAGCCACACTGGTAGGTTGTGTGAGAGGACAAGTGGATTTGGCATGCACATCAGAGCGTGATACCCAAGCATTTTGGTCCTATCACATGCCACACACACTCACACTCACAAGTACAACACACACACACACAGCATTCTTGGTTGTGTAAAATGGATTGTAACACTGTCCACTGTAATGAAATGATGCCAGCAGCCCACAGTATTCCTTTACAGTCAAACTCACTAAAGGTTTCAGTTTACTCTGTGTCCAGTGCTGTTGTTACAGGCTATAAAAGGAGTTTTAACAACTGTATTTTTAAAGTCATTGTAAATAATCTGCCTGTTTTTTTCTTCTAACTACACATGGTGGAATGGTCAGGCAGACATACGTTAATGTCCATTTCAGTGAACAGAGCACAAATAAGTTCAGATTTGACAAATGTAAATGTATATTTTGGGTTAGTTTGGCCAATAAATACTGTTCTGATTAACAGAAACCCCCATTTGCTTGTTATAGTTAAACCTTTGAAGGGATTTTGTGTAGTGACAAATACCATCAAGGACAAATTCTTCCTATTTGCTCATTTTCTGATTTAGTCTGTTCGTGCATGCTTCAGGGAGATCTGTTCATCTGTGATCTCTCACATTTAGGTGTTTAGTGTAACCTGTTTACTGAACACCCAGCAGCAACATTAAGATTACACTTTGTGTAACTGTAATGATGCCCTTTTTTTTTTAGGAAACTGACACTAAACCAAGAGCAGCCTTATCTTAGGGACATCGTGGGCGGCCATGACTAGTTATACACCATTTAAAGTATTGCATTATCCCAATGCGTTAGTGCCGGTCTGAGGCGAATCATCAAAGACACGAGATCAGCAGTTGGCTACGACATCATACCTTGTTTATGCACAACTCAGAGAAGCAGGCATTGCGGTAAACTCTCAGGACCATGCAACACCATCCTTACATAAACAAACATTAAACAAACGTGCTGTGTTTGAAGTGAAAGTATGATTTCATGTGACAGTAAAACAAAAGGAGGTGCTTTATTGGTTTCCTTTTGCATTAAACAGAAGAAGACAGGTGAGCTCTGCTGTGGGGTGATAAGAGTTTCAGGATATACAGACAACAGGTTCCTTAACATATTGTTTAAGGAGGATAAAGGAACACTGTTGAACATCCCGACACACTGAGGAGACAGTCACTATGCGTGCTTTGTCATGTACCTTATATTTTCCACTTATTTGTTCCCTGTTAGTTCCTGGCTTCAAAGTGTGGGATCACTCATTTGCAGACTTCAGATTGTCTGCATTTGTGCTGTGCATTGTCCACCATCTCTATTGTCTTCCACCTGTTCCTTAGTGACCAAACTTGCTCACTTTCCTTCTTCCCCAGACCTCCCTCTCTCCGGCGTCACATCACTTGTTTGTCCGGCTTGTACCAAGTGATGGTGTTATTGAGGATACACAGAAGTCACACTGTAATGAGCAGTGACAGGATGTCACCCGTTCTGCCATAGATCGAATCCCTGCAGGCCACCCCTGCACCCACATGGACCCATCCAGCTGAGTCTGCCTGTTTGTGTGATGTCATGTGCACACCTCTCTCTTTTCTACAGATCCGTTTGGCCTGTTGCAACAACAGACACATCTTAAATAAATCTCCAAAGCATGGCTGAATATGATGATTGTGTTGTCTTTTCATTTTTACCAATTTTACCAGTTTTTGTTTCTCAGATGTCCTTGTCCACTTCATCCTCCCTTTGATACCCATGGTCTCTTTGAAAATCCAGAAAGAACTACCCTCTCAAAGTGGCCTTTGGGTGTGTTTGATCACTGGTTGAGTTAAAGATGTCTCCATGACTCATAATTCAAGCACCAGACTCAGATGTCAACATAACATATGTTGTTTTCCCCCTCTTCTGCCATATATTGTGTGTGAATAGTGTGTGAGAGTGCATGAAGACAGAGGAAAGAGTAAGGTTCAGCATGGGAAGTCTTGTTAAGCAGTAGCACAACCTATTTTTGGATATCTCAGAGTGAAACAATGTCAACTTGTGACTCGAGTGCTGAGCTGTTCAACCAAAGACTGATTTTCACTCCTGCTTGCTTCATTCGAAGGATTTTTTTAGATGTCTGAAGAAATTAACAAAAAAAACAGCACATATTTTGCAAAAATAAATTAATTTTGTGTAACTAAACTTTGCGCCTCTTGTGCCGTCAGATTTAGTGGCTACCCAAACTTGGCCATTTAAAAAAGAAACATTCTTTATGACTGTCTGAAGCAAGTTTCTCTGTTGTTCTTTTGAGAATGTATTACATTTTCTAAATCTTCCAAGCCTTGTCTTTGGCTGCCTTTATTATACCTCTGTGTTTCCTGTATGTACTGCATTAAAGCCAGCTAGGTGGAGACTGAACAGTGGGAGTTCAGGCAAGGTTCACACATAGGCTAACTTGTTCCAAATGAGTGTGAGGAATTTCTGTGCCCATGCTATCCTTATTAACCAAACATCACCTTGTCAGACCCTACATGCCTGTTCAAAGCTCCTCCCAGTGAGATGAATATCTCAAATCAGCTTTCTTTAATCAAAGTTACAACTCAGAGTAAGCTTTTCACCAAGAGTGCATTTTATACGCTCTCACACTCTTATCGTGGTAAAATAATTCCCATGAGGAAGTGGTTACACATATGGATAATTTTGAGCAGATGTGAAAATGTTGCTCAACAAGTTAACAAGACTGTGGTGGATGTGCAGACATTGTCACTGCTGAAACAGCGTGGTGCAGTATCTGGGAAACAGTGGAGGCAAATTATGAGTTGACTTAGGATGAAGGTTACTATTTTTGGGAGCTTTATGCACAGAGCAAGTTCCTCTTTAAAATCTTTAGGTGGATGTTTATCATAGTGACCACTGTTTTATTACATCCAGGCAGGTTTTGCATGCAATAGTTTCTAATTCAACCAACAGAAGTGAGGCCAGCCATCATGAGAGAGAAACAGCTTATAACTCATATATTGAGTACAGATGCAAGATTATTTACAAAAAACATCTGCCTTCTTGTTAACAAAGACAAAACTTGCCTTCAACACTAATGTGCACACAAAATGGAAAAAAGACAAACTTCAGGAAAAAATGAAATTAGATTTATGAATTTCTTCTATTTTTACAGTTCAGGCCAGCAGGGACTGGAAAACTGCAGAAGACAGTGTTTTTGTCTGAATGTTTGCTCTTTTCTGGGAAACTTCAGGATCTAAACTGTGTAACAGACCTGTTTAATGTCCTGTTTTTCACTCTTCTGTGTTATGTCTTTACATTTAAAATCACAGGGTTATTCCTTTTTTTTAGGAGTTTGTTCACATACATACCCAGTGCAGAACAGCAGATTTTCAACTCTCCCAGACATCTTTCAGAAGGTCAGTTGGCTACTGTAACATCTGCTGTGCTGCAAAAATGAAAAAATACATAATCTGCACACCATTCACTAAAGACAAATGTGTTGTTTGCTTGGATTCAGCACTCCACTCCCTCCTACCGGAAGATAAAATGACTGTTAAAACTTAAATAAAAATAGTGTTTATATACGCTTAATGCCTGCACTTCTCGCCTTTGTTCAGCTGAGAGAAAGATAAAGCCTAAATTGGCGATGCCTCTCATCAAAGGTGTTTTGTCTTTTGTGCTCCTCAATGTGAATAACAAACACCGTGTATAGAAAAAATACATGTAGATAGGATGAGTAAAAAATGTTCACCTACAAGCAAAAAAGAAACTTTGGTAATTGCCATAACACAAATAATGAGGGGCTATGTAGGAAAGTGAAGAGCAGCTCTGATCGAGATAAGATTGGAGACAGTATCATGAGAGAAAGCAAGTGTTTTTTCTGTCTCCTGAGGCTGAAAGGCTTCTGAAGTGACAGACTTACTTATACTGAGCTGAGCCCTGCAGAAACAACCAGGATAAATGGAGTTCAAGGTGTAACAAGGACGAGTGGGATTCAGATGCCAGTTGTGGTCACAGTCCAGACACATAATACATATGTACATATATTAGATCATTAAAACTGCTGTTCGTAGCACCATACAGTTCACAGAAAGGTGCCCATTGGGGTTTTCTGCTCTTTCAAACATACGTTAAGTGATGAATAAATGAAACACTGGTTACCCACTGGTGGACATGGGGCCACCATCCTTTACATTTTTCCCCAAGGAAAACTTAAAGAAACAAACAAATCAACTATCAGGTTTTGTACAATTTAAAGCTACTGTTTTATGCTTTTTTTTTTTGTTACCAACGGTTTGGTTTTATTTCATTAACTGACTAATACACTATGAAAACATTTAGTAAGTAAAAAATAACCAGTTTTTCTTCTAATCCATGGCTAAATTTAACCAGATATTGTGATTTTAAATTACTCATGGTTTGTCATTTACATCAAGAAAAATATGAACACAAGGAGCTGCCATGTTGTGCATCTCAAGCTTTGTAATATGTGCTTCATGCCTTCGTCGAGCTTGTAGTGTTTCCTTTTCACTGTGACTGTTTTGATTCAGCTCTAAAGTAGTTTTTATTTTATTTTAGTTTAGTTGTTGTACAGCTGTTCTTCTTTTTTGTTAACCAAGTGTGTCAGCAAAACAATTAGTTTTAAATGGTAACAGCAGAGTATAAAATAAAAAATAAATAAATAAAACTAGGAATAGATATGTAGCCTAACATAGTTTAGTAGATACTACAGGTATACAGGTGAGAAAACACCTGTGTTTTTATGCTTTACAAAACAACATCACACTTAAATTCATAATAATGTAAACTGTGCTAATTTCTCTGCACACTGAACAGTTTTCTTTTGGATGTAATTATCAGCAGCTGCATAACAAATGAATACCAGGCTAATAATGATTAGGATAACAGAGACAAGACATGGTGGTGGTGAACCAAGGATATTTGCAGGGATATGGGATTATTAGCTTTATTTGCGTGTCTGTGTGAATTCTAAA
The DNA here is from genome assembly GCA_032362345.1 of Sandelia bainsii. Classification (NCBI taxonomy): domain Eukaryota; kingdom Metazoa; phylum Chordata; class Actinopteri; order Anabantiformes; family Anabantidae; genus Sandelia; species Sandelia bainsii. Next base: position 16,281,842 of record JAUMHL010000025.1, read on the forward strand.
AACATATCTGCTGTAGGTTCAGCTAGTGAGAGAGACACGCAGTAGAAATATCTGTAAAAGAGTGTGTTTTCCATAAAAGAAATTTACTTTTGTTTGGATTTCACATGATTGATGCTTGACTTAATCCAGTGCTCTTTGCGCCTTCCCAGGAGGGTGAGGCGGTCTCTTTGTGCTTTTCTGTCCCATGTGAAGCAAACCAAAGCGGGAGAGTGAGGGTCATAGCTATTCGGCAGGGTACCAGATCCTTCCCACCGGCACATCTGCATGTGAAATCGCCATTTCACCCCTCCACACTCCCTAATTGTTGCTAAAATTATTTGTGAAATTGCCTTCCACCAGGAGTGTTTTCCACGGCAATTGTCACACAATTTTATATGCACGGTGGGCCCACAGAGTTGACACATGCACCTCTTCTTTTCAGCCATATGTGCTCTTTTTATTTGAGGTTAATAGTTGCGCATTATTTTTCAACAATTACTTTTAAGCAATTACTCTTGTGCGTACTTCAGGGCAAGTCAACCTGTTGTCATCAATAGCGGGTCGATCCAAATGTTGTAATTACCACAGAAGCTATAGGAGCGATTTAGATGTCCATGCTGCGCACATTTACTTAGGCTAATTGAAAGGTTAACAAGCCAGAAGCATCTTACAGTCTAACTTTGCCCAAACAGGACTGATTTAGCGCAGTTTGGTCCGTTCAGGAACCACATGATAAAACTCAATTATTTTGACTTAATGTTTTTTTTATTCACACGAAGCGCTGCGTGTGCACCGGTGCATCTCTAGATGAGTAACTTTAGACGTTTACGCTCCTGAAGTTTTATCCACAACATTAATATTTTAGTCATATAATTCTGATATTTTTCCACACATCATATTTTAATCGAATGATATTTTAACCTGCAGAAAAAAAAACTGTTTTAGCGTCTTACAATGAGGTTTATTAACGAAATTATTTCACTTTGAATTTGTGGCTTTGCTGTTATTGTGACAGTTGCAGTTTATATGTTAGATTTTTTAAGTTTCTCCTGATTGTTGCAAAGAAAGAAAGAAAGAAAGAAAGAAAGAAAGAATGAGAAAGAAAGAAAAATAGACCTATCTTCATTTTAAAAGCATTAATATTCCACAGGTTTGAATGTCATGGAAGCAGACACATTTTGGAAAGACAGGATTTAGAATAACATTTAGATATAATAACAGTTTGAACTGGCTTCGTTGTATGGGATCTTGTGAAGGAAGCAGCAGTGAATTAAAAGTGGACTGTGTTGCTCTGATTGGTCGCTCGGCTCCTGGCTAAACCCACTCTCTTTCATCCATAAAAGAAAGGCCAGGGAGCCTATGGGAGCGCTCGGCTGTCTCGTCTTACGACATGCACGAAAGTTGGCCTCTTAAACTACTTCCAACCAGCCAGCAGACATTATACTGAACCCAAACTAAACCAAGGGAAAAGAATAACGGCGCTTTTTTCCAACTCAGATACACAACGTCAAGTGCAGCTCCTCCATTTTGCAGAGTTTTCTGTTTAAAGGTTATTTTGTTGCTGCCTTTTATTTTTTTTTATTTTGACACAGTCATCGCACCAGAGGAGAGCTTTTATTTGTCCCTGGTGGAAGAAGGGCTTGTCCAGTTTCTCCCTGGGATTGGGATTTGACAGCAACAGAGCATCTTGTTGAGCATTTTGAAGACGTTTTTTTATTTGGACTTTGTGACTTTGAGAGTAGCGGGTTCGAGCAGAGTCCGGTTTGGTGTTTGTCTGAGTAGCTGTAGGATGGCTACTTTACCAGGAACAATGCCTCGAATGGTGCGCCCTGCGCCAGGCCAGAACTACCCCCGAACCGGCTTCCCTCTGGAAGGTAAGGAAAATGTCACACTGAGAACAGTTTGACACGGTGGGTGAAAAAGCACGATCGTCAGACAGTGTTGGTTAAAGTTTAAATAACATGAACCAAAACCGAATTATAACTTGGTTGAAGAAACGCAGCAGCTTGTGATTTGAAAATCAGTCTGCAGCTCTTTAAAATATCATGCTCTCATACTTTGTTTCAACTTGAAGCTGTGACATTTTTTTAAGAAATTGATGTTTGCTGTCTGTATTTATTTTTAATGGATTTTGGTTTATTTAATTCCACTCAGATTCACTTTGAGTAAATCCTGCATAATACAATATCCACACAAAAATATGTATTATATAGCCTAATATTTTGAATAAATATATATACATATATTCACATTCAAACTACAGATAAGTGGCATAAATTGATCTAATCAAAATAATTTATGTTTATAATTAAGATGACAGAGTAATAAAATGCATTTTGGACATTTTAAGGAGCATTTTTACTAGTCCCAATTCGATGGTTAGGCACACACACACAAATCAATCTAATTGGTAATTTTAAAAAATATGGATGCCAATCACACTCAAGTCTTCTGAACATATGGTGGAAAAAAAGACCGCTTTGTATTTGCATTCATTTATGGCAACAGTTTTCCCATTACACCCAGTTCGTGCTCAAGTGCTCTGGACTGAAATGTAGCAAAAACCACGTAGCTCACAAGTTACTCCAGCGCCGGGATTTGTTCAAGTGTCCTGATGCTGGAAATGGCAATAATACACACAGCAAAGAGATAGCTCAAAGGATCACATCAATATTTGTACAGCATGACTAGGAATAATGAAGGTGGGAAGTGTCACCCTCTTTAGTGTCTCTTGAATGTGAAATTGGATCCTAAAGTGGCCTTGGATATCCTGTCAGCCAGACTGACGCTGGATACACTTGGCACGACGCTCTCTTGAAAATGTATAATATGATAATGTGAGTAAACTGCGTCTCATTAGAAATCAGTAACACAACAAACTCACCAAGATCTGACTAAAACACGTGCTAAACTGTAGCTTTATCTGCCTTAGTGTGAACGTTTTAATGTAGGACAAGATGATATTTAGTTTTATTGTTTTATTGTTGTTGTTTTTTACTTTTTGTTATTGTGGCGCAGTATCCACCCCTCTGGGCCAGGGTAGGGTGAACCAGCTTGGCGGTGTGTTCATCAATGGGAGGCCCCTGCCAAATCACATCCGCCACAAGATAGTGGAGATGGCCCACCACGGCATCCGACCATGCGTAATCTCGCGGCAACTGCGAGTTTCTCATGGTTGTGTCTCCAAGATCCTCTGCCGGTACCAAGAGACCGGCTCGATCCGTCCTGGGGCCATAGGAGGCAGCAAACCCAGGGTGAGTGGGGGTCCACGAACCGATCTGTGGGTCACTGTAGCTGTAGGAACTGTAGGATCGGCGTCACGAGGTGCATCACACCTGAGTGAGGCCAGATCTGATGTTGTGTTATCATAACAGTCTGATCAAGACTAACAACAACAACAACAACAACAACAACAACAATAATAATAATAATAACAATGTGACTAATCATTACATTACTGATACATTAAATCCCACCTGTAACATCCTGTATAGTCCTACTGGCTAAACAAACTTTATAGCTAATGTTTTATTTTTCCTGAATACTTCATACATAAACAGTTTTTACTGTTTCTATTTAACAAAGTCATTCAGACATTAATATAAAAAAAATAAAAACAAAAACAAAGAGAAGTCAGTTCCAATTAATTTATAAAGAGTGATTGATTGAGCAATATTTAGATTGTTTAATATTAAATATATCAGAGAGTGGGCATATGCCTATTTTAAATGTTTGTCTTATAGTGTATTTGTTATCACATGTGGGGACATACAAGCTAGTATTTCACTTGTGCTAAATACCAGTTTATAGTGCTGTTTAAATCTGTTAATTGCTAACCTATTTGTTTTTCTCAAATCTAGAGTCACTGGGCTATTTAAAACAATTATAATTTATAGTTTTATATACAGTTTTAATCGTGTAAATTATACATTTTTTCCTATACACTGTCCCATTCTCTCAATTAAAACTGTCTGAATTTTCTCCTTTTCCTACTTTTTGTCTTTTTTTCTTCACATTCACACCATTTCAAACTTAAAGCAGGTGGCAACTCCTGACGTGGAGAAGCGGATCGAGGAGTACAAGCGAGAAAACCCGGGTATGTTCAGCTGGGAGATCCGGGATAAGCTGCTGAAGGACGGGGTGTGCGACAGAAGCACAGTTCCTTCAGGTGAGGCTTCATCTGGTAAGCTGCACTTTTTTCTTATTTCCAGCGAACACTGCAGCATCACTTCTGAATGATCGTCACTTTGAGCCCAACATGTTTTAAACCGCAGTTACAGATAATAAAATATTTTAGTGTAGCAGGAAGCACACCTACAGCTGTGTGACCCAGAAAAACATCCTGTTGGGAAAAATGTGCCTTTGGAGCTCAGCAGTGAATTTACAGTGTAGTTTTTTTCTCCTTTAATATAAAATTTTATTTTGAATATTCTGTACACGCAGCTGCTTCATGTAAAAGTTTTTTGTTTGGTGATAATATGATAGGATTGTTATGGTTATTTTATTGGTTTTAGGGCTAATCACCCATTTACCTTTTTGTTGCCATTAGTGAGCTCCATCAGCCGCGTTTTGAGGGCCCGATTTGGCAAAAAAGATGACGAGGATGACTGTGATAAGAAGGATGAAGATGGAGAAAAGAAAACAAAGCATAGCATCGATGGCATCCTCGGTGATAAATGTAAGTTAACAGCAGAAAGTCTATGGCCCTTTTGCATATGTCTGAAATAACAAAATTATTATTATTATTATTATTATTATTATTATTATTATTATTATTATTATTATGTACAGTTAATGCAGCCTTGAGAGCAGGAAGCTAATGTTTTAAATACACTTCCTACTTTCCGTCCTCTTGGGAAATGTGTCCCACATCAGAGCTGCAGCTAAACGCAGAGAATTTATTCCTGCTTTTAACTCCGAGCCAGCAGTTTTTCATTCACTCAATTATTTATGAGAGCCTTGGCAGAAGGTATTTAACTGCAGAAAATTAATTTGTGTGGCGAATTCCTCCTCATTCATTCACTCATTTAACGACCCCTAAATGACAGCTGACAGCTGACCCATTTAACAATCGATGTCAGTTCACTGACATTTCACCACTTGTCAGTTAAAGTGGAAATCAATGTTCATATTATTATTATTTTATCAGTAATGCCGCGAGGAGGGGGAAACAAAGCTCCAGTGCAGGTATTCGCTGTCAGTGCTCGTCAATGGTATTTACAAGCTTTTCATAACCTTAAAATAAATTGGTATGTCATTGGGTTTTAATTTTAAAAATGTAAATATAAATATTATATTACATATAAGAAATAACACATACAAAACATTGTAAGCAATTCGATTTTTTTTTAAAGTTATTTAAAACATATTTAATATGAATAGAGCTTGTTTTTTTGTTTTTGTTTATTTTACAAAAAAACTCTTATTCTAATATTTTCATAGTTTACAGCTATGCAGTTTCTTGGCCATGGATAGTGGATCTTTTGATGATCAAACGTGTGAATGGGGTTTAGATATGAGTCCACAAAAGATCCCTATTTTTCCTCAAAAAAGACACTGCCAAAAATTTTTCAAACTTGAAGATGAACTTCGCGAGCAAAACCTCCCCTTCATTGACGCTTTTCTAAAGTGTGGAGTTCGAGGTACAAAAGCAAATCCTGGAAAGCTGGGCAGCTAAAAGGAGAGTTTGGGCTCGTCCTTTCTCATTCAAAAATCGGGTAAAAGAGAGAGAAAACTTTGGACAAAGAGCAAGGAGAGACATAAAAGGAGATGAATAATTCAGTACGCCCCGCTGGTAGATAGCTTTGTAATTTTATATAATAGCCCGTTGGAGAAGAATCACTTGATAGCGTGAAAACGGTCTATTTTTCTGTCACACCACGCGTAAATGTTATGAGAAAAATGTCACAGTTTTGTTGCAAATATCCACAGTTTCCATGTAAATGGTTTGTTGAGCCTGCTGCACATAAACGGCCAATGTTTTGGGAGAGTCTGGTCGTCACACAAACTGAGGACTGATGGCAGTTTACGTGTTAACTACATTACTACTGCATCACTATTGATTTTTTTAATGGTACAAAGTTTCCGTATTATTTTTGTTTCTATATTTTTGTGAGCACTGCTTCTGTTTTAAATTGGGACTGAATTACGTTGCTATAAAAAGAGACGAGTCCTCCGCGTAACAGTTTAGACTACCGGCATCCGGATGGCATTTAATAATATTAATACTTATTAGAATAAGCGCTGAAAACGACGGTTGTTGAATAGGTGGCTGTGTTCGTGCCGGGTGTAATTGCTCGCAGGCATGGTAAGAAATATATTTATCCCCAATCAGCCCTCACTCCCCGAGTTTGAAGCACAGCCCTTATGTGGAGAGGGGTTTTAAAGCAGATTAAATAGAGCCTTTTATTTCTTTTCACTTTCATCTCAGAGCGGAGCTCACAGTGGCTCGCCCTGGGCACAAAATTCATGAGATTTTTTTTTCGTTTACTTATCCAGATTTTAAGACGTTATTTATTTATCTATTTGTTTATTAGGTTTGTGTATTTGATTTTCTCAGAGGTTACATCACGGATTTATCCAAGCTGTAATCTATCCTTATTAAACATGTATTTAAACTGCTAACCATATTACAGTCTTGTACATTTATTTTTCTGCGTGGAATCTGTTGTTTCTCAGAATGATGCAGTGGAAAGTAAACCAACTGAATCTCAGTGTATATACTGAAAATAGCTCCACATTTCCACGCTGCTATATTTGCCTTTTTATTCGCCCTTTCTGATAATAATTTGCCGTCTGGTGATCACTGAGCGGAGATCCCGGTGAACTCACCGTTCTGTCTGTGCAGAAACAAGGCTCCCCTCTAAGCTGCACACCTGTGCGACTGCTAAATGTTGTAGCAAAGTTTAATTACGCGCATACAAATGGGGGAGAGGTTGCATTACAGCTGTGCAAACTTTGGCATCCTTTTGTTTTGCGCCACACCGGTCATGGAGAGAGAAGGTGAATCAGCTGTCCGCTGTCCGTCTGCCACACTGAACCTGACGGTCAGATTAGGTGGAGACCGGCGATGGACACTTCAGCAAATCGCAGGATTACCTGGGGTCCTCAATCTAATTAAACAGATGCCAGGTGGGATTATGTCCGAGCATCCTGGAGGGAAAGTGACAGAGCAGGGGGAGAGGTGTGTGGAAGTCAAAGATCCAGATTAGGATTGGTTTAAAGGAGGCAGCTGTTATCTACAGTGAAATGTGAAATGAAAATGAGGCCTGAAATGTGACCTGTGCTTTCTTTTAAACAGATTTGGAGAATTAATTGTCTGTAGATTTCCCGTTTTCTAACTTTTAAATTTAACGTAAACCAATTACGCAAAAAATATTTTTCACATCCCAGTTACTGATGTGTTTTCCTGCAGAAACAAAGAAAAACAAAAACAAACAAACAATGTCTGCAGTTATTAACGATAAACTTGGGTTACTGTACTAGAAAGTGTGAAAAGCTGCCCCCTCCGTGCTAGTCCACGTCACACACACGAGAGCACTCCCGCACGGACACGCACACTTCCGTGCACGCACCCCCAGTCTCTAAGTGTATGGTAATATAATGTAGCTATATTTCGGGTCTAAAGCCGTGCTGAATGAGAAGGACAGGGGAATGAAGTGAGAGACCACTTCAAACAAATCCATCTGGAACAGTGTGTGAGAGAGATTCAGTGAAAGTATGGGAAGTTATTTAGCTATTAATAACGTTTTTTCCTCAGGCATTGAGAGTGACTCCATCTGCACTTTCTCGCAGCTATTTGGCTGGGTTGAAATTGAGGGAGACCCAAATGTTGGGCAGAGATAACATACCCATCATAGCCCAGACCCTGCGCTGTGCTTCACTGCATTAAACTCGGATTAACCTCCCCCGTCCCCGCAGCCACTCAAGCCACATTTCACTGGAATTTACATTGGTAGGCCTACATTTCTTATGTAGGGGGTAGGAGCTGAAAGACAGGACGTGATCGATAATAATAATAATAATAATAATAATAATAATAATAATAATAATATTATTATTATTATTAATAAGAAACCTATGCACTAAATTAATACAATCAATAAAGATGGGAAAATATAATATTATAGCAAAATTTTAATTCTGATTTGGACTAGCCTAGTGAATAGAAACTTAATTAAGACCTCTTAAACTACCATCAGACTACCATCTGTGTATTTATGTTTTGCTGTGATTCTTGCAAAACAGTGTTGTTCAGATGACGTTTACATATCTGGGGCAATTTATAAATATATAAGCAATAAAACCTTACAGCAGAACTAATAATAATAGCCTAATAGCCCAAGTCTGATAGATAAATGATGAGCAAAATAACTCCATGTTAGCTAGCTACTGCCGTTAGCTTAGTTCTTGGTATCTGCGTTGCTTAGCAACGACTAACTGCAGTATTTTAACGATTTCACAGTCGATGTAGCTAAAATGCAAATTTTAGTTTAATGTGTCAAATAGTTTGCTAAACACACTGGTTAGGTTAAATTGTGGAACTATTCATTTTTTCTCATGTTTATTCATTTTTTAAGGCTACTACAACGCCGAGCAGGCATAAGGCGAGATATATTTTTTTAAATGTCTGTTAAATGTTTTAAACTCCACGTAGTTAGCTTAAATTGCAGTTAGCTTAGCAGCCTATTTTGTGGTAATAGCTGTTGCTTAATAACGAGTATTTTGTAAATCTTAATTTAAACAGTGGTCTAAAACCTCTGGGCTGAAGTTAAATTGGGCCTAGAACTGATCATTTCATTCATTTTGTTAAGGCAGCACTACCCCAGCTTAGAAAAATAAACATATTGTGCAATGTGATAACATTTTTAATTCAAGGTGTTTTTTTTGTTTGTTTTTTTTTACTTCAAAAATAAGCGAATGTGGTGATTTGCTGTCAATGACATATCACGACATTTGATGGCAGGAGCCGCTACCAGTGTAATAAATTAGCCTATTGGTTCCAGCAAGGTAACATGAGCAAACCGTGCAATATAATAACATGAAACCCTTTACTTATGAGTAATGAGTAATGCATCAATTTTAGGAAGTGCAGTATAAGCTTGTAGGCCTACAAACCGAGGAGACAGTTCAGTGTAAGGAGCTTTAAGTGTCGACAGCATTAGGGTAAATAAAAAATTGAGTAGGCTTAAATTCATTCTGTGCTGGCATTTGACTTTGATCACATCAGAAATATTCATGGAAGCACAAACACTGGCTCTGCCACCATTATCCAGGCTGACAGTGATACCTCTCAAGGCTGTCTATTAATTAAAGTGGCGCTTACCATGTGGGACGACTCCCTATCTGGGCACAAAAATGTTTTTTCCATCTCTTGTGGGGCTCTTGAAAAGGGGCAATCTTTCCTCTCCAGCTTCTTGTGGGAAATTTAAAAGTGTACAGAGGAAGACATGGGGATTTCTAGCTCATTTATAAAGACGAGTTTATAATCCTTTCCTGCTTAATAACTTAAAAGGATTCAATTTCTCCCCTCATTTATGGGGTTATGATCACACATTGTTAGGCGCAGATAGTAGCATTTCAAGGTTAACATTTCCTGCTCGAAAATATCAGAATATAAGCTGTAAGCCCATAGGTGCCCTTTGTTTAGCCTGCAATTTTCTCCACAAATGCTGATAGGCCCATTTTAGATGTTGTTACTATTAATGTGATAACAGCGAAGAAGCCGTGGAAGACCAAGTTGATAAGATGGTTCTGTGCCATCGAGCATTTTGAAATGATATGATATTTAATTATAGCATATAATTTCACCATCGAGAATTAAATTCAGTAGGCTTACGCACACTCTGAGGATTGAATGTCTGGTTGGGGGTCTCAAACCATATGAGACAAATTAAAGAGGAAGCGTTGCCCTCCAGGTATCCTGTCACAACAGTAGGGTGCTTCAACGCGTCTCTCATTTCTGTCTGTGTTTTATTCCGCCAATTTTCACTATGGGGCTCCGGGATCCTGCGCTGTGCCTGCGGCGCTGTGGTCCAAAATAAATAGAAAATCTCAATTTTTCCTTCTTTCTTTGCTCAAGTTTGACTTCCCCCTCTCTCTTTCCCTGTGTCTCTCTCACACACATGTGAAGGCTATCGCATTTTCATATCAACAGGTGGGTGTATTAATATCGGAACCTTGTAGCCTACTGTTGAGTAGCTGAATGATGTGTAAATACATTTAATAGCTGATTCGTTTTGTTTGTTAAATGGTTTCTTCTCACTGTTTGATCTAAAAAGAATGGGAGTTTAGAGTTATTTTCCACTTTCTGTGTGGAGTTTGCATGTTCTCCTGCTTGAGTTTTCACCAGGTACTTTGACTTTCCCCACCGTCCAAAGACATGCAGTTAGGTTAATTGATGGTTTTAATTTGGTGGGAGCGTGAATTGTTGTGTTTCTCTAAATGTCAGCCTAACTGATGCATCTTAAAAACGCCAAATTTCTGGTGGTAATTTCGTGGTATTTGAGGTAATGCGCGAGTTGATTTAGTTGAAAGAGGAAAAGGCAATTTTGTGTTGACAGTTATTCTAGGAAATATTACAACTATATTTTAACCCATTAGCATATTGTATTTATTACCTTATTTTTTCAGATGAGATATCCTCATTTGAAAAAAACGTATATACATAACAGAGTAGGCGTTTTTCATTCAGGAGTTATTTTCTTCATATTATTATTATTATTATTATTATTATTATTATTGTTCAGCCTGCTAAAATCGGGTCAAACGTTTACATTTCCACTTGAGCGTCTAATAGGCCTATATCACCCAAATTGCCAGCGCTTTATTCACAGAAATGTCTAATTGGCTGGAAGAAGATGAATAAGGCTGACAGGAATCAGCTGTCCAGAGATTCCCCTGTGAGTCTGACTCGGAAATCATAACCTGACCAGCTTTTCCTCCTCTGAAACGAGCTCGTTGAACTTGTCACATCTAATTAGGGTGTTAAAACGCACCAAGTGCATCGGTGGGAAACAGTAGGTGGTTAGTCCGGGGCAGCCAATAAAGCCTTTTTGGGTCAGATGGTGGAGCGGTGGGGTGAGGGGGATGAGCAGCGTGGTTGGATGGTGATGTTGTTGAATTGGACCGCTGCGGGCTTTTATTTCTAAGCAGGCTTTTTTCCGCTATTACTTCAATTTTGGCCATCCAGCGGGCTAAACAGGCCAGCCTGCATGGACTGTAGCCTTGTTTTAATTAGGTATGAAATTAATTAGAGCAGACATCTATTAAAGACTTTTAAGTTTGGCTAATTTTTTTTCGCGCGGAGTTTAAAGGTATAACAGTGGATTAATGGCTTACAGCCAAAATTACATTTTATTGCATCCCATCAGTTCTGTGCCGCCTGTTTAACAGGTGTCAGGAAATCTTAAACTGAATAGAAAACTGTTTTGTTTTGTTTTCATAATAATTTAGCCCAGTTTACACCTCCAATAGTATTTTAATCTAGATATTTGACCATTTTAATGTTAAATGCAAACTTTTTTATTATAGAATTTCTGTAATAAAGGCTCCAGTGCCTTAACATTTGTTCTGTCTGTTTATATAGACATAGCTTATATACATACATTATAATGTGTAAATACATTTGATTGTGCTGCTTGAGTTAGCTTATACCTTGTGTGCAAATGTGACACAATTGTCTTCAGTTCCCATTTTAAGAGGCCACATTCGCTTTATATTGAATACTTTTTTCTTGTATTGGTACAAAAAGCCCTGTGATGTCTGACAGCCTACTCTCACTATTGTTAGATGAACAGCCACTAGAAAAGGACGAGAGAAAGAAAAGGGAGGAGAAAAGGCCCTTCTGTTATTTTCTGTCTTGAGACTTGCTACATAGGCTATTCAGGCAAGTTGATGAACTCCTCCAAAAAGTTTATTAAGGGGATGAAAACAATAAGAACTAAAGCCTTTGGGTGCCTGGGCAGACAGTTTATAAACTAGCTGCTATTGTGCCTCAAAGGCAGATGCATGAATACTTTTGAATAGAGGCCTTCAAACTGACACGATCAGGCTGGACAGCAGCAGTTTTAAAGGGAGAGAGGGTGCTTCTGCTGCAGCTCAGATCTCTGCCTTTTTGCATTAATGTACATCTGCAAAGGAAGGGGGAGGAGAAGCTGGGCACTGTCTGTCATGACCACACTGGTTTCCCCTGGGCTTTATATGTGTGTTTAAAAAACTTAAAAGAATATATATTTTTATGTTTGAGTTTGTTTCTTATACAGCAGAGGCTGCAGAGGGGCAGCATATAGAATTGATGTTTGCAATATGTTTGATGCAATATTTTCATGTTTATTTATTCTCACAGAACACAGGTCATTTTCAAGAAAACTCCATAAAGTCTGTCCAGTAAATTGTCATGAAAGCAGATGGTTTAATGTGCTGCATCCTGTTTTTTCTCAATAACACATTTCGACTGTGGAAATTGAACGAGGTGTTATGTGGAGACCAAGAGCAGAGTGTGACAACTGGGCTTTTCTGCTAATGTTGAATTTCAAACAAAAATATTTAAAATATTCCTGATTATTTATGCACCCAAAGCAAGGCAGAAATCTGTTGTATGCTTTGCAGACATGGATTTGCTGTAGAGATATTTTTTGAATGGGGCACTGGTTAGTCGCACTCAAGAAGATACATTATTCCCTTCCTTTTCAGTAAACAATAGACTGTCACTCTTTATCCCTTTTCCTCTGTCCTCCCTCCCCAGCTTTCTCTTTTAGTCCTCTCAGTCTCTGGCTATGTGCCTCACAACATCACAAGGAGTCCAGTGATTTGTGACCCCAGCAACCCACACTTAATCTCACTAAAGAGGGGGAGCATCCAGTTTGCAGTTTGGCGGGCCCCAAATAGACCAAGGCTGCTCTGGCAGGTGTCAACATTAGCAAACAATTGGTCCCCAGTCCCATGCCCCATACCCCAGTGTGACACTGAAGGTAAACTATTTGAGGCACACTGAAAGGAGCCACATAATAGGGGATGTGGAGGGGAGGACAGAAGGGGGAGGACAAGGGAGAGATTACACTCTCAGACAGCTATTAGCAGGGATGAGGCTTTTCTAAACAAACAAACACAAAAAAGACGATCAATACTGTGTTAGTTTACCAAGTGGAGTCATCATTGTGGCTTTGGAGTATTTATTTTCTGCTCCATTGTTTTTCTAGACTTCTCAAATATCTGTGGGTCGTATTGGCAATCCAATTTAGTTTGGAGAGGATCCCTGGGAGGCCTATTTCTTCCTGGGCAGTTGTGTGTTTGCGTTTGCTGTGGGCAGTTCATTCAGAGAGTTGGTGTTGTAATGAATCCTGATTGGTGAGTATTACCTTCAATAGTGGACAATGACTGGGTTGTCTAGAGGGAATAGTACACTCAGGGATGACAGAGATCTGCTTTGCCCTGTGGGATTGCAGTCCTTCTACCTCATTAGACAGCAGTGTCTTAGCAAAGAGTGCGGAGGAAATAGGAAGAGAATGAGTTGACATGTGGACTGTTGCTGCTCTTGAGTGGGTATGTGTCTTGACACGAAGGCAAATGTTTTTTAAAGGCCATTTATCTATCTCTCACCGCTGATTCCTAGCCATGCCACAAGGTGAGACAAGTGTTCTCAGCAGGGAAGATTAGTTTCAAAGGTTTAGTGGAAAACCCTATAGTATTTGTTACTGGACAGAAATTTCATTTAATTGCTTTTAGATGTCCTCTTGGCATCATTACTGGCCTACAGAAAAAAAAGCAACCAGTTCAATTCAGGTAACATTCACTAAAACACACCTCCTGCTGCAGCTGCTGCAAACACATCATTAGAGAAGCTGCCCTCATTATCCTGCAATAAATGTAAGTGTAATTAACTGACCTCGTGACCTCGACAGACAATAGATCCTGTTGTCAGAAAGCGCCAGTAACAATGTCAACAAGCAATAAAAACATTCAGAGTATTGATGGCATGAGGACACCACATAACATAAAAAGCGAGCCCCATACCTAGACCTGAACAGACTGTGTACATCATAAAGACGCTAGTTAAAATGTTGTGTATTGTGTATTGTTTTTTCAGACAGTTTACAGTAATTTTAACTGTAAGCAGAATGTAATTAATCGCGTAATTTCATGAATTTATTTGCCCAGTAAGTTAACTGCCAGACAACAGAAGTGTTGCTGCTGTCTGACAGATAATGTGAAAAGATGACAAAAGCATTTACATGTTTGTGAAAAGTCCAGCAGTAATTATTCAGTTGCTTCCATATTTAGGCCGGACATATTATTCAGAAGACAAGTCTTTACATGTAGTTGCCTCTTTCATTTAACACAAATAGTTCATTTCTTCTGTTAAACACAGACTGACTGCTTTAAATTGTGTCTCACTAATATGCTACTATATAGACACTGCATTCTAATAATTTGCTAATAATAATAATAATTTAAACAAATTCATTGTGAAGCTGACTGACAGATTTAACCAGTAAAAATAATTGACTCACAATTAGAAGGGCTCACCTTAAATACATTTTTTTTCCTGCTGTTACAAAGATATGTTTAGCTAAATGTTGTCTGCAGAGTATTTAAATTTTCTTATTATTACAGATTTTTCTCTTTAGTTTGAGTAACATAGAATATACTGTGTAGTCAAATTGAATTTCCTGCCTGTCTGAGACGATCTAAGGAAATTTTGAAGATGGACAGTGTGATAATATTGAGTCCTTCAGCAGAATCAGATCTTTGTCTTGCTGATTAAGACAGTTGTATTCTGTCAAAAAATACAAATGAAAGAACACAAAATGAATATACAGTGCATCAGCACATCTCAAGCTTTATTATATCCATGTTAAACTGTGCAATTGCTGAGCAGGTCAGAGCCACATAATTTACTGAAAGAAATGGAGTTTCCTCCAATTCGCTTTGCCAGCTAGGGTTGTCAAACTCTGACAGCTGGCACAGATCAGGACAGTGTGTTGCATTATGACCATCTACTGGTTACCATGGAGCTGCATTAGAAAAGACAAAAAGCATTTCTGGCTAATTTTATTACAATACAGGAATAGCCCACATAATGTGCAACAGTAATTACGTTTAGCACAGCGCACCCGTCTCCCTCAGTGATGAATGAGAACCATTGACCATGGTCTGCTAGTTTAAAAATCGCCATTAGCCTATGCTACTTAGGGCCAGAACATTTCATATTTTATGCTCTTGATCTGCTTCACCACTGAAATATTCATTTGTTTTAATTGTGCATGTTTTTTCATAACCACAGAGACATGTTCCCTAAGTGTTGCAAATCAGAAATTTGTTTTTTCCCACCAAGTTAAAATGTGAAAGCAGTTGTCCAAACAGTGGGGTGGAGCTCCTGTCCTAGCCGACAAAATAACCACTTCAAATGTTGTCCCCTATTTTCAACTAATGGGCTTATTTCTGCATCGTCAGTCATTCTCTCCTTGGGGAATATGTAGTCTCAATACAAAAAGCTTTGCTACTATGCCATATTACAAACCCATCAATATGGAGGGATCTCAGAAATAATGCCAAGCATTGTAATGCTTCTCTGTGCCCAGAAAAAAGCTCTTTACCGGAAATTTTCATTAATGTTTTTCACAGCAAAGCTCTTTGCTGACAGTTTGTTTACTTACAATTAACTATATGTCAACAGACTGTAATACGGTGTAGTGTTAGATTTAGATTTTAGATTTTGCACAGCACATAGAGACAACAGAGACTTTAAAACAAACTATATGTACAGAGACAACTCAGTGTCACAATATACTATAACAAAGTAATATTTAGACATAAATCAGCAGCAACAAAACCATTCTCTGCAAAATGCAGTTAATTGTAAATGTTTTCTCTAAAGATACCTTGGTTAAACTGCATTAATTTAATTTTTCCATAGTTCTTTTAGCTTCCGTCCACAATCCCTTTTCATCATTCTGCACAACTCTTTTTTCCCTCTAGTGTCCTCTATATCACTCAAACTTTTCCACAATATTTGCTGCCCAAGCTTGTCCAGAAAATTAGGAAACTTCCCTTGGGCACATAAAAATGTCCGCTGTGCATTCCTATACTGTGCCCAGTAAGCTCTCTTTGGCTTTGTTGAGAAAATGATTTGTTCCTCCAGGAGACCTCAGCTCACAGCTCTGAGACGTTACTGTTTGATTTCCTGTGTAGGTTTTTAGAGCTTTTTGCTGGGGGACCAGGGCTCTGGCTTCAGTGCCATTTGGCAGAGACCCCCATGGGCTCCTTTTTACTTTCTTGTGCTCTCTGTTAATTTCATTACTTTCGCCATGACCCCAATTATCAAAGACTTGAGCTCTGGCGGTGACATTCTGCTCAACAGAAGAAGAAGAAACCTGGTGTAAAGCTCAGTCTTAGTGGGGAAGTGCGTGGTGGCAAAAGCCTTACTAACAAGGTTCACATTTTGTACCCTCTGAAAGTCTTTATGTGTCCGTGTAGCTCTGTTGGCTCCTCTATAATATGACTTTGTTCAACAAAACTGCTGCAGAAAAACACGCTCATTTAGCAAGTAAATTAATATATGTTTGTAAAATGTGTGGTTTTGCATTGTGTAACTGATGATAACTAACATAATTGCAATTGCAAAAATAATTAATGTCTTTTTTCTTTATCTACATAAATACCCTTTCAAAACAAGAATTTATATTGTAAAAATGAGTAACTTCAACAATGTTTTCTAGAGGACAACAGAAATTTCCTCATATAGAAACCTTAGGGTCAAAAGCAAACAGTCTTATTGTCTCAATATCCTACTTTTAGTCAGTAGCATATTAAAGAAAAAGAATCCCACACTTCGAGCCCTTCACGCTTTCACACTCAGGCAGCATAGAGGCATGGGGAGTCAATATGTCAGCGTTTATGGATGCCCTGCGGAGCTGCACAGGGCTGTCAGGCCCCTATTCATGCTCTAATGGCCCCCTGAGGAGCTCGTCTCTCTGTGCTGAAAAGGCTGCGAGGCCCAGTGGATGCCCTGTTGTTGAAGGTGAGCATGCGCTCTCATGGACGCGCTGTGCCTTCATCCATATGACAAGAGCCATAAAAGAGCATCGCCCTTGCTGCTTCTCCCTCTCTGTCTCTTCTGTTTCTCTTGCCCCCCCCCCTCTCCCACTTTCCCCTCACCTCAAACAGAGAAAAGGGGGCTAATTGTTTGTTGTGAGAGCCAAAGATTATATAGCCTCCCATCTTTCTTTCTCCCTTGCCTTTTTCTCCTCTTTTTCAAGCCCCCTGCTCCTATTCTAAAGAATGTGATTCTGTCAGAGAGACAAGAGAAGAAAAGTATTGGAATTTTCCTGAGGAATGTCAAAGTAAAAGAGCCTGAAACTCTGACAGTGGAAGTGAGAGTAGTGTGTTTAGAAGCAAAAGCAAGGCAGCATTTTCTAGTTTCATCAGGTAGTTGTTGAGCCTGTTTTTAAAGCTACGTCTCACGCTATAAACCAGTAATGCACATTATAGGAATGTGACAAAGCTACATCCAATGACATCTGTCATTGAAGGTGAGCTAAGAATGATTTTATTTTAGATAGGTGGTATTTCAATGTCCTTCTGTATAGTTGCACATCTCATCCAGATTCAATTTCAGCTAAATGTCAAATTACAGCCTGGAGAAGGTCACTGACAACCAGAGGAAATTGATGATGCATTTTGGCATGTTATCAAACCAAACTTGATTTTATATACAGACCTTTTTTACAAATTGTTTAGATTTTTGAACATTTGAATCTAATACATATGTGAATAAATTCCATTCACGCTGAAGCTATGTTCACACTGAGAGTTTTTTTCTTGTTTTTCACTCGCAGAGAGGTAACTACAGGAAAAGATTATTCGTAGAGAATTTGTCTTTAAACCATTCTGGTTATCACTGTAGTCTATCTTGTATTCACATAAGGTTCCTATCTCAGATACATCCTTCGGTAAATGCTATGAATCACATTGCTCCTTTAACTTGGCAGCCCCTTTGGGATGAACAGGCAAGTGCATTAAGCAGAGATGCCGCACCATTCTCAGAAAAATGCAAATTAGGAAGTTGTTAGTTATTTGATGTTGCTGCACGATCCCCCCGCCCCCGAAACATCCCTCCACTCCAGTGCTGGTGGTTGAATCGCATGCAGTCCTGAGGACAGGCAGGGCTGTTTATATGCAGGCCTGGAGCAGCACAGACAGCACAGAGACAGATGCATGTCAGAGATAGCAGATCCCATCTTAGGCAGATGCCTCTTATCACAGGCCTGTTTGCATAATTAGGTCTTTTGATATTCACCCCCTCTGACTGACAAAAAGTATAATTGCAGTATCAACTACGACAAAAGGTAGGCACAAAATAAACAAGTCAACATAAATAGGGAGAAAAGATGTGGTGTTATTTTTGTCCTGTGGGAAAAAAGAGGGAGGAAAAAACACAATTTTAACTAAATCTGCTGTCAGTCACAGTCAACTGGTGTGACTCGGTGCTCAGAGGCTGGTCCTGTGAATGCCTGCAAAACACAGAGCGTGAGGCCTGATTGTAATTATGCTGGAACTAACATGCTTTTCAAAATGAGCCATTATGAGCTAATGCTGCACTGCCAAAGCCCTGTCTGTTTTTGTCCCTCTGTCTTGGATAGTTTGCAAAGGTATGGCTGATATTGAGGCCATGGGTTATGATATTAGAGACAGTCTGGCTAGGATGAGCACTACTTTACTTAAAGCTAATACTGCTCACAGGTGAGTCATGAAACACCTGACACCTGCACTGCTACAAAGGCACCATTTTTTTCTAATAGTGAAGTTTTGTTTTTTTCTGATGTTTTTATTGCAGCATTTTTGCTGTGTTTTTTCAGCTTGCAAGTATATATATTGATTGATTTACCTACTTTTATGTGTTTTCAACAGTCTGGTAGACACAATTAGTTTGCTGATGTTGTTTGGTATCATAAATCTGTAACCTTACAAATCACTTGGTTGATTGCCAGTATTGAGTGGACTGCTGTCTGTTTAATCAACATTACCTCAGTGTCTCTGGGGTAAAGGTGGAGGACTGAAGGAGTCCGAAGGTTTGGAGGGAGAAGCAGAGAAGATGAGGAGGGCTGGGATAGCAGGTGGGGAGGGAGTCTGAGGAAACAGGGTGATGAGGATCCCATCTGCCTGTAGTCTGAGGAGTCTGTCTGAGGGGTCAGTAATGGAGCATCAGGAGAGAGATCAAGCTTTAAACCGCACAGTGACCTCAAAACTATTAACTAGAAGCTCAAGTCCTTTAAGAGCAAAAGCTTTTCTATCTATAAGGTCTGGCCAGAATTATCATTAAAACAAACTCACACCAGGGTGAAAGGTAGTTCTCCATGTTTTAAGTGTCAATTCTTAGTATACAGTCACCCCCATTCACTCAATGTATATATGTACAGTCATATATACATAACAGTCATATTAAATGTAAATTACTGATAATAATATTAATAATAATAATTTACATTTATATAGCGCCTTATACAATCTCAAGGTCGCTTGAATCCTCTTTAAATCCTGCACTGAAACATTCCTTTCATAAGTCACGATCCTCATTACAAATAAGGTTAAGGTAGCTTTTACTTAAACAATACCCAGTGTTATAGTTAATCTTAATCAACCACTTATCTAGTCAAAGCAATGTGTAAACCTGATTAATTCCTATATATAATGGGTGCATTTCTAAATCAATATCAGAGCTAAACCTAAGAGGGACCCTGAAGGAGAGTACACAGCAGTAATCATGCCCACTGGATGGCGCATAATTAAGGTCTAATTGGCGATAAGTAACGAGACAAGGCATGTGTGGTTTGTCAATATCCCATGAACCTTTGGATAGAAATTACAGCAGGCGTATTCAGGCAGTCTAATCAGAATGTACCTTTTTGTGCAGAGCACATCATTAAGGCATTGACCTCAACAACCCTGCAGGGACTTTGTTTGCTCACTCTTATTTTGTCTTTGATTGTTAATGCTGACACATCAGTTAAGGGTAAAAAAAGAAAGGAAAATTAAATTTTAAAGTGTTTTTGTCTGTAAAATAAACTGAAAAGTGGCCATTTTCTGTCTTTTTACTCACTTGTGTATACGGATGCATTCAGACCAGCTTCTAAATCATCTGCTCTTTGGACACATTTATTGTAACACTACTGTGCCAGAAATCAGCAGCTTTGTCTTAAGTCAACATGGGGTGCAGCCATGTGTTTTCAGATGTTTTCTGTCCCCTTCTCACCACATGTAGTCAGCATATAGATGAGTTCTACATCCAATCCCAATCCCAGTTGGCCCCATGCAGCATGTGCCATTTTCCCTTACTCATTACAGGCAGAGCTGTTGACCTTGTGTTTCTGATTCATGTATAAGAGCAGATGCGTTGGCTCTGCAGGGCTTAATGGGGAGCAGCAGTACAAGTTATTGTCTGTCTAGGTTTATCAGTCATTAGCCTGATAGCATGCTAAATTGCCACTGTGGTTTACTCGGAGAATAAAGTCTGTGAAAGAATCTCAAACAATGGGGAGAAAAAGAAAATCATTTGAGAAGGAGAAGACTTTGGTGTCTTTCTCAGATCCCCTTGAGTATGAGTCTACTCTATTCCCCCTGTCTCCCATTAGGACACAGAGGTGACTTTGGAAAGTGATCTACACACTACTGGGCTGGTCTCAAGTGTTGTCATGGCAAGTTACCGGGCAAATGGATATACGCATCCTCATGAAAACCAACAAAGGGATATGTAGTGTATGTACATATTCAACTTTGTATGTTCAAGGGTGTTCCACAGTCTGTGCTTCAAGAATCAATCTTTATTAAAAAGGATAAGACTGAAGAATTGATTTAATGAATGCGGCCTCATGTCCTGCGGCCACATGTAATCCGCAGAGAATCATTGAGCACGAGCTCAGGGGGAGAAAAAATGTTCGTAGAAGACTCATGGAGTGGCCTGTAATGATAGTCTCCATATAATCCCATAATTCCTTGTTTAATTAAACTCTGGAGCTGGCCTTGAGACTCCGCCAGCTCTATTGCTCTTTTGTTCTCACAGTTGTTATTTGGAGGCTAGGTTTGAGTATTCTTTTGTCCACTTGTGTTGAAAGATTTGACAGGAATGAGCTATAAACAGAGACCAGAGCTATAAAATAGGGAATCAGACAGCAGTAACCCACTCAGGTGAGGAATTCAGGTGAGCATTATAGTTTTCCTTTAAGTTAAATAGCAAAGGGCCTCAGTCAGAAGCAGCAATCTCTTCATACACCCTCTTCTTCAATATCTCCCTTTATTTTCCCTCTCCCACACTTTCTGGACTGTGCATGATGCAATCCAACTAGGCCTGGAGCAACACTGGCACATCACGCTGCCTTGTCAATGTTTCAATGAGGAAATTATGAAAATATGAATTTTGTGACATGAAATGAAAAGGGCCATGTAGTTTGAATAGACATGCAGAGGAGGTGAAAATGATGCAATTTTCTAAATTCAGTTATAATGGTAATGTGCAGTGGTAATGCGTATTTGCTGTCAAAAATTTCCCTGTCGGCCTGGATTGTACAGCTTTGTGCTGTATCTATATTCCTCGAGCAAAAATTCAGCTTAGTTGAATGCCTAAAAAGTAATGTAAAATATGTTCTAATTCATTTAATGACAGCAGATGGAAACACATGGGACTGAATGGTTTTGGTGTGATATTGTGTTCTATTTTATACAATTTGGCTGCGCTGTGTATGAACAGTGTGCCCTGGGCCAATGAGAGAGAAAAGCAGGGTGAGGAGCAGCAAGGTGGCCTGTGCAGATTAACCCCTCTACCCAGCAACACTCCCGCTCCCCCTCAACGCACTGCCTTCACAGCCTCTGGGGCCCCTCTCAGAGGCTGGATTGTGTATCAAGGCCTCTTCTATATTAAATAAATATCCTCAGATTAAGATAATATTCTCCCAGTTGTACATTGAGAGAGGAGTAGCTGTCATTTGAATCCTCTATGTTGCACATCCTCCTCTTTTGAGCAACAAAAGACGATCTGAAATGCAGATAATACCATTAGAGCTAGTTTATGATCAGTTTCACCTCACATTTGATGCTAATTTCAAAAAACACCCCTCATTTAACTGTCACAAAAGACTAATTAATGTTAATTAATGTGTTTTCATTCCATGATCACACACAAATGGCCCACTGTCCCTTTCTTCTCATCTCAGTTAACCGCACAGATGATGGTTCAGATGTAGAGTCGGAGCCTGACTTGCCCCTGAAGAGGAAGCAGAGGCGCAGTCGCACCACCTTCACCGCTGAGCAGCTGGAAGAGCTGGAGAAGGCTTTTGAAAGGACACATTACCCAGACATCTACACCAGAGAGGAACTCGCTCAGAGGACAAAACTCACAGAGGCGAGAGTACAGGTCAGACAAACAGAACCAGTACACACCTTGATCTGTAGTAAGCATGCATGAAAACATGTTTTCTCACTTAGTGGTACATTGCCATGAAAAAGGCATTTGATTTTGGGCTCCCAAGCTGAAATCTCAGAGATGAATAACTCAAAACTTGGCCAAAACTATCTGCATGACTAGATACCACTACATGTAAATGAGAAAATGTTCAGTAATAGTTTCTTTGTTATTTAATTCCAGTCCTTTAAACATGTGTAATTACATTACATTACAATTATCTGGCCTCTATTGATGCAGCCTGTTATAGAGGCCCACACTCTACTACTCCTTATACAGGCCTCTTAGGGCTATGTGCCACATGAACAGCAAATAACCCAATCCCCCCAGATCCTCCCCTAAAAGGTATAACACCTCCCACTTACTTATTAAAGATGTAAAAAGGATAATATTGCACTTCTTTTAAACACTGACATGATGTAGTCATTTGTCAAAATGACACGGCCCTTTTTACTGTATTGTATGGTGCATGTAAGGGAGTTTGCTGCTGTTTGCTCCACTTTGTCTTCATGTGTGAGTGTTTTGAGAGTGATACTCCCCCTCTTCACACCTCAAACCCTGGAACTTGTCTGACAGCCTGGGTGCCCTGTGGTTGTATGCAAGATTGAAGGAAGATATGTACAGTAGAGTTATAGCAGCAGCTGTTCTTCCAAAGACAGAGAGAGGGAGAAAAAAGAGAGGAGAGAAAGGGAATGCATTCCTGATGGATTTCTCATTTCGGCCTTTGGCCAGGATCTCATCCCATCACTTTCAAGATCGCCGCTGCTTGTAAAACCCTCCACATATCACACAGAGTTTCTCATCCTCTCTAGGGACCCTATGCCCCGACAACAACATTAATCAATCAGCCACTAGTAAAAAAAAGAGGTCTGGGGCACCCCTCTCCTCTTACCACAGCCATTCACACTCCCTCTGAACCCCCCAAACTCCTCACCGCATGCTAACTGTTCATCACACTACAAACATGCAGTTGAGGTAACTGATTCCACACATGTCTTTGTCCATCTTGAAACCCCCCAACATGCAACCATGTCCTAGAGTATATGTCTGAGTGCTTAATGCCTCACTCAAGGGAAGTGAAAATCATGGCTGTTTTAAGTTAATATATTGGGTTTTCTGTGTGTATAAAAGGTGGATAAGCTGAAAACTACATCAATAATTTTAGTCAAAAATCTACTCAATCTGATCATATTAATTTAAAAAGAAAATTCAATTTTACAGTTTGGAGCTTGGGTTCCAACAATCTTAATGTGGTTTATTTTGGTGTAAAAGCTTAGTGTAAATTGTATGTACATCATTCTAGAGTAATTCAAAGTCATTACAAATGAAAAGTAACACTGACGGTTTAAAAGTAAAATCCATGCGTATATTTACATCTATGAATTTAGAGAGACTAACAAGAGTATCTAAACTTGAAAGCAACAGAAGAAAGAAAACGAAGTGACTGCTGTCTCTTTGCTATTAGATAATAGACTTAAATAATGTCATGTGAAAACCTGAGGGATTTGAGTCATAGCTATAATTTGTTAATGCTGTTTACTTCATAATCTAATCTAACACTCTAAAAGTCTCAAAAGGTCAACTCAAGCTGAATTTTCTAAGAAGGTTACAGAGAAAGAAGCTCTGGTAACCAAAGTAAACAATGCCCAAAGTTGTGCTGCTGTTTGATGAGCACATTTGCAGGAAGATATTGGTTTATAATTATACTTTTTTATGACTCTGATAGTTTTGTCTTAAAATGTCCCCAAATGCATCACTTAAACAGATGCTGAATGATTACTGGGAATATCACACAAACATTTAAACCACTTGTAATAAACAATAAAATTACATTTGTAAAAAAAAATATTTTATGAGAATTGTGAATGTGTTTGCATGTGTAGGTTTTTTGTATCACATTGTTCTGAAAATGTTCACCACCTGGGCTTTGACAAAGGTGTCCAAATGACCCATCCCAGGGCAGCAGAGAGGAGACCCTTTGGCCTGAGAGCAAAGCTTCTGCAGCACAGCTGCAATGACGCATCTTCCAGATGTTCAGAGAAAAACTATAGGCAGGGGCTGCTGGAGCGGTCTCTTAGACTCATATTTTAACTCAAATCTGTGTCTGCAGTCATGTATGCTGTAATTTATTTGTTATGATGATAATGTGGAAAGCATTTTTTTAGGTTTGGTACAAAAGTAAAATGTACTGATGAAGTGTAAACATGGCTGCACTGATTGTGACACCACCACAGCCCAAAGCTATGCTGTAAATTAAACTCCTAGATCTTGTGGAAGTGATGAGTGTTTGGCTTAGCGCTGACTCACAACCTAAACTCATAAACAGAGCTAACTCCCTTGTGTATGCCCTTGCCTGCCATTTTAAGACCCTTTCACCATCCATCTCTATCAGCACCGCTCTGCCCCTTTCAGCAGGGCTACCAGCACTCCTTCACCACCACAAGCCTTGCAATGGTTTTATCACCCCAACTGACAAATTGTGAGATGTGATCCATATCTCTCAGCAATTAGTTCCAGACTGTCTTAGTGGGAGGGGATACTGCAGAGTGTACCTTCAGTATATGATCCACTCAGGCAGCGTACGCTGCCACTTTCCATCTGATAACCCCTCAGTTTTAACAGGAGTAGGCAGCAAAGCCATTCCATGATCTAATAGAGAAGAAAGCATCATTTGTGTCTGTTCCATCCGAGGAGTGGACCAGGTGAGGGTAGCAGTAAGGAGGGGGTTGCGGGCAATAGGCTTCAGGCTGCTGTAAATCAGCACACAGATGAAGCAAATTACATTCTCCCCTATTTAAACTGAAGTTTTTAAGAGACTGACTCCTGAGTCTCGGCTGAGGCTCATCATCTCAGCATGCAGCCGCCGGCTCGCTTTACCAAATCTGTCACATAGATTCTCTTTCATTACCAATAAACATTCTGCATGTAGCTATTATAGTTAGTGGAATCTAATAAGGTATAAGCATTGCTTTTTACGAAGCGTGAAAATCAATTTGGTAAAAAGTTTCTCTCTTTATCTGTGGCTTGCGCTGGCCTGCTGATGCATGGAATGAGCACAGGAAAAAGACCTATATGGAGACTGAACTGGTCTTCATAGCTTTATGTGACAGCCAAACTTAAACTCATGCTGATGCTTTTAAACGTTTTCAACATAGCTAGTGAAAATATAATCCCACAGGGATGTATCAAGAGGTAATACACAGTTTCCTGATTGTTATAATATCAGTGGAGTACCAGCGGCAAAAGAGAAAATTACAGTGGAGCTGAGTGGTGACAACCAAACCCAACAGGCAACTGCATTCCCGCCAGTATGGGTTTATGTTTCATAAAGGAATAAATAGGATTTGTGTAGATTGTAGGGGAGAAATTGTTGCAATGCATCAGTGTGAATGTTCTAACAGTTTCTTATTATTAGAATTTAAATGACTTTGGTACAGTGCTTCTGTACTCCTGATACTTATCAAGCTAATCCCACTCTCCTCTCAAATTCACACTCCTAGCTACTTTAATTAGCATAGTGCCAGTCTGGAAGGCAAGCAGGGAAGGAAATCAGAGAGAGAGAGAGAGAGAGAGGGGAAAGAAGAGGGGAAGGAGAGAGGAGGAGGAGGTGTGAGGGTATTGCGTGGTATGAGACAGAAGAGGATTTGTATGTTGAGGCTTGTTGCATCACCCCTCTGTGTTTTTGTGGATATGAAGTCAGCAGCACATTTTGTTTTGTCATTATCTCGGCTCTTGGTATTCATCTACCGAATGTTGCAAATTGGCTCCTGAAAGGCGTCACATATTCAGTACTTGTCTTTGACAAAATAATTCATGGAGGATTGTCTGAACAGGGAATTCTGAAATATGAGTGATCCTATTTAAGAGAAACAACACACAGAGGTTTTTACTGCAGTGCAGTGTCACGCGTTTACGGTGTTTGGAATATGTATTATCAAAGATCAATGATAACTGCAAAATACCTCCATATTACTAGAAATCGATTTTTGTGGCTGACAGTGAATGGAAGATTAAAGCCAACAAAGCCAAATTTGAAATGAATGCTAAAAATGTGCCACTACACTGAGTGTTGTGGTTGCAGGTTTGTTATCCAATTGTAGGAGTGACATTTGTGTCCAAACCCTCTCCTGTTTGTGCTCTAGAACAACCTCCACCTTTTGGGCTTCTATGTCTTCCTCCAAGCCTTCCTCTTTTGTTTCACAAGCAGGGCTAAGCCTGACTTCTATAAGATGGGTTACTGCTTTTCTATCCCCCTTCCTTTTCCAAAACTTTCTTCACAATGATTCGGAGATGCAGTGCAGACTTGTCTAAGTGCACTGGATGCAGGGAAACCTTTTAGTCCATGGAAACAAAGCAGAAGTGAGCCACATAAATTCAGTTGCACACTAGGTAGATAGAGGAGACGTGGAGCGGCTCTCTGTACTGCAGAGAATTAAACCGGATTGGGGAAATCTGTGGTCCAAGGTGACTTTGTGATCAGGTTCCAGAGCGCAGCCTAAAATCCTCAGCTTCAGGCTGTGTGTTAGACTGTGTGAGAGAATATGTGTGTTTGTATAACTGTGTGTTTGTAATGTATGCATGTGCGTGATAGCATATGGGCTCATGTGCACGTTTATCCCAGTCTGTGCTGAGAGCCTGATGATGGTTAGAGAAAGTCACTTGGTGACGCATGCTGCACAATTGTCCCATTTACAGTGTACTGCAACTAATTTTGTGCACAATAACTCAATGGAGTTATTTGGCTGGTAATTTAAGTAAGTTTAGCATATTAATGTTGCAGCAAGCCAATGCTTACAAATCATGAGAATCGACATTACTCTTTGTGATTTTTTCTGGCAGCTTAAACAAACATTTTGTCTTGTACAAATACTGTTTATATACTTCTAATTCAAAACAGCATTGCCTTCAAAAGAAATTCTGGCTACATTTCAACATAATAAGGAAACACTGTTAATGAGCATATCTGCCAAGCTGTAAAATGCAGATACTGAAGGTATCACTTAAAAATCTAGTGACCGCTAGATACATTTGTTTCTCACAGCCCTTGATCAGGGTTAAGGCAAACATTGTGGTCTTGGGTTAATAGTGAAAAAACAATGACTTGAAGCTCAATATATTTACTGTTACTGAAACCATGATGTTTCCCTAACTTATCTTTAACAGGATGTGGTCCCAGGTCTCCGGTGTCAAGGTCTGCATCCAAACCGTTTACTAAAAATGTTTTATGCAGTAGCCAAAACATAGCATTTTCTACACTGGAGAAAAAACACAATTCAGGCAGCAAAAACATATCCTCAATAACAGTAGTACATAAAAATTATTTCAGAGATAAAGGACTGTGTCAGAAAGGAAACACCCTGGCTGATTACTGACTGAAAGAAGCAGTTTGATGACAGCTATAACACAGTACTGTATGATGCCTAGTCTTATACTGAATGAGACTTTACAAAACAAATTTAAATTCCACAAAGGTGTAAACACAAAATAATCTTAGTGTTTATGATGGATTTTATCAGCAAGAATACATAGGTTTACATGTAATCTACAGTGGTAATGCTGTTATATTTTATTATTTGTTTGAAAAAATATTGTTGAAAAGTAAACATTGTCATAAATATATGTACTGGAAACAATGATGGTAAAGTTAAGACTGATAGATTTCAGAGAAAAGAAACAGAAAATGAAACACACTGAAAAAAGGAAAATAGTAAAAAGCAAAAGGTGACTTGAACGTTTAAGTGTTTTGTGTTGCCTATGATGGAACACCTCCTTCCTAAGCTTGGATGACAAAGGGGGAAGGAAGTTAAAGTGAACATAAAAGAGGGGCGGGGTGAGAGGATGAGGTCGGAGGTGAAGTGGCACTGCGGGGTGGGGTGATGGGGAGTGTGTGGAAGGCAGGGGTGTGCCCCCCGTACCCCCTCCCCTGGACCAGGCAGCTGTTTGTCTGGCCCAGTAGGAGCTTAGTTCAGACCTTGGACCACGCTCCACTACATCCCAATAGCCGAAATTACACTGGAGCCACACACCGCATTGGATTGGGAATAGCTGTTTGAGGGATTCAAACAGGGTCTTTACAGGGAATCAGGCTTGAGATAAAGATTTCCTGTTGGTTTTCCAGTTGCATAATTGAGGTTTGCCCGACACAGTCATCGCCTGTTGCGTCTGATTTTCTTTCTAGTTAGCTTCACAACCAAACTGAGCTATGAGCAAAAATTAACTGGGTCTTTAAAGAGGTAGTGACTGTGTGGGAAAAGAACCACATTTAAATTAAGATCTCCATTCGTCTGAGATCCCTTGTAGCCCTATACGAGTTTATATGTATGTTTGTGTGTAGAAAAAGAAGCAGCCCCCAAAAAGCTGTGAGTATGTTGCTGTGTAAGTCCCCTTGAAAGTGTCCCTCTTTAAGACCTGTTTAAAAGGGACGCCCCCTCTTTGTGTCCACTGTTCTCCATGGCGTATGGAGGGGCTTTTGTCCCTCTCTTTCATGTGCTCTCACAATAGCCTGGACCGTTTGAAACACAACAGTAGATGAACTGCACTGACAGTGTATTAAACTCTGATGAATTGCCTGTGCGAGGCATAGATCAATGTCCTTCAACCCTTAGCACACAGTGAAGCCCAGGCCTTGTCTTGGTTAAATGGAACAGGTTGCTGGCTCTTTTCAAAGGAGTCTGATTATATTCATGTTTTGTTGAAGCAGAAGCCTTTTTAAAATGTGTAAATCTTTGCGTTTCTAAAGAGTTCTATTTTCCCCCCTTTCATTCAGGGAATTGACATTGTGTGTCTGTGCTTTGGTGCTGCGCATTTTGTGAGATTTTTGCCTTTTGCAGCTTTAGAACCCTTTAGAACCTGACTTTACTTTAGAGTTTAAATGCTTTGTTTCTCAAACTGACTTTTTTTTATTTTAAAAATAACCACATTGAAACAGCACACTGCTAGTACCACTTCATGCTTCTGGGTGTCCAGAGAAGTGATGGTCCCTCTCAAAGTATCTAGGTTCCTAAACATACTTGAGGTGTGTGATGTGGAGACTAGTGGCCTACCTCTGACCTTTGAATGACTTCTTCCCTCTGAAAGGGTCTTAGGGCAGCCTGTTTACACAGATCACAGCTTCAGCCACTAAAGAGCTACAGGGATGGGCCACTGGGCCTCTATGGCAGCTCCCACAGGGACTGCAGCCTCTCAACTACCACCAGCACCACCGCTCCCAGTAACTGGCAGATTAATCACAGGTGGCAGAGGGGAGCAGACTCTGCAGGGAGTCTGCTGCAGTTAAATACTCATTGCACAAGCATAAATTGAGTTTTACTAACTCATACCCTGCAGAAGTTCAACATTCAGTGCTGAGAATGAGTAAAAATAGAACATTTGAAATGTGCTTTTATTTAGAATAGTGTGGTAAACTTTAATGTCTTCCATAGGTGTGGTTCAGCAACAGACGGGCTCGGTGGCGCAAACAGGCTGGGGCCAATCAGCTAGCAGCCTTTAACCACCTGCTTCCTGGAGGGTTCCCACCAACGGGGATGCCAACTTTACCCACATACCAGCTACCAGAGTCCAGCTACCCCAGCACCACCCTATCACAGGGTAAGGCTAAAAACATCTGAAAACTACACTCTGTACTTTAATCTAATTTTGGTAAATATTATATTAGTGCTTCCTGTTTATTTTTGGTATGCCATCCATGTTTTATGTCCATGTTAATAACATTATAAATTACATTATAAATTATATATGAACCATGTGCTGCATATAAGAACCAGTGCAGCAAGTAATTATTTTAATAATTATATCTTTGTCAGAACAGAACTTGAAGACTTGTTTTGTGTGTTACAAGGCTATTTCCATCCTTTTAATTTCTAAAGATGTGCTAGTTGGGAGTAGAATTTTCGTGAAGTATGTTTAATGTTAACTTAGGACTTCTGGAGCATATATTATGAGGGTTTTCTGTTAGGTTGTGCTTCAGTGCAGAAGTACAAAGTACATTTTTCTCAATCTTACCTGTGTACTGTGTGTTGCTTTTTTGTGTCAGAGGGCAGCAGTACATTGCACAGACCCCAGCCCCTGCCTCCATCCTCCATGCACCAGGGAGGTCTAAGTGCTGACAGCAGCTCTGCTTATGGTCTCTCATCCAATCGCCACAGCTTCTCCAGCTACTCTGATACTTTCATGAGCCCTTCAGCATCCAGCAACCACATGAATCCTGTTGGCAATGGACTTTCTCCACAGGTCAGTCAAACAAGCTTTCCCTCAGTATATCACATCTGCAGTATAGTAATGTAATGTTCCCTGTTAATATTCTTCAGTCTTGTCCCCTCCTCTCACTGTTCATAATATGTAATTGTATTTGACTGAAATTAAAATTCAGAAACAGCATGTTCAGCAAAATAACTGCCAGTGTGGGCTTTTATGTTCATCTTCCAAAGCCCTGGATTTATTTTAGCTACTCTAAATTGCTACATTTGTAAAACAATTGGATTAACATCAACAAATTAAAATTCATCTTGATAGTACTGCAAGTACTCAAGCTGCTCCAAACAGAGGTTTTTCGACTTTCCTGGGACATCTAAATCCTGCGCAGCACAGTGAGAACACACGCAGATGAAATAATTAACTAAAGCTTATAAATGCAGACTCGTAATCTTCTTCACGTAATTGTCTGCAGCTGGAAGACTCCATTGCATTGCGTGATTTTCTCCTTCTCTCTTTCTACTGTGTGATTTTGAAGCAGTTCAGTTTACAGAGTGACAGAGGCATTGTGCGCGCTACATTTGAGGCTTGCTGGTCACTTCACCTACTCTCGGACACTCATTGGGTCTCTAGGTTTCCTAATTGCTGTTTGAATCTGTACAGGCTCCACAAAAGCATGCATGTGCATGTGTGATACTGTATGAGCAGGTTTGTTTGTTTCCTTTTGTGAAAAGCTCTGGATTTCTCGTGTTAACCTCTTTGGACACTTCCATTAATGAGCGTTTAAATCTAACTCTATGGTAAGGGTTGAGCTTTAAGTAGCACAGAATGAAAAATGATTTGTATTGATGCAAATCGTGTGTACGGAGTGAATTATACACAATTACCCATCAATACTGGCCAGTATTGCCCACCCTCACCAACAAGATGTGGTTAACAGGCAGAAAATAAGATTGAAATGGTGTGTAAAGAGTTGAAAATGAATTTCAATGCTGCATTTGTCCACAATTACCCCGTCGTTCACACGTGTTTTATTGGGAGTTTTTTTTTTCTTCAAATATTTCTCAAAGCTGATTGGAAACATTCTTGGTATTACCCTCTTTCTTCAGAGAAAAAAGAATTAAGGATTTTGTGACAAAAAAGAGATTTTCTCTCCTGCTGGAGCGACGGAGGATAACATGGAAGCTCACAGCGTGTTTGATTGTTAATCGTGGCACAGGGGCTTTAACTGCTAATGCTCTCACTGCAAACCTGCAGAAAAACACCAGGAACATGGAGTCTTTTTTTTTTTTTAATGGCTCTCTCTAATACTGGCATGGGGTACACTGTCGCTTTCTCTCCCTCTCTTTGCAGCCATTCAAGAATGTGTTGGGATATTAAACATTTCCTGTCATAGTGAGGATTAGAACAGGAGCCTTTGGGCAACTGTACAGCATGGATTTTCAATTTTCAATTACTCTATCAAGTGGGTTTGATGAAAGTCTCTTTAAAAAAACACCCAAAATGCAATTTCATGTATCTGTTTGTTTTTAATTCATTAATTTATTTTGTAGTTAAATTGTGGATTTTGTTCTTTCATTTTTGGTGGACATGGGCATATGCATGTGGTGTGGATGTTTTGATGTGTCAGACTATGTTTCCACTGCACAGAATTGAAATGTATTGAATGCATGCAGAATGTTGTGTGGCATTCCTATCAGTCTCTCAGCATGGAGATGAATGTTCACACTGACAGGAGAATCAGAGTTCACTCTGTGGTGCAGCGTCCTGCTGGGCTGGGCAGCCCCTATCTCTCTCTTTCTTTCACTTCATAAACATGCAGCTATCCACAACACACAAAACTCACACTCCGTACTTACACTTGACTTACCTTGTCCACATCAGACCTTGTTATGTTTTTGCTTGCATTTAAACAAAATTTATTCAAATCGACATACATTCGACACCTTGGAGTTTGTTTTTCATAATTCACTGCATGTTTTCTCTCTCCTGTTTTCACTTCCCTGTAATGGAAAAAAGCAACACAAAGAGACTTTCTATCAAGATGGAAATGAGAATTTGATATTGTAAGCTACAGACAGCATCTGTTTGCAGAAGATATGCATGTGCATTGGTATATGAGAGCTATTTCTTCAAGTGCCTGGCATTGATGGCCCAGTGGTTGCTGTAAAGATTGACAAAAATTCTCTGATTCCCAGTAAATGGGCTGTGGTGGCGAGGTGCCAAGTCTGTAATGGAATCCTGCAGCGTTCAGCAGTCCCGACAGGAGCTCGCGTCCATCCCAATCCTATAACCTATCCAGACAGCACACATTTTCCCATTACAGGCGGTGGAAAAGCCATCCACACTCAAACTGGTTGCTGTCATTGTGGGATATACAACATGTTTGGCTGGTTGAGGGAGGCAGTATATTAGAGGTGGTGAGAGTGAAGCTGTGCATGGCTGGGCAAAATGTATGAAACCAGAAGTGTATTTTGTTGTTGGTCTTGTTTCATTTAGTGGCACAGCAGGTGTTGGAAAGTAGAGGCAAGGGCACGAAGGACAGGTATTCTGGTATTTTCAGCCACCTTTGCCTAAAGATTAAAGTTTATGTCTGCCTTTTTATTATAATGTTCTTTGTTAATATACAATATGTATTTCATTTGAAAGAGGCATTTGTCTCCACCTTTTGAATAGCCATCATGAACATCAATTATAACTTTTCATACTCTGACTAATATATAAACAATATTTGCTTTGGACACATAGATGTTGTGCTTTCACAGCCAACACACTGTCACCTTTCGAGGATGTTGTATATATTCAACAAAACTTGATAAAATCTTGAGTCTTGATAAAAACTCAAACAGCCTTTTAGACACTTTTCAAATGATTCTTTGAAGTAGTGTTTATGGACATTGTATCTCTGGGAAGACAGTTAGGTTGACTTCCTCATTATTGCATGACAGGGACACCTGCTGGGAGAGGAAAGAAAACAACTGCACTGCACTGGAGAGCTGAAACCATGCAAGAGGAGC
The DNA here is from genome assembly GCA_032362345.1 of Sandelia bainsii. Lineage (NCBI taxonomy): Eukaryota > Metazoa > Chordata > Actinopteri > Anabantiformes > Anabantidae > Sandelia > Sandelia bainsii. Next base: position 16,315,481 of record JAUMHL010000025.1, read on the forward strand.
TCAGTGCCAGAGATTATGTTTCACTCTTCAGAGAAATCTCTTGAAAAAATGACACGAGCGTATAAAAAGAATAAAAAACATTTCTTTAGAGAGTAAACTGGGAAGTGCACCAATGATTGCATGCAGTGATGTTGATGATATAGACAGTTGGAAGTCAGTGAACTCTATACATTTGGTGGATAGAGATTTTATTGCTGTTTTGATGAAGGAAGTTCACAAAGTTCTGTGAAAAACTTTTTTTTTCTGTTTTGCAGTTTTATGAAAGTGTTGTGTGTTTTGGAATGACAAGGATGCGTGCATCTGAGGAGGGCCTTTGGGCTGTGTGAGTGGGCCGGGCCTCCACACATACATACACACACACACAGACACACGTACACGGGATCAGAGGCAGAGCGGCTCTCACCCCTGCCTCCCTTTGATCTGTGTCCCCAGGCCTGCCTGCCCGCGCGGCACTGCACCGTACCACGCACGCTGACACCATGCTCACCAGCGACTCCCCACAACTGTCTGAGAGAGATAAGCCAGGGGAGACTCCAAACTGTGCTGCTGCTCTTCCATTAGCTAGCGCAGACGCTTCTTTTAAAAACGGGATGAATTATTTTTAAGAAGCAAGCTCTGCCGTTGCCAAAAAAAAAAAAAATGGAGAGGGGTAAATGTACGGAACAATCTGGAGCTCTGGCTTCATTCCGCCTCCCTCCCTGACTTCTAACAAGCCATTCTGCACCTGAATACCAATGAGAGGGGGAGATTCATGTAGTCCCCCACATTATTAAAACTTGGGCATTAAGCCTCTCACCGGGCACTGTGTCAGCTGGCAGGCTCCACTGACAACAAATCAAAGGGGATGAGCACATAGCCTGCATTCACAGCTCAGCCACTTGCAGAGCAAGAGGGGGAATACATACTGGTTAATTAGAACTCCCATTAAAACAAATACTGTTTCAATTTGGCAAGTATAAAAAAAGCTGCAAGAGGCTTTCAAAAAAAGAGACCTGCTGTTGGCAACTGCCAAGAAAATCCAGGGACTGTAAATCATATCCACTGGCTATACTGTTTCTGCACAGATTATTAGCTTTTGCTGTTGTTTTGCAACACTTTTGAACTCTGAGGAAAGATTCTCTGTCTGTGACACCAGAAATCTACCTCTGCACACTGTGGTTGTTGTTCTGCCTCGTCTTATGTATGATAACGTTGCAGAGAATTCTATCTGCATGGACTATAGCTGTTACAAAGTATGACATAAGTAAAAGCACTATATAGCATAGACTATATGACTCTATACAGAAGAGTGCCACTCATAAAGCACATCATGGTCAGTGCTGCTGCTTTACATGCAGGTCTCATTTTCAAGTAGCTCAGTCAGTACTGCAGTTTTGAGCCATTTGTTGCTCACTATATCTTAAAGGTCTCTCGATCCCCCAAGTATTTTCAGTCTGAGCTTTGTGTATTCATAATCTATTTTTTACCTACCAACCTTCCTTCCCTCAATTTGGCTTTTTGTCATCCCATGATGCCTTGCCAATAGTGCTTTGCTCTCTCTCCTTCTCTCTCTCCCCACCTTCCTCTCTTGCTCCAACTGTCTCCCCTGGAGAGGCAGCTCTTCTCCCTACGCCCAGATGAAAGGCTATGGCGGACAATAAAAATGCTATTTAAATGCAAGGGTGTTTGTGTGCGGGTGAGAGATATTTCCTGCTGAAAGTGAGCTGCTGCATCCTGATAAATAGTAAATATAAGGGAATGTGATTTACATTTATCTTGCAGAGGCAGCCAATATGAATTTCAGTAAATCCTAGAAGATGGGGATTTAAGAAGGAAAATGACTGAGACTGATTCACATGCTGTGTGTCCCACGCAGTTGAAATGCCTATAAGGTGGAGAGTGGTACTGCCTTTATTAAAGTATAGGCACAGACATCGATCCTATCTAAAATACCTATTCCACACAGGCATGAGCTGTGTCACATGCTCATCTGCAGAGATTTCCTGCCTCATGCACTAACAATTTGAAGGTGACTTGCACCGTAATAATAATAGTAATAATAATAATGTCCACTTGCAATAGCAGGCTGCTGGGCAGGTGAAGTGCCTTGGTGTCTTTCTCTCATGTCATGGGTCAGGGTTCAGGGGGTTATGGATGGCTGAAGAACAAGAAGGTCTGGTTTAGTGTGAACCTGCCCTGCTAGCCAGAGCTTGGTTCGGGATGTTTGTCTAGCCGCATGTGGTTCCTGTTAGTTCCAGATGCCACTCTGACAGGTGCATAGCTGTGATTAATACTTTCTCTGACTTTTCTCTCACCCACATTTTCTCATTCTGTCCCTCCTTCCCTCTGTCTCTTCCTGCGTGTCCCTTATTTGTTTCTTGACTTTCTCCATATACCCTCTCATTCACTGTGGTCTCTTGCTAGTGACCCCTTTGCAAAGTTAATCTAACAGTCTCAGTTTTCTTAGCCTAGTAAAACAAAAAGAAATAGGAGTATCTCTTGCCAGCATGCTTCGTTGCGTGTGTCTCTTTCTCTCTCCTCTTTTCTTCCTCCTGACAATAAGATGAGAATATGGGAGGTGGTTGGGTCCTCAGCTGGTTGTCTCATGCATCAGCTCAGTCTCCAGCTGAGAGCTATTTCACTATTTATTTACATGTAATTATGGCTATGAGGTGCAGATATTAACACTGTCAAGAACAATTTGACCTGACATTTTTCACTAAACCTGGCCCCTGCTGTTTTTAGCAAACAACCCCCTCCTCTTCCTCCTCATCCTCCTCTTTTTTTCTCCTTCACTCCCTCGATCCGCCTCGCTTTCCTTCTGGAGCTGCACCCTCACACACACACACACACACACACACACACACACACACACACAGGTCCTGCCTCACTGAAACCATTCTCCTGGAATCAGAAAATCTGCCGTTTAATTTAGAAGAGGCGTTGGTGCAAGGTGCGGAGAGTTGAATCTGTATGTGTGTGTGTGTGCACGCTTTAACGGGGCCTCTCTTGTTCCCAGTGGCTGAATCCATCCCATTGTTACTCAAGCATATCACTAGCAGAGAATAGAGGATTGCTCCCCACACGTTGTCCAATTGCAGCCCAATAGACGACATATTAACCTGTGGTTAGTGCATTATAGCTTTTACTGGGGGATATATAGGAGCAGGTATTCTTTCTTGAACTCTAAGGCTAGCATGGGTTAAAGTGGACTGAAGTGCATTTTGCTTAATTATATTTGCAAAGGGTGTGAGACAAGGTGAGGACAACCCTGAAGTAAATATTAATTTTATTGCATTTCCACTCGCTTAAGGTTCTTTTATATGCATGAACAGAGGAGAAACAGGCGCAGGATGGCTAACTTGTTGTGAGGAGTGACAGCTTGTTCCAGTGCCCGCTAATCGTCCTCATCTGTGCCTGACTTGTCAATGCCCAGATTCTGTCAGTGCCAATCAGCCACTTAATTGAACACAATTAGTACCCCACCCCAACCCCCTCCTACACACCACATTCTTCAAAGGCCCATTTCTCTCCCTCTAGCACCAAACCCCCACCCTTCTTCCCATTCTACCTCTCACTCTGCCTCTGTCTCTTCATCCTATGGTGCTGGTTGAAGACACTTTTCAGTTTTTATTAATGTGCCGCAGCCAATTAACACAGTGGCATGCAGGCCAGAGCCCATCATCTGCTGCCTGCCACCATCCCGGCTGTCTGCTGCGGCCCCACGCCACCCCTCACACCACCTCCACCGTGACCAAAACGCTTTAATTCAATTTATGCAATCACTGTTATTTTTAAATAGTCATTTTGTCTGCTCAGATGAGGGGCCTTACTGCCCGCTGGGCTGGCCCTCTCATGTGAAAGATGGGGGAAGGGTGAGACATTGTGGGAGCAAGAGTTGACTGACTTGGGGGGAGAGGGGGTGGAGGTCCATGATATTTTCATTTGTTATTTACTTCCTTCATTTTTGTTTTCTTCACATTATTACGTGCCTGATTCTGATGTTTTAAACACGGATTCAAGGCAATAAAAATGACATTTTTATTTAACAAGTCATCAAAGAAAACCAACTAAATCTGTTCTGCATACACATCTATCTTTTAGTAGTCTATATTTAATACTTTGTTCTCAAAGTCAGACACTTTCCAGTCACTGGATTTGTGTGACTCCTGGGTCACAGAATTAAACACTATTCTCTTCCTGTAATCGTGCCCTCAGGACTGGCCTTCAAATATTGATCTGAAATTCAGTGTCATCACTGTGGATCTTTAATCATTCTCTGCTGAAGCGAGTATCAGTCAGGCAGATCTGCTAAGGTGCAAGATGCTATTCTGCACCACTCAGATAACTTACAGACATTTGGAGTGCTGATTTTTCCCTGTCTGCCCCTGTGACCTCTGCCTAACTTAAAGGTACATCTTGGGGGCATTTTGATTTTGGGCAGAACAGGGAGCTATCGGTGACAGAGGAACTAATCCAGTCTTGTGCAGATTAAGAGTATTTGTCGTGTGGGGTGTGTTGTCGCTGGTGCTGGCGCTGGGAATGGAACAGAAGGGGCTCCTATCAGCTCTCCAGGCAGGCTACCCCTCAGGCCAGCGCAGTCCTACAGGAGTCTTTGTACTTCCCAAAGCCTCCACTTTCCTCTTACTCACTCTATATCACTTTCTCTTCTTTCTGCCCCCCCTCACCTTTTTTCTATAGGCTATCATATTTACAGTGCTCCATATCCTCTCTTTACTCTTGAATTTGTGTTGTTTTATTTAAATGCACGAGTAGTATTATTGTCAGGTTCTTGAAGTGGGACTCAAAGTTGTAATTTTTGTGAGTCACATATTTGTGGCACATTAAGTCCACAATGTTAAGGATGAAAAGTTACAAATGCTGCATGTTTCAGTATATAAGATATTAGAAATAAATTGTTAAAGTCCAATAACACCAGCAAGTTTAACTAAAACACAGTGGTATTGCAGAACATTTGCAGTTTCTTTGCAGACTTTTCTCCCTGTTTTTTGTTTTTATTTTTTCTTGTATCACTCCAAGTGTTTCTCTCAGCTCTATCGCTATCATGTTTTTTTCTGGAAATCCAACAAAGAACAACTCGTCAAACATTCACACATACAAAAAAAATGTAATTTGTCTGTTGAAGAAATTAGGGAGGTATGAAAGGGCCTCTTTTTGTAGTCAAGTGTGCTATTTATTTATCTGAAAGGATGCATATTGTGTCAATTTACACTTCCCCATTCACTTCACCACAGGCTGGAGGGCTCAGAAGTTGAGAGAATTAATTAGTTTTTTATTATTATTTATAAAGTAATCTATCTGTAGAGTGGAAAAAGGAGAAGGAGAGAGTGGAGGGGGTGCTGTGAGAGGCAGGGAATGCCCTGGAGCATTGTCCTTTAAACTAGGTCCTGGCTCACATTATCTCCCAAACCAGCACTCACACAACGCCAAACAACAAACGAACTCTGGGCTGCTGAGGACTCTGTATGCAAGGAAAGAGAGGGAGGTGGGGGCTGAGGAGAGAGGAAGGGAGGAACGTAGAGATAGATGGAGAGAAGTAGGAAAGAAGTATGTTAGAAAAAATACTGTGGTTGTTAAGATTTTTTCCTTCACTAGTTCAAACTCTGTGAGTCTTGCTTAAAGAACCTATGTGTGTACTGAGATGTAATTAGCTAAATGCTGGACATGTCAGACCCCATTCAGTGAAACTCCATCAAATAGTAAGTCAACAATAACCTTCTCCCTCGAAAAGCACATTGTCTTAATGTCTATCAGACTGTGTGCATTTTATATGTAAAACAACCTGGCAAAAAGCATTTCATTCTCATCTGAGAGTAAATATTCTGGCAGTATGTTTTAGAAGGATTTTGAATTAATGTCACCAGCAGTAGTATTATGTTTCAACCCAGAGTTCAATATCTATCACGTTTTGTTTTACAAAGCATGTAGTAAAAGAAGTATGTGAAGGTATACAGCTACAAATGTTTTTTGAGCGTATGTGACTAAATATCATTTAACACTTGCATTTGAAATAAAAGATCTTTATGGGAGCATCAAAGTAGAAAATCGACACAATTAAACTGACCTGTGAATAGATGATATATGTGGGTAAAGATCTCCAAAGACAGTTTTGAGTTGTGTTTAGAGGCAGAAGTGACTGTCTAACTGAGTATAACCTGTCACCTGAGAGACAAGTTCACCTCTATCTGTACCTTCATCAGATTGGGAGGATGGTTTAGTGAAACTGCATTGATTTTTATTTAGAAGTGTGAGCACTAAATACAACTGACACACAGTTAATGAAAACCTTACTTCAGAAGAGCTTACCTTTTACCCTCTAGCAAAACTTAAGACATTAAGACAGAATCCACTTTCTTTGTGAAGGACGTCTGAAGGATAGCTACGTCTTCACAGATGACAACACTTGTCAGACTTAAGTGTCTGACCCATCCTAATTTGCTAAAATAGCAAAACTGCAACACTGTCAATGATAAGGAGTCATTTTCTTCTGAAGAACTTTTATGAGCATGAATAATAATGGAGCCAATTGTTGGCTATTCTATTTCATAAGGAAGCGATGTGATCAAGCTTCAATTAACCAATGACTAAAATGGACTTATGCCCTCCAGCTGTCTCTCTCTGGACACTTAACAAGCTCCCCCCATCACTTTCAGCCAACCATCAGACATTACTCAACATTACTCCTCTCATGTTCCTCAGAGTATGCAGCTCGGCTCCATATGCAACGGAGCATCACATGTGTCCAGCATGAAGAGGGCCATGAATCTCCCTCTTATGGATACATGTCACATGCTCTGTACACAGATGTGTATGTGATGGTGGGGGCTTCCATGCTGATAGAATTAACATGTGGAAATGACTAACCAGCCTTTATGTTTGTGATGTGCTTCGAGTGATTCATATTTCCTGGGAGACATTTTCTAAAGATATGATTAATTTGCAGAATATGGTTAATTTTCCCTCTGTGGGATATTCCTGGCTTGGTGCATTATTTGTGGACTGTTTGGCTTGCCCCTGCAGTGCCTCTGTGGTTGTGTTGGATGCATGTGTGCACGCATGCAAACATATGTCTGCGCGTGTATCACCTCTGTGTAACCACCTCTGTGATGGGCTAATTGGTTTAGCAGCCAAGGGGCCAAAGGCCAGTGCAGCATAGCGAAACTCAACATGAACCTGATGTTGAAAGGAAGACTTTTCTGCTATAGGAGGGAAGTATGTGTGGGACAGTTCCCTTTTTACCACCGCCTCCCACATGCACTCCACTTTCCCCTTTTCACTTAAAGAAGTAAGAAAACAAAATTCTCCACAGGGTTTTGGGGCGCTGGGCTATACACTGGAGTAGCACTAGAGGTAATCTGTTCCATTTTAACATATTTTGAGACCTTCTTCTGATGAATGTCACATGCTATTACATTAATCTAGAATATTGAATTGGAAGCTTTTATGCTTTATGAATAATATACACACTGTAATATTCAGGCAAGCCCCAACCTGCGGTATGACTAGGCCCCTCACTAAGGTTGGTGGAACCTACTTTGTGTGGGGATCTGAAACGATCATTTACCAGTTCCAACACCATTACTATTCATGAGATGGGTAGGCTAGGGGCGAGGGATTAGGGACTCCCTTGGTGCTTGTTGTGCTGTAGGCTCGGCCTCAGGCCTCAGGCTCCAGGACAGGGGCTGTCTGGCACGGATGGTGGGTCTATTATCACCCTGGGACCCTTGTGTCCCACAGCAGAACACTTACTGGCAGTGCCAGCTAATGGAAACAGTTCCCTTGTTCCCTTTCTCCTTTTTTAACCTCATCACTCCCCTCACTCTTCTTGTATCTTTCCCCCTGCTTAAAAAAAAGATGGGGAAGTTTTTCCCTTTCCCTATTTTAAAGTTGAAATTGTGTATTTCTATTGGTACCGTGAAGTGCTAGGATGGCACTATATTTGTAGGGAAAAAAGTACTTTCCCTCAACTCTGTCAATGCTTTGATCCTCAATTTTCCAAATTTCTAACATCCTCGGTTCCCCCTTTCCCCCCAGGTGATGAGTATCCTGAGTAACCCTAGCGCCGTACCCTCCCAGCCACAGCACGACTTTTCCATTTCCCCCCTGCACAGCAGCCTGGAGAGCTCCAACCCCATCTCAGCCAGCTGCAGCCAGCGCTCTGACACCATCAAGAGCGTGGACAGCCTGGCTTCCTCCCAGTCATACTGTCCACCCACCTACAGCGCCACCAGCTACAGCGTGGACCCTGTTGCTGCCGGCTACCAGTACAGCCAGTACGGCCAGAGTAAGTAAACCCTGAGTTAAGATTTTAAAATTGTATGTCAGTGTTTTTCTTTTTGGGCGTCCTCCAACAGTTGGTCATTTGTTGTCCTCCTCTTAAGTTCACTAAATTTAGAAAGACTATGAACTCCCACAAAAGAGAATCCTGACCTTTGCACTCTGGTTGGTGGAAGCAGACACGTGCTATTGATAAAGACCCCACCACCACCACCACCCTACCGCCATCGTTCTAGAGAGCTGCCTTAGTCACACTCCACTCCACTTGGATTGGAAAGAGGAGAGGGCCACTTCAAAGAACGGCACACCCTCAGGGGCCACAGTGTCCTCTTGCCCACCTCTGTCTCTCCCTCTTTCTCTTGACTCCATCACACACACACACACATACACACACCCTCAGGGCAGGAAAGAGTTTGCTTTATTAGATTAGCATAATTGACTGATGGTGTCACAGCCATTCATAAGAGGTAAAATGAAGCACACTTCCCCAACAAGCCAGTCAGCACCAGCTAGCCAACATTTCTTTGTGTTTATATGCAGGCTCTAGTAGTGATCTGGCGCTTTGTGTGTTTAATTTTTTTTATGTGTTTGTGTTGTGGTGCATGGATGCACGTGAGCGCGTGCCAATCTGTCACGTTTTGTGTGTGTGTACCAGTGTTTTGTCAGCAGCAAGAAACTGATGGCAGTGCGGATGTGAGCTGATGTGAGGTTAATTAAGATGGTGATTGAGCACAGTAGATGGGTAATGAATGGAGGAGAGAGGAGAGAGCTGCTGTCTGAGGATGAAAATGATCGGCCATGTGGAGTGTGGAGGGCATGAAATCAGAGATGCCAAGTGTAATGAAGACTGGCACATAGAACACACATGGGGACCCGTGTGAGTGACAGCATGGAGACTTTACCAGGATGCACATGCTCCGTGCCAGCAGCGTGCCAACCTCAGACAAGGGACAGGGGAGGGGTTTTTATCTTTCACTCTCTGTGTGTGAATTGTTTTTCATTTGACTCACTCGCTTCTGCCACAACTTATTTCAGCCTTAATCACAGGAATGAAATGAGAGTGAATAGGACATGTGTTTCAGGAATCTACCACCTGTCTGATGTTATTTTTTTCTGTCTTTTTGTTTCTGTTTAGCTGCTGTAGACTACCTGGCTAAGAACGTGAGTTTGTCCACCCAGAGGAGGATGAAACTTGGGGACCACTCAGCCGTACTGGGGCTGCTGCAAGTGGAGACAGGACAGGCCTACTAAAGCCCTTGGGACACACCCCAGACCCCTCTCCTTGCCTTCTGCCACCTTCTTCCATGCTTCATCAAGTCTGGACTCCAGCTCCAGCGTCTCTCTGCTGCTCGCTCTGCAGCCCGGCCATGACATCAGTGCACAGACACGCAGCCTTGCTGTGTACCAGAGGAAGTGACACTTGCGGGTGTGACAAGGCTCTTGTGGGAAAGGAACTAAACTTTTCACGCCACTGTCAACCACCAGGCGGCTCTGCACACTCTCTTCGTAATTTCTGGGTGTCTCTCCCTGCTCCTTGTACTCCTACCCCTGCCCTAAACCCTGTTTTGTTTTGCTCAGAGGGCCAGACAGGACCTCAGACGACCTGTAAATGGTCAGCCGACTTAGCCGCGGTTCCTCTTTGTCGTGGCTGCAGTCCAGCACACATTTAGAGCCATCAACAACATGTACTTTGACCTTGCTGTTCATAGTAGTTAAAAAAGCCAATATCATTTGCGTGACACTTATTCTGGTTCCTTTTTGGTATTGTTAAGATTATTGTTGCTGTTATATAATTATGGTTAATGTGATTTATGTTGTTCTTTGATTCCATTCATATCTCTTTTCTCTGTTAGATGTTGGTGTGTAAAACAGTGGATGACTGAGACAATTTGGGAGTGCGTGTGCGTGTGTTTGCGTGTTGGCAGAGTCACACAAGAGAGGATGATTGTTTTCCAAGCTGCTGTTCCTCTGCCTGTTCCCTGAGCTCTAATGTTCGTGAGTGATTTGACCTTCCCACTTTCATATTCATCTTGACATTCCTAAAGAACTTGGCCACTCTGTGGGAAGTCTGGCTGGATGGATTCTACAGGGAATTTAAGCAGCGTTTTGGCCGCCAATAGCTTTCCCGTTCTAACCTCCATCCCATCCTTAGCCGCAGTCCATGGGGAGGGGGGCATTGTTTGCAAAAACAGGATTGGGGAAATTAATGTATTTTGTTTAGAAATATGGACCTTGCCAAGGAGGGCTAACTCAGCTCCTCCCCCCTCTGCTCCTCCCAAATCCCATCTGTCTGGGAATCCTGTGTGACTTAAACAGTATAAAGCTGATTAAATCACACAAATATAATGTCAAAGCTAATTCACAATGACCCTTCCCATTATTAGCCACAATATCTGTTTTATAGAGTAATTAGCACAATTTATAAATGCACCTTCAGCTGATTTCAGACTGAATAATCATTCCTTTAAAACATTCCTCAGGCCCCATTTATGAATATGCTATAAACATTCCAGCGTTTTCTGTTATGAGATTAAAAAGTACACAAGCTGTGCCATTCATTCACATGCACTCTGGAAAAACATATAATCCAGTCAGTAGTGAAAGGGCACAGGTAACACCGCTGACTGCCCCCCGCCCTCTTTTGTTTGGACTGGAGCCCCCTATAATCCTCCTCTTCGACATACTCAAAGAAATGTACAAAAAGAAGAGAAAAAGTTTAATGAACAGTGAATATGAGACATTTGTATCACTCATAGTTGACTTTTGACACGATCCAGAACCAGCTGTTCCCCTGAGATGTGGATTGTCTTTTTTTGTTTTTTTCCATTGGCATCAGTGTGATATTGATAATGTACATAGAATTGTTAACTTTATCTCAAGACAGAATTTGGTCCTTAGTCGCCTTTAAAAACTGAAAATTGTACAGTAGCTGGAGCAGATTGTGTATTGTTTGTTTATAAAGAGTATGTTTTATACTAAAACAAACTATGTTGAGTGGTAGGTAAGCAAGGGATTTGTGGAAGTAAATGTTTGATTTGAGTTTCCTTAACTGGCTTGTTTTCTGTTGGTTTTGTTTTAATTGTATTTAATTGGTTACCTGTTCCGACCAAAAGTTTTGTTTCTGTTTCAGGCCCAGGTAAGAATGAATTTGTATAAATTAGTAAAATATAGATTCCATAAAAAATGTTACAATTAAAATTGTATAAAAGAGGATCCAACTGAGCTCAATGGAAAATGAAAGCTTGATGACACAGATAAACTACCTGGACCACACTGTATATTTTAAAGGTGGCTGGATGAAACGTCTTCACATGTCAGAGCATTTTGATGGTGTTTCTGACCACCTGCTCTTACAGACTGACTGGACCATGGACCTGACACACCTGAACTCCTGAGCCTTTGGTGTGGGCCAGTGGTTCAGCATGATGATGATGATGATGATGGTGATGATGAAGCTAGTGAAGACGGCCTCTCTGCTCTGGGAAACTGAATCGAGTCACGTTTGATAGGTGGACCAATAAGACTTCAGGAGAAAAAGTCAAAGTAACGCTGACTCCGCACTGAATCGCAGCAGCTCCAATTGCTCCGCTTAGACGCCTCACTCGTGTATATTTTAAAAAGAAGGAGTTTTAGGATCGTCTTTAGTATCTCAAACCCATTTCTAACACTTGCGTCAATAAACATTTGGATATATTTAAAGCATAAAACTCCTTATCCCCTTCCTGTCTGTTTGATCCTTAACCTGTTTAGTTGCTTTCTGACATCTGTGCTTTGCTTTACTCCTTTTTCTGTTCCGCATGTGTGTATATTATCATGGTATAATTTATTCTGCTGTATGAAGTATTAGAGTAGTGGGAAACTTGTATTGGTATTTACTACCTTCAGCCTGTTGGTGTGTTTACTGTAACACTGGCGTAACTGTTATCAATTAAAGATCCAAAACAGATTCCTGCCATTTGTGCCTTTTTTTTTACCCTGTAGTAATTGTTTTGCTGTGTGTGTTTGTGTGTGTGTGTGTGTGTGTGTGTGATGTAGTCCTGACAGAAAAATTAACTAGCAGTTATTTTGATATTTGACAATTAATCATTTATTATTATTTTATTAACGCACAAAGCAAAAATTGCAGATTTTCTCTTTTTTTCAGCTTCACAAATGTTTGAATTTATAGCTTTTTACTATTTCATATAATTCTAAATGTATTATCTTTGGCCTTTAAATTGTTATTTTCATATTTAATAGAAGGAAAATTTGTTCAATAATCTTAACTATATTAAATAAATGTTGTTTGAAGGTTGAGTTTATGAGTATAACTGTGGACGTGTGTGCATACATCACTCTGTGTGTTTCGTGCGTACATTAGTCGAGCCAGCGAGTCGCTAGTGACAGTTCAGTGCTGGTGATTAGAGAGTAAGAGTCCAGACATACCAGACGCAGAGTGTGTTTGGCTGCAGCTGTAGGAAGTTATTCATTCTGCCCGCTGACCAGCAGCGCTCCACTTTCCCAATGCTGGCCGGGGAATGTTGTCTGCAAATCTCTCTGGTATGGTATGAATGTAGAGGAACTAACCAGTGTGGTAAGGAGGCTTTATATTACAAGTCAGAACAGTGGAGCTCATTCACTTTCTACCATCAGCACTGCTGGAGGTATGTGAAGCACGTCGTAGGTATGTTCATTCAGTCCCAATATTTCAAACATGTTGGGCATGTCTGCAGTCACTGCAGCTATAAAATGCCTACATGATCTTGTGTAAATTGGTAAAGACAGCAAATCATGCCAAGCTGCACTGTGAGATTTAAATTTTACATACCACAAAATAATAACCAGTACTTTACTATTCATTTGCAATTAAATGAAAGTAATAAAAGGCATCACTAATCACAATTTTTAACATCATTAACATCAAATTGTGTTTGGAGATAAATTTGATGCTAAATAAAGTAAGTACTGATCTGAATAAACTTCTATTTACTGCGTTATCATGAGGTAACCATGTTTCATGTTTCATTCTCTATTAAATATCTGAGAGCTTTGAACAGCTCAGTGATTATAAATAGATGCAGAATATTTAGTATTCTCTTTAGATTTACAGATTCAAATCAACTACAAACTGCAGTGTTATCACCACATTATATCATCAAGGCTCTGTTAAATTTGATGCAAATGGAAATTCTCTTTAGTGTCTAATTATGAAACATATTTTTTTTAAAAACAGTGTTTGTGGAGAAGCATGTCAATGAGGCAGGAATAGGGTCAATTACTAAATTGATTCCACAGCATATTTTCTATATAAGTTCACCCTGAGGAGATCCTCTCAAAGTATTTATTGTTAGGTAGCTCTTTGCCTGCTGTGTGTCATCCTTCATATATTCTTCTAAAAGTTTATGTTCTGGTTGTCCAGATTAGACCTTGGCATGTGCAATGGTTGTCCCCTTTTCTCCAGCTTGTCTCCTGAGGTGCCGGCCCCTGAGTTTTGTCTCCCTACGGTCTGCTGTCACTCAGACTGGACAAGGTGGCAGCTCAGGCAGTGCTGTGTGGGAGAGCTATGTGACACTTCCCTCATCTCCTCCTTTGATCCCCTAATTGATTGACTACAGGAGCAGAGGATAAACAGAGCCCACAAGAGCCGATTCCACTCGCCTCTCTGGAGTGGTTTAGATAAAGTGCAGAGGCCCAAGCTCTCCGTTCCTCCTCTCCCCTCTCTATATGGACATGTGGCCATTGAAGGTGGCTCTGTGCCACGGTAGCTTAGCTGTGGGGCTGTGGCCCAGGGCCTGCGTACTGCCCCTGTGCATAAATGTCTGGCTGTAATGGGTTTGTTTAGATCACAGGGATGGAAATGAAACTCCTGAGCCTGGCTGTAGAGACCAGGAGGCCCTATCGCTCAGGAGCGATAGAGAAGTCACAGCCTCAGTCTGGTCATACTCACTTTCAGAATGAGCCATGGAATAGAGGCTCAGATTCAGATCTAATTTAGGACCAGGCTCCTCAACCTGACCATACTGTGATGCTGCTGAAAAGTCAGGAAAGCCATGAGGCAGAAGGTAGAGCAGCCAGTGAGGTCTCCAGTGAAGGAATATAGGCCAAAGTGTCTCCATTTTAAAGAAATTGTGTATTTGAAAACACGACTTTAGAATGATTGATACCAGATATGATAATTATATTCTAATTTTACAAATCTGTCTTCAGAAAGAGAGTTCAGAGCCGTGTGCAGGTATGCTAAGAAATGATTAAGAGATGCTCTGGGGGTCTTGGGTTTATTCTTCAAGCTCATGTGTCACAGGAAGTAAAGAGCTCCCAGCTGTCGCCTTGAAAGCACTTACAGTATAATAATCCTCCAAATCCTGTAATTATGCCAGCATACGCCGTGTACCTGAGCCTCAGCTTTGTGCTCGTCACCTCAAGGATCCCACTGACACAGACACAGACGCACAGCTTGGTGTGCATACATCTTCTTCCCAACTGTGTGTTTTGCATAGGCAGATTTTAGGTGTTTTGAATTTCATGGTTACTCCTCTCAGGTATTACAGATTGATAATCTGTCATGTATAAGTAAAAAGCAGGAGCTCAAATAGGGTATTGTCATAGCTTAAAGTCGTCTGATTTACCAGCAACTTTGGGCCAATTGTAAATTCTTTAAACTATATTACATTTGATCAGTTGTACTTTAAGATATGAGTTTTTCTCCAGTATTGCACATCTGTTTGTTCACATACATGCACAAATACACACATGTACACCTCCCTTAAAGTCTATAAAACACCAAAGGAGGAGAAAATAGTCCAAGTAAAGTTGTAAATCTAAGAAATCGCAGTGAGATAAAAATCACTGTGAAGCCAAGCTTGATTTACATTTAAAATCTGCGCTGTGCTCTCAAACTAATTAATATTAATAACAAAAATGGAAATGAGTGCAGTAGCGGCCCTCAGTGAAGAACAAGCTGGGTGCATTCAGTCAGGAGATTCATATATAAGCCCTTTCTCAGGAGAAGTGGGTTCATAAAAGGCGTGACGGCAGGGCATAGACCGCCATACACAGAGACAATTTTTCTAGATAATAGCCTATCATGCAGGATACAATTTAAATTAAAAAATGCAATTTTCACCTTGAAATGAACAAATGATTACAATTTCTATACAAATTAAGGCATCCAGGCTGTGCCTCAGTACTGTGCCAAGGCCATGAAACCTGACATAATTACCATGAAATACATTTTCAAATATTTGTATTTTGTCCATCGCTTTAAAACATGCCACTCTGCCTTCTGTGGGTTTGTGATCTCACCTTCTGGGGGAAATACATAAAAAAGAGAGAAAATCATCTGAGATGAAAAGCTCTTCAACAGGAGAGATAAAAATGTGGAAAAAAACAACCTCCCATACACACAGTAAATCAGCGCAACTCAGCACAGCGGCCCCCGGAGCTATCTCTAAAAGCCAAATTACTGCTCCTTATCTAAGGAATCATATCTACTGGTTATCTGCTCCTGAGATAGGCGCCTCTCTCTCTTGTGCCTTGTGCTCATCGCCAGAAATGCTATTTATTTGTGATTACAGACACCCTTTGAATAAAAGATGTTTGTGTTTAAGATCCAAAGTTTCGGCAGATTCTGAACTCTTCAGATTCTTCAGAGAGGGGAGTACTGAAGGCAGAACACCTTATTTGGGCAGGGTTGCTAGGGGTGGTCTGCTGCAGAGAGAGGGATGAAAGTGTAGCCGATGGGAAATATGAGACAAGACCTCAAACTTCTCTGACGCTTCATATCACATATGCTTTCGGAGGGGATTCATAGCGAGATGAGGTGTCGAATTGACTTTAAATGCAGAACCTTATGTTTGAAACACATGGAGACAGGAAGTTCTGGCATGTATTTTAAAGAAAGCTGCCAAAAGCTGCAAAGTTTTTGGAGTTCCTCTACTCAGAGATATAAATGCCCTTCACTGGGAGGAAAAATATGAAAGTAATACATGGTGTTGCAAGCAAATAAATGTAGCTGTTACTTATTACTACTATCTAAGACAACCTCTCAAAACAAGCTGACATGTTTAAATATCTAGTGTGACTTTTATGTTTTTTTACTTCCATTGTCCATCCATTCATTAGCTTTAACAGCTTAGAGTCATCACTTGACTCTAAGCTGCCTGTCTTTGGACTGTCTCAGAAGAAGCTCACAAAAACATTAATCATGACATTGTTTACTTCCATGTTTTTTAACATTGTGATTTCCTACCAAAGACTTTATAGGCTTGATCCAAAACTGTAAAATAATTCTCATCCATCTGATGTTTCTAACTTACATTTTAAGCCTCAGTGCTACAACAGGCAACTTGTCACAATGATTCTTTCTTAAATGCCTCCTTTCTGTTTCCATTTCTTACCTTCCCTCTCTTTCCCTCCATCTGTTGAAGTCCCTCAGCCAGAGAGGCACACATCAGATTTCAATAGCTGACCTCTTAATGCTGAGGTCAGTGCTGCACCGGCAGCGATTTCACACTCAAGATGAAAGGGAAATGAACACTGAGGATGCTGGGGGGTGACATGGGGCCCTGACCACGCAGCCATTGCCCCTCTCACTGCTTCACTGCACCAGGCTGGGTTCTTAGGAGGTGTTAAGACGGAGATTTGCCACCTGTATAACAATGGTTAAAGCCACTGTCCGACGATGACGTGCAGCATTTGATTTTCAGTGATGTTAAAACTTTGATAAACTAAGTTGTACTAATGATTTCTGATGCAGGGAAGTGAAAAGTGAAACTAACAGAAGCACAAATATGTCAAGCAACTCTATCAGGCAGGTCTGGAGAGCTGAGCTCCCATGTGGCTCAACCAAGGCTCTCCGTATCACAGTCTGCACGAGCTACTGAACCCTGACAGATTTTTCTTTTCCCCAAATGAGCCCGGACCATCTTAAAAGTCTCCTGATGCTTAGTGTCAGGCTCCTGGCCTGCCCAGTTACAACAGCTCGTTACTGGTGCATTTCTCAGAGGCCATTATTGAATGAACACTGAGACAAGGCTAGCAGTGAATGGACAGTTTGGTTACACCGCCGAGAGGCTTGAGCTCCTCAGAGTAATGTACCGCTTAAGTACCTGTCAGCTTTATAAAGGAGGGAGTAGACTGTGTAAATGTGTGTGTAAATAGAGTGTCAGATCAGGACCCCAGGGAGTGGAGGTGGGGAGTGTGTATGTGTGTGTGTGTGTGTGTGTGTGTTCATGTGTGTGTATGCTCTTTTGTTCACTGACGCATATGTGAGCACAAGTGTGTGTTAGCGTGTGTGTATGCGAGTGTCACAATAATGATCATTTAACCCTCCTCAGCACTCCCCAGGGCTCCACATTCCTCTTTTGACTTCATAGTGCTCCCCTCTCCCTCTCTCTCTCTCTCTCTCTCTGCCTCCTCTGTCTGCTCCTCACGGCTGGGCACAGTTGGGGAGCAGCTCCTTATTCATTCATGAGAGAAGCACCGGATAAATAAAAAGGTTCATTACTGTGCTAAAGTGTTACTAATGACATGTACCTGCCACTGAGCACCTCCGAAAATCTAATGTGACACACTAGAATGGAAAATCTATTCTCCTGCACCAAGGCCTCCAATGGTGCGAGCACATATTCTATGGAAATTTCTCTCCGCTTGCCCTCCAATTGTGTCTCTCTAAAACCAATATTTACAATCCCATAGCCATTATGTCCTACTACGCCCTCTGCGCCTGCTGTTGCGACCTCCATATTAGCTGAAAATTGGACTTTGCAAACTTAGCAGGGGAGAAGAGACTCTTCGTGTAGATGAGAGGGGGCAGCACCAGGGGACTCAGCGTGAGGCCTGCAGTGCCTCTCAACTCCCTGCTGCCCAGGCCCTAAACTCACAACACCCACCAAATGCCAAACAAAAATCCAGAAAATCACACATTGCGGCGTCACTGAGTCTCTCCTACAGTCAGTAATTATCAGTCATAATGAAACATTAAGTCACTCTTTGAAAGACAAGTAATGAAAACGCTGAGCATCTACTTTGTGTGTTTGTGTTGTTTCACTTGTTACTTCCACTGGTTTATAGGGAATGCTAATAAGTACTTGAGGAGTGACAATACTTTTGCAGTTGTCTGATTAATATGCAATGAAAAGTATCATGAGAGGAGGCTTGATAACAAAAGTTCTGTGGGTCCCACAGTAACAGAACCAAATTGTTGTTGATGGGATTTCAGTACCACTGTCATTTAAAGTAATGACAACAACGTCTCTAAAATCTCAGTTATAGTAAATAGTTATAATAAAATGATGGTTCTACTTTATATATTTTGTATGATAACAAATTTGTAATTAATATGATTTTTTAAATTATGTCATTCTAATAACTATGGTATTTTTGTAGTCATAATTTTGATTCACCATTTGTTGTTGTCTACTTGGTATCATGCACAAGCAAAAACTTGAAAAAATCTGTCAAATACAAAGAAAACTGAGTTCATTATGTGATATTGTACATATTTTATACCATGTATTCAAACTAAGAACAATAAGTAAACTAGATTTACTGTTACTGTTAGTCAACACACACGTAGCTGGATGGATGTTAATTATGTTGTTTGGAAGTTTGATGTTAAAAATCCCATGTTCTTTGTTCATTACAGGCTTGACACTGGTTTCAGTGGAGTGTAAATGTGCTACAAAACAGGCTTAACAGTTGACTCATGTACAGTAAAGTTTAAAAAAGTAAAGTCAATGTTCTCCCATTACTGTGACTGTCTGTTCACTGTGGGTTCCTGTTCAACCCATCTGTCACCCTCCATCCTGAACTTACTCCATCTTTAAGAGCTCAGTATCTAATTGAATCATTGCTTCCATCAGTGTCTCAGCAGAGTCATAAATGACTGTTTGCTCAACACGTCTGGACATTTCCTCTGATTAATTCACATGCAACCCAAATAAAATTTTCTGCCATGTTTGTCATATTATATTAAAGTGATGTTTTCTCTATCAGCATGAATATTTTTAGACTGAAATGTAAAGCAGACAACTAATATAATTCAACTTTTTCTGCCCAAAAATACTGATCAGATTTAGATTATTCAATAAATGGCAGTGTCCGTGTATCTTTAGCTACATATAACATCCTCACATAATGTAATATTTCATGGAGTTTGTATGTTCATAGTATAAGCACGCACACACAAAAGATTCACATCACTAAAATTCATATTTTCTCACAATCCTATCTGCTATAATTTACAACAACATCATGAATTTCAAAGGGTTAAACCTCTACATATGAAACAGTAACACAACAGTAAACACACTGACAACTGATCCCCCAGGTGACTTTTAAACTCTCTCCTGGTACACGCACATGCACACATACAGTATGTACTTATTAAATAGTACCTGCTGTCAAATACTAATTGTACTATTTCCACTAGCTGCTGTTCCTTTTCAACTGTAGTCCATTCATTTCTGTCACTATGCATGTTTCAAAACATTTGTACTATTAATTGTGGCTTTGAGAAAGTAAATTTTCAGCTTCTTTATTATATATTGTGTTGGCATTATTTTTAGGAGTCAATATAATGTTGTTCTGCTATGTAACCCTGGGTGTGGTTTTGAAACTAACATCTTGCTGGTGGTGAGTCGGATTCATACTCCAAAAGGAACACCTGCAGATGGGATGCCGACAGCTGAAGTGACATACAAACTTTTACTGAGGGAAAGTGGCCATTGCAGGGACCTTTTTCAGCAAAAAGTGTTTTAGTTTCTCACCTACGGGTAGCAAGTACAGGTAGTTGCAGTTGCAGCTGAGTTGACAGGCTGATGGCAGCAGATTGTCTTAAGATGAGGCGTAATCCTGTAAAAGACTCATGTAATTAATCAGCTGTCAATAGTTGTGTGTGTGTGTGTGTGTTTTCTCATGTTGTTTTACGCTCAAAAGCATGTGCTTTGTCACTTACAAACACAACATTAGAAATCACTCTATGGGTTAAAGACTCAGTGCTGTTGTTATATCACAGACCTTGTGACAGCCAATGTAATTATCTCCCCTCCCGATGCTTCCCAAGGGTCCTATAAAGCACATTAGCCACTCTAGCCAGGCAGATCATTTAGACGTATTTGAGGAGCCTCTTCCTCCCAGCATTACTCCACCAATCCACCAAAGCAGCTACATCCAGGATTTGACACAGCTGTAAATATTCAAACATGATGATTTTATTATGATGTGCCCTTACTGCATGAAATCTGAGCATGGTTGAGTCAGTATTTGCTTTATTTGTAATACATTTCAATCACAACATAGATTTGTCAATTACGCTTTCATCGTGTTAAAAATCTAAAATTAAGGCCTGATAGAGACGACTTCTTTTTGCACTGTCTCTTTGAAAAGCCAGCTCAGTTCCTTATTCAGCATCCTGTTCAGTCAGTGATTGACTTTTCCCTCAGAAACCTTCCAGCAGATGAAGGAACAGAGCTTAAACGTGTTACTGTCAGCTTCTCACCTGGATCATAAGAACTCCTGCTTGAAGCATGCAAACCAATATCCTCCTATTCTTTGCTCAGCAGCCCGGGATTCACAGCAATAGCTTTTCACAAAGACCAGGGCAGAGTACGCTCCGTGTTATCTTATTGAGTTACCTGTAGCTAAGCTCTGAGCGAGCACACACAATGGCAGACAGTTAATGACAGCGCAGGGCCTAACCCCTTGTCCCCGGCCTTTCCCTGAGCCTCATTTCCGCGCAGTGGCTGCCATTTCACAGCTGTTAGCCACAGACTCTCTTTGTCATGATTAAGGACAAATTAATAGATTCCTCCTGGTAATCAGCTTTCATTAGGGCTGTCAAATCGTCAGTTGCTTTTGCTCAGAGCGCTGGACATTGGATGATCACCTCCCAGTTGAGAGACAATACAACTGGCTCTGAGCAGCTGTGGTACTGCCTCTCAGCTGCTGTATTTGTGTGCTTGGTGTGCCTAAAGTGTGGGTAACCAGTGCATTAGCATGCTCCTTCGTGGCACAAGTGCTTGTAGTTGGTGCATTAACAGTGCTCCGTGTGGAGCTGCAAGATGGAGGTCATCGTGGGAATGACATAAAGAGTAGTCTTTCTGCTGGGTGTAATTGGCCCCAGCATGCTGAAAATGGACTGTGAAATGTAAGGGGGGGTCAAATAATTGATTTTACCCCGAATGCAGAATCCAGGGCAGGGCTGTTTAGTGAGTAATTTACAAGAGCAGTTCAGCTCAGGTTGACTGGCATATCTGTTGAAAGTTCCCAGGGGCACAGGAAGAGATAACACACACCTGAGACCCTCGAGCAGATGGACAGCAGTCACTGTGCTACTGAGAGGGCAGAGAGGATTCACATCAAACTTACTTCTACACATCCATGTATGCAGATACACACACACACACACACACACACACATACTCACTGGATGATGGACACAGGCCATTGTATGTAGAAATAGATTCTCTCCTCTCATTCTGTCCAACTCTCTTTCTCCGTCTGTCCGTCTCTCTGCCTCCCTGGCTCTCTCTGCAGCATTTCTGGAATTGATGAAATAAACTCATCAGACTTCCAGCAAGTTTGGCATTGTGCGAGAGAGCTGAAGTCATTTCAGTATGTAGATTTCAGACTTAAACCCATAACCGTGTTGCGTGGTGCATGACCACCCCCACCTGCTGGAGAGAGAAGGCTGGGGTGTGCATGATGGGATAGGGATGTCTGTAAGACAGGATAGAGCCTGGCCCTCTGTATGTTTAGTGATTTTTCTCCACCACAGCCTAAGGGAATTAAGACAATAGCCTTATGTCAGATAGCATAATCTAGTGACGAAATGGTATTTGATTTCCTGTGCCAAAATTGAGTTCAAATACATGTGTAAGCTAATTGAGAAGAACCAGCTGCTTAGCCATCTGCATGGGTACAATTGGTTTCATCTTCAATCTGGAGAATTTTTTGTTAAGCAAAAAGATGAGTGACGATTGTCAGGATCCATGATCTCTATACAGTAATTTGAATTTATGGAAAACATAATGGTTAGCTGTTGTTGCATTGTACCAGAAAGTGATTTACGTCACAAATGTAGATGTGCCACCCAGAGCTTCTATATTGTGCTCGACAGAAACTACACATTTGTGTGGTGTAGAGTCAGTGCTCTTCAATTTCCTTAAGCATCTTGGTAAATTGCACCAAACAATTTTCAAGATCAATTCCAGCATCAAAAAACAATGCACACAAATCCCATTTCTTCAACCCATATTGTGTTGGAACGGGCCCCTGTGTTTGCATGAAGGTAATTACAGTGGGATTTGATGTTGTGGTGTGCCCAGAATTCTCCAGCTTTAGATCAGGCTCAGGGTGCTCCACCCCATTAATACTCCATATGGGGAACCCAGCTGTGATCAGAATTGGAAGAGCGGGAGGGGAAATCGATTTCATTTGCAGGATTATTGATGTAACCGAGATGCTGTTTGTATGAAACATAAAGTCTCATTTCAGAGGTTATGGCTAAAACTGGATTGAGAGGCTGGCTGTTTGTTTTATTCAATGAAACATTACAGAAACAGAGAAGTCAATATACACACTGCTGTACAGTCCTCACATGCATTGCACCACATTAAAGCTTTGGAACTATTTTTTTTAATGTAATAATATTATATATATATTATATTTTATTTTTATTTTTATCTGCTTAGACAGACATAACTACAACACATGGAGGATGTGTGGAGAAATTAAAGGTGAAATGATTGGAGGAAAGAATAATTTTAAATGGAGAATGTTTAAAAATTAACAAAATAAAAGTGATTTGCATCATTGGGGGCATTTAAAAAAAAAAGGGTTCAAAGCAGCACATAATGTTGGCAGTGAGAGCTGACCTGGCATTTGTCCCTTTTTGCCCTTTGCCAAACTTTTCTCTCCACCTGTTCCCTACATTTTTTAGCAGGCTTTTATTAGTCAGACTGATGTGCTGGTGAGGTGATCAACTATACATTGAAAACAGTATCAGACTTTCCCAGGGTTCGGAGGGCCAAACAGCTGGATCTTTCAACTGAATCCATCTCTCTCTCCTTCTGTTTCTCCTTCTTTTCTTCCCGCTCTGTGCCCAGTGGAGTTCCCACACGTATAACAGCAGCAGTTGGAGAGATGGCAAGCCAGATGGGAAAGTTTCTTCCTGTGTTCGCAGCATTCCGCCGATGACAACAAGTGGTCAAAGCAAGGTAAAACCCTCTATAAAGTATATCCTCATACCTTTGATAACACTTTATAGATAGAGAAAGAAAGTCTCCTTGTATAATGCAGATGGTAATACATTAAAATGGCTGTAACATGACCACATGTGCTGCCCATTAGCTATTTAAGTTACATAAGTTATTCCATTAAAGAGATTTTAACTGGTTGTTAATTAGGGGATGGAGGCCTCTTCCCTGACTTACTGTCCTTGTTTGGAGCAGATGTTCAGGGTGTTCTAGCGTTGTGATGAGCAGTGTAAAAGCAGACTTACACATGTTCCTGTCACCATATCGTTACAACTAGTGGAGGAAGTTATGTCATCAGGCCAGCTGGCTCTAATATGTGCTGCAGTGCTGTGTGAAAAATAAAGATTAGAGGTGGAGCCAAAACTCAAATTTGGCTGAGTTGCTTGCAATATTTCTTCCTTTGGGTTTATCATTCAGACACACAATGCGCACTTACAACAGAGTTTAACATGGTCCCTGTGTGTAATTTTACACCGAATACACATGCATGGACATGCGTTCTCCCTGTCAATCCTTCCAGTGTGGTTTTGTTTTCAGTGACAATAATTATGGGTTTAACAGTCAGGAAATGGCCTTGTTGCAGATGATAAAGGAAATTGCTGAATTCCATCGTGGACCATTTGTATTTTGACGGGGAGAACGCTGAGCCAAGTGAAAAAAGAGAACATGCCATTTTTAAGCAGCATGTCTGTGAGGGGCCGGTGTTTTGATATGGGCCTGTGTGGAGTGAGAAGGGAAAGTGGGCCCCTGTCTGGGAGAAAGGGCTGAAGCTTTGTTATGGAGCTTAGGTCTCCATCTATCCTAATAAAAAACACTTAAGCCAAACAGCCCCCTCTTGCGCTCCCTCTGCCTGATCCTGGGAGTTACCTGCAGGCCCTCCACAGAGCACATTTAATAATGGTCTCCACTCCGAGCGATGGGCAGTCGTATACACTGCAGGGTGGAGTCTAGGCACGGAGCAGCAGCACAGTATTCTGAGAAGGCTGAGGTTTGTCGTAATGGCGTGAAGGGTGTGGTGAGGGTCGATGCAGCGTCTGATGAACAAATCTACCGGGGCTGTAGTTTTTTCAATAATGACATTTTTGGTATTTTTTTCAAACTTTGTTCAATTTAACTGCACTTGAACTGACACATTTTATGTTTATTTTTCTCAACTTCGTTCTCTTTCACCAAGGCTTTTAAGGACACTTTTCTTTGATGGTGTTTATAGAAGCAGTTTGAAGTGGTTTTCCTTTGCCACCATAATCCCTGTTTCTGTTTCCACACAGACCCTGATGTGAATGAGCAGGAATGTAATGAAAGACTTGTGCTTTCGACAATGTTAAACCAGAATAAAAAGTGGCATTTTCTATTTGTTTTGCCTCGTGTTTGATTCTTGGTAATGCAGACAATCAACAGGGTAGGGGAGTTAAGTGTATTATAAATTACTGAGAGGGAGCCACCTCGCTCTTGGAGCTCATCCTGATGCTGCTGCTGCCACTTTGGGTTATGTGAGGAGTAAAGTACTTTAGCGGAGACCATGGAGCTACTCCACAGCACTCCTTTGCATATCAAATAAACAGCAGGGCATGATGGCAGTGCCAACCCAGACAGCTATGTGAAACGTACACAGTGATGCAGATGCATGTATGTCTGTAAAGGTGCCACAAAACTCTATTGACTATGATACAGATCATAGTGACACAGTGTCTTAGGCTGAAGTGGTTTGTATGTGGCATGTATAGAGTCCTGAGGTTTCACACGGTGAGCTTTATCTTCAGGTTATGACACTTGATTTGAAGCACTACAGATAAATATGGTAATTAAAACCAGCTCATTCAAAAGAATATAATTAGAAATTTGACACACAGGCGATTTCATGTTAACACTAACACTACGCCTAATTATTCATCCTGGTTTTAAATGACTTTGTGTTGATAAATAGATGTATTTGAATAGGGGATGTTTTCATTTACAGTAAAAAAAAAAATCTGGATTTTCATGCTGAAATCCCATGTTTAAAAGCCCCCTTTTCTGTGTCCTCAATCCGCAAGGTGAGGATCCATGACTCTTATTTTCATAACAAAGCTTTTCAGGGTCCAGCAAACAAACTGTTGTATGGATGTACTATTGATTTCACATTCACACGTCCGGGCTTAAAGGGACTATGGGATTGCCCATGAATCCCAAATCTGTGTGCTACTCAATGTCTGTCAAGTTGACATCCACTCTCTTCTGTAAACTGGCAAGATTATTCACTCAACAGGATCTCTCTTCCTTTCATCCTGCGAACTACAAGCCAATCCGGCCGCTGACAGCGAAGTGATAGCATACAGATGGAAATGAAGGCGAGCGGGGGAATGGTGCTGTTTGTCATACACTGGAGAAAGCTTCTGGGTTCAGGAAGTAGACCACTTAACCAAACACTCCTCTGTCCTCTGAATTCACTTGCTGTGAAGTTTCAGCAACCCAAAACTTACACATATATTGCACTTGTTGTATGCAAGCTGAACTTCACTCTCAGGATGATCTGATTCCTACAATATATATACGTTGAACAGCCATCAAAGTGGCAAAAAACCCCACATGTTTTACCACAGGCTTATTGCAAGTCAGCACAATGCTCTTACTGTACAGTTGCATTTGCTACCATTAAACACAACCAGATGTGAAACACTTCACAATAAGCAATGATAGACCATAATGTTACAGAGCCAGTGGTTTTTGGCCTAAAGGCCGTGCTCATGTACACACAAGAATTTATTTTCTCTCTCAGATTTTCTGTCTGTTTATTTTGAACAACCTATTCTGAGTCGAAGAAAGACACAGGAAAAAACTCAGTCTGCTGAGATTGCATTCATGTCAGTTATTTGTGAACATGCACAGCCACAATCACTGTTGATAATAATCATATAACAACTAAACCAGTCTCAGAAACTGATATAAGCAACATGCGCTGTGAAATGTATTTCCTTTTCCTTAGGCAACAGATAATATGCATCCTTCCCTGTAGTCCACCAAGCACTAGAAAGAATGAATTCTGCTCCTTCTATCATAATGTTGACTTCCACTTGGAGATGGTTATTGTGCTCTCTGGATCACAAGTCCACAGTCACTGGAATAATTTGAGCTTCTTTCAAGATAATGAAAATAAATATCAGTCCCGATTTGCCTGTTTTTTTTATAACGCTCGTCTCTTCACTCCCTTATCGGCACACAGAACATTTCTCTCTTTCTTAAGGGTCGAATGAAAGGTCTCTCTTTTCTCGAGAATCAAGGCAGAGGAGAAGCCTGGTCCAGGACTGATTCATGTCGCACACACTGGTGGTGTGTTATGCATGGATAATTGATTGTCGAAGCAGCATGGCCACTGTTGGATCTTGATGGTGCTGCCGAAATGTCACCTTACTGATGTTACAGTGGCGCCGATATTAAAAAGGCTGGTCTCAAAGGCTTCCATCCAAGCACACTCCTCTCCCACTGTGTCTGGGAGAGACAGCGCTGTTTGTCAGGCTTCTATTTCAGAGAGACAGATCTTGCATTAGCAACCTTATCTGCACAGGACAGTGCACCCGCTTCCAGAAGTGCATTGAACATTTCCAATCATAGGAATATATCACTCTTCTTTTAAAGTGGAAATCAAAAGTGTGGGAATAGTAAGAAAAAAAAATAGACATAATTGAGATTGCATAGGATTTATTTATAGGTAGTTTGTCTCCGCCAAAACCGGGAAAATTACACTCCAGGCTGCAAATATCCCCTTCGACAACAATAAAGAAGCCATCATTTTCATGGGAATGTTTTCATACCAATTCGAAGAAGTTTTAAAGGAAAATTATTTGGAAACGTTTCAGACATTAAGTCAGATAATGCAGCACACATTTATATAAAAAGTAAGGGATTAAGTAAGTGGAATCCGGTTAATTTCAGAGTTAGGGTAGTGTACAGAATACTGAGCAGGGACTGGTAAACTGTGTTAATCTATAAAGGCTTAGGCAGGTAAAAATAGACTACACCTGCATGCCTTTTTACCTCCATAATGCTTTGCAGGGGGAGACTATTGAGCATCCATTTCCATTACCAAGGAATGGAAAACGGATATTTTACCATCGGTTTTCTGAGTGGCTTCGGTACGTTGAGAAAAAAAAAAGAAGCATACTGCTGCCATTAATGCAGAGACCTGAGTGAGTAAAAAACTGAAGAGAATTCAAATTTTTTGCCAAATTCGTTGCACCACAAATTATGCTGAATTGCAAATATACAAAGTAATAACACAATAGGGATAACGCTGTAGAAGTTAAATTTTTTTCCCTAAAATCATGGGAACTACGTTGTTCTGTTCTTTTTTTGTCAGAAATATAAGCCCGTGAGCAGGGTTACTGTGTAAGTAATATGTTTGTTTAATACTGTTTGCCCATTGTGTAACTACTGTTACTGGGAAAGCCCTTTTCTTGTTCTGCCACTGTGACATACTGAAACCATTCAGAACTCAGGGCTTCCCCCATAATCAAGTGTGAATGAACATGTAAACTTAGCCAAGTATTAACAGAACTTGGCCTTTTTTCCACACGCAGCAGTTCATGCTACTGTGTGAATCCTGGTTGGCGTGACAGAGGTAAAAGGCAAACAGCCTGAGGAGTGAAGAGGACCCAGAACAGACAGGCGGGAACAGACCATACTGTTGGGCAAAGGGCTGCAGCTGAAAAGGGAGAAAGGAGCATTAATAACCACCATATGTCTGCATATTCTGGTGTCTCCAGCATAAATTTCATTACCCAATGCACAAAATAGACCATTTAAAAGACGTGTGTAACGTGGCCTGAGACAGCTACCGTGTGAAAAGTGGACCGTTATGTGTGAGAGCCATGGCCTGATCTGTCACGCTGGGGTTTTTAAGAAAAAAAAACAAGGGTAGCAGCTGTTTGGTTCACCTGTCCTGTCCTGTACACGGCTCTCCATCAAACCCAGAGGCTACTGTCCTCACAGGCCTGCACCCACAGACGTGTTCCTCCACAGTAATCTCAGATGTAACACTCCTCCCTAAAGTGACAACATTTACAAGACCACAGCCCCTCTGTTTATCACACTTGTACAATTATATGGTGTTCCATTTATATAAGCGTGCTGGTTATAGTCAGAGAGATATCCATAAACATAGTTGCTTAGTGCTTTATATCAAACCATGTTTTTCCACTAGTTGGTATGTGGGTCAAATCAACATAAAGACACTGTACTACCCATGTAGTGGACAATCTGGTTGCTGTGTAGGCTAAACTACACAATTTTGGGGTTTATCGATGGTGATTTTCAAGCATTTACTAGTCAAAGAGTTGTAACTTTTTGTCTGAGTTCACTGTGAGAAAGTCTTTAGTGGAAAATATGCACGGCACGAGTATGTGATTGAATTAAATTTAACTGTTTGCACATATGTTCCCTTGTTTAAGGGGGAAAGTTACTACAGCACTGCTTAAGCCCTGGATTATCTGTCTCCGTCCTCTGCCTCTTTAGCATCAACACAAATTCACCCACTCAGAGTCTATCACACATCCACAGAGCTCCCTGAGTGAGCGCGGACCTCAGGGAAGACCAGGCAGGGGGGGACCTCAGCAGAACTGAGCGAAGCTGAACAGGGTTGTGGTTGAGCCCATGGGTATGGCCCTCACACTCTCTGGCAACCACTTTGTTAGGCACACAACACTAATCCTCCTTGTGTCTTTATTGCCCTCTGTGTAGAGGAGCAGGCCGAGACTGGGGCTGGGGGGGAACTACCGCTGCAGGGCCAATATCATCAGCATTCCTGTTTGAAGATAGGCCACGCTGTACAGCACTAAGGCATCTAATCGACGCAAGCTGAGAGCAGAATAAAGAAAAGAGAGAGTCACTTTTGCCCCCCCGTAAAGTAGTAGGGGGGCATAATTTGAGGATAGGCAGATTACTGCTACCAGAAATGACTGTGAGGCAATTCTGGTTTATGCTGTTACACATACTCAATAATCTAAACAACACGTTAATGTGCTGCCTTAATTTGTAATTCTGCCTCTGTGGTTGAAAACAATTTGTCATGCGTTGGATTTGTAGGAATCTCATTTTGGATAAAGCATTTAACACAAATTGTTTAATGAATGTTGAGACATACATCCAAATGCATCTTTGTTCAGTTTATCAGTTTAGTTTTGAATGTATTCTGTACAATCTGAGAACTTGTGGTGAGGATTTGACAAAGAAGATAACTGATGGTCTTTGTGCTGGCCTTTCAAACTCTACTTTTGTCCTGCATTATTTTATTTTTATTATTTACAGAGATTATTGTCGAAAATATTCTCACACAGTTGGCCTTGCTTTTGAACTTAACTACACAAATTTGAACTCACTCAGTTGGCGCCATCTTGTGTCTGCATGGTACCACTTGCTGCTGACACAGGTGCATGAAATGTAATGTCGCCCTTTTCTCCCAAATCTCCCCACTGTCCCTCCAGCTGTCACCTGGGTACTTGGCAGCATAAGGTAATAGCATCAAGATGCAATCAAGATTATATGCTTGTCACTCACACCACACACTCAGTGGCTTACAGTGTGTGAAACAGACACAAGATAAAGCCTTTGCACAGATGGGAAGATAAAATGCTCCTAAGTATTCATCAGTTTTCAGACTACAGCAATGCAAGTCCTGAATGCTGCCATTAGATCACCGGGAACGGGTGAGAAAACGTTGATGAAAGAAAAACATCTGAAAATTTTAATCTCCCCCCGTAGAAGCAAATATTCTGTAACCACTTTGAATTTTGTGGCACTCTTCTTTACTGGTGATCTGAAACAGGGTTTGCAGCCGTATCTCAACTGAACAGAGCCTCTGCTTGTAAGCTACATCCATATTAGCAGTTTATTTCCATGTTTACACCGTTTCATATTCTTTGCAATAGTAACAGGATTACTTTGTGACAAATGGTAATTTGTGGAATTCCCTCATTTCAGTTTTAAGGATTTTCTTTTTCCTCTGTCCCCGTCTTATAAATTTTTTTTTCTGTATTCTTGTCTCTCCGGAGGTTTGATTCCAGAAGCCCTTCAGGTTTTTGCGCAGACCTCTGTGAAGGGCCAGATAAAGCAGAGTAAGGTCTGATGATGCAGGCAAGCGGAAGCACGGAAGAAATAATAATATGCAAAGGAATCCACTGATGAGCACACTTTGACTTCACAGGCCAATGCCTATTTGTTGCCGTGCCACACACTTTCCAAATTTCCTTAAAACTGTGCTTAAAGCTGACCATATTCTAATACATGCTTTTTTCATTGTCAATAAATGTCAAGAAAAGACCAAAACAAAATGTGTTTGCTATTTTATTAGTTTTCTCCAGCCTCCCAACCTGTCTGTGGCTCTGTGGTCCCAGATCCACTGTTTCCTCTCAAAGATGTCAAACTTTATAAACAGGTCACAAATATACATCATTTTACTTACAAAGAATCATTTCCGAAAACAGCTATGCACTGTACAGTTTTTTAGAAAATGCTACTTAAACAGAAGTAAATGGTGCACTTGTTTGGGACTATTTTCAGATGTGGATTAATGGGGACTAAAGCCGTATTTGGGACTACCTCAAAATAAACTACAGTACCTGTGTTCATCATAATGAAGGAAAGTGTCACTGTGTGTAACATTTATGTGTTTTAACAGTGCCAGCAATTATCATTTTATTCATCTGTTGTTAGTTAGAACCTTTCTTTTGTCATTCTTACTGTGTTGTCACAAGTTAAAAAAAATTCTTCAGTTCGATTCTGCACTTTAAGATTAAACATTAAAAGGAATTAGTAAATGTGCACAAGTGAATTAATGTATGGAAATTAGCTCGAGTGCAACTGTGGGTCTGGTTCAGTTGATCCCCAGCTGCATATGTTGGTAATCACCGCTGCCTCTTGGATTCAGTGACAGGCACGCAATAAACAACCTGCTGCCAGCACCCCCTACGCTTTTGTCTAATCTGCCATTTCACTGGGCTCTAGTTTGCAGCACAATTATAAAAGTAAATCTCAGCTGCAGAATGCACACAGGCACATTAACTAGGATGGGTGTTCGCACACTAAAGCCCCGGACAAGTCTAGGATTTACATTGAAATATGATTCACTAACTGTCGAGAGTTTGGTGCAGAAGTTCTCAGACAGACCTCGAAGGACTTGTTAGCAACAAACTGCCCAGTGTTTTTTTTCTTTAACTCATTAATTAAATTACTGAATTAAACTGTAATTATTCAGATGATAAGCATGTGAATACGTCATAGAGTTGACTTGTTAAAACGTTATTTTTTTAACCACCTTGAGGAGACCCAAAGTCAAAGTTACATTTTTTTCTTTGAATTCAAGACTGTGGTGAACATTAGAGTTTAATATTGACTTCTTTTTCAAGCTTCTGTTCACATCCTTCCCTGAATCTTTGGTTAATGCTACCACCTAGTGGAATAAATAATGTACCTCCTATTGTCAGGGACCGTATTAAGCACCTAACACTCTATCAATGACGGGGTGAACATAATTTCTGGAGTATACCACACTGTAGGCTAGTGGCAAAACTACTAGTTTACTAGTCATACTGAGCTGGAAAGTTAATCCTCCAGTATTGATTGTCTACAGACAAATTGCATTTGCGTTTTGATTTTCAAATATATTTAGCCTTGAGTGTGTCTTTAGTTCATATCTAAACCATTTATGATTTTGTCTTTACATTCTCTTAAATAAGGGGTATTATATGATGATGTGTGTTGGTATACAGAGTCAGATCAGCACATAGAACACCGACTTTGAAAGGGGGATAAAGGGGCGTGGTCTGGCAACCCCGCTCCTGTCAAAATCACATTGCAGAGTATGCTAGTTGTGCTGGAAGCTGCACACTGAAGTCAACGTTAGCATCTTTGCTCCTGGTAGTAGCATAACTACAGGACAACCATGGCAGGAAAGAGAGCATTAATCATCCTGGCGAACGGTGCAGAGGAGATGGAAACTATTATTCCTGCGGATATCA
The DNA here is from genome assembly GCA_032362345.1 of Sandelia bainsii. Classification (NCBI taxonomy): domain Eukaryota; kingdom Metazoa; phylum Chordata; class Actinopteri; order Anabantiformes; family Anabantidae; genus Sandelia; species Sandelia bainsii. The sequence goes on from JAUMHL010000025.1 coordinate 16,347,981, forward strand.
TGCGTAGAGCTGGGGTTTGTAACTAATGTTTATGTTAGCAGTTAGCTAAAGTTAGCCAATGTTGGCACAAACCAACATAATTTAGCCAGCTAGCCTGAATTAAAAGTATTCACACCTTCAGGCAGTTCATTATTATTGACTAATGATTGATTTAGGCGTTTTATTGGTCTCAGCTGCTTTGTTAGCACACGATGTCACTGTGAATATTATGGGAACCTGACGAGCTAACGCTAACATAAATTAACATGCTAACTTTGTCCAACAGGTAAGTAAAGCTACTTTACGACTTTAGAGTATAATTTGATGTTTAGCTCAATGTCTACGCGCTCACAACCTTTAAGGAGACTGCTGCAGTCAGAGGCCAAGTTAAATGTCAAAGTCCAACCTCAGTGCGAGACTACGCCATTTCATAGCTTTCAAAATAAAAGCCCTCATTAGTCACTATAGACAGGACACCCTGTCGTGCTTGTTATAATGCTGCATTTTTATTTTTACTTGTAGATCTCAGTGACGATTGCAGGGCTGACGGGCAAAGAGCCAGTCCAGTGCAGCAGAAAAGTTGTCGTCTGTCCTGATGCTAGTCTGGAAGAGGCCAGCAAACAGGTTGGGCTCAGCATCTGCAAGTGTATGCAAAAGACTAGACACCACTATGTGGCTGAAATGCATTTTATGTCTGTTTGTTACAGGGGTTGTATTTACTTCTTTCATTGCAAAAAATCTGTCTGGGGGTCTCAAAGTTTTACATTCAGCTGTACTTAGACTTTCATTTAATCTTGCCTTTCAAATCTATATGAAGTGTGCAGTTTTTATATTTTGTATATGTACTGTATGTTTACTTTTCTTGGCTTCAATCAGTGAGGTGGTGATCATTATACAGTGTCAAATGGTGTCAGTCTCCATTTATTTTGGTCTGTTTTACAGGGCCCTTATGATGTGTTGGTTCTGCCAGGAGGTATGCCAGGAGCCCAGAATCTGGCAGAGGTGAGAAACACTCAGATAAACCCCATCCAAATGGATATTCATGTTCAGTCTGCTAAGGTTCCAGTCATATGAACTACCCAGACCAGTCATTGTTAAACCTTCTCAGTCATGGTCAAAGCGCCCCCTTTTGAAAGCAGAAAAAATTTCACTTTTGGAAATAAATAGCAAGCAGCAATTACAGTAGATAACAGATCAGTAAATTGAAGGACAATAATTACTTTTGTTATTTTTTTAAACAAATATGACAGAAAATTAGCTGGTTTCAGTTTCTCTAATGTGTCGATTTTATGATTTAGTTTGTTGCAAATGAAAGTAAAGCAAATATCTTTATGTGTACTAACTGAAAAAAATATGAATAGTACGAATCAGCTAAATTAATGAATGGATACAAATCGGATTAAAAAGAGTTATCTGAATAAATATTTGGTATTATTGGAATTTAATGCTAAAGCAGATGTCCTACTATAACAACAAAAGTGTCCCACAGAAAATGAAACCTCCACGATTATTAACACACATTAATTTTATGTGGCTATAATTAAAACTTTTCTACATGGCATGAAAAGCTGTTTAAATACAAAGAACAGCACTTTAACCGGACTGTGATAGTCTATGATAGTCTAAAGGGAGAATTGCCAAAAACTGCCACTCACACCCTGCAGAAATATGAGGTGTTTCAACTTAAAACTGCAAAATTTGTGTTCATGTAGGATGCCTTCCTCAAAGTAAGACGCTGATTGTGAAAATATGTTTTCAGGATCTTAAACTTGCCATTTTGTAGTGTGGATCAATCTTAATAACATAAGTTAAGCCTAACTAGCTTGAAAACATACATACACACTTCATTCAAGCTTAGATTCTGTACATGCGTCTTTTACTTTTGCTGGTCTGTTAAGCCCATCCTTCAGTTCCTACCCTACAGTTTGAGAACTACTGGATTAACAAATTCCTGTGGGTGTTGTGACAAACACTGAGTAAAGTGTCAGTATGGAATATAAAGTTATTAAAAATATACAAATGATAAGAGTCAATGATAATTATCAGCTGATATTTTGTATTCTAAGAAAACAAACCAAGATGTGTGTGACAGTCCGAACACAATTTTTTGTTTGCCTAAGGTGCATGTTCAGTCTAATATTAGTATGTCTGATTTGTACAGTACAGTGTGGATAGTAGCAATGTAGTAACTGTATGACATCAGTTGTTGATGAGTTTCATGACCTGTGGAAAGACACTGTTCTGGTGTCTGACAGTTTTGACAGTACAGAGCTCTGTAGCGCCTGCCAGAGGGGAGAAGCTGGAAGAGGATGTGTCCAGGCTGAGAGGGACCTGTAGTGATTTTCTTTGCTCATTTCCTAGCTCTAGGTGTGTACAAGTTCTGGAGAGTGGGTAGAGGTGCATCAGTGATTTTTCCTGCAGGTCTCAGAGTCTTTTTTTTTTTTGTCTTGTTTGGTGGCTGCTCCAAACCAGGCTGTGATGAAGGTGCATTGAACAGACTCAGTGACAACAGAGTAGAACTGGATTAATAACTCCTGTGGTTAAACTTACTCAACTGCCTCAGGAAGTACATCCTCAGGTGAGACTTTTTGAGGATGGAATTGATGTTATTCTGCCTCCTCGATTCTCGAGAAACTGTGGACAACAAGAATTTGAAAGTTTCCACAGTTGACACAAGGCTGGTGGTGAGTGTAGGTGATGTGACTCCTCCTGAGGGGCTCCTTCTGCCATCTCCACAGTCTTGTGCATGTTCAGCTCCAGGTTTTTGTGGCAGCTGTTCAGCTGTTGGTATGCAGATTCGCCACCATGTTGGTTGAGGCTGACTACGGTTGTGTCAACCAGAGGCTTCACAAGCTTGACAGTTGGATCACTGGAGGTGCAGTGCTGAGGAGAGGAAAAAAATAACTTAAAAGCAATATAATACTCATTATTTATATATTGTTGATTTGATGCTGAAAATAGCACTAGCTACAGTTTGAGTGTCCTGCATTCACATTTTGCTTTATGTTTAGTTAGAGGGCTGTAATTTGAAGCAGTCATGTTGATAAATAAATGATAAATTTGATAAATGAGATAGATATAAATTGGGTGAACAGGGGAAAAAATGAACTGTATTCTGTATCTCTATTCTATATTAGACGAACTTACCTGATAGATGAGAGCTAGCAAATGTTGATCATGTCTATTTTATTGTGTTCTGATGATTATAGCATAGTCAGCATACACACTATGCTATCATGTGATCTGCAGATAATTCATGATGCATCTGGTTTCCATGCTCTCTTGCAGTCTCCTGCTGTGAAGGAAGTGCTGAAGGATCAAGATGGCAGAAAAGGCCTGATTGCAGCCATCTGTGCAGGTACAGTTTGTGAAAACAAACCAAACCATTCAAGAACAACCTCTAATTGCGATACCTTTCTATGGGTTAAAGTTTAAACATGACGTGACCTCAATTCTGATAATCATGTTGCTGCTTCTAAACAAATCGGTGTAAATTCCCAACCTACACATTACAATTTATTCTTGTGCTTGCTGTGTAAAATAGCATCTTCAAAAGTAATTTAGCATTAAATACTGCTCACACTAATTTTCCATAATAAATCAAAGCAGTCTGACAATTTACTTATATAAATAATAATCTATGTACTTCACTATCATGTGACCCATACACATTTATAACTTGAAACAACACTAAAGGTGTGATATTCTGGTTTTGAACATACCAAGCTAATATTGTGCCAGTAAATAGGATTTGGATTTGCCTGCGACTGGAATTAAAGGTCTTGGACAGAGAAAAGGTGCAGTTTTTATATGCACATGACAGTGAATTCAGGGGATTTTCTGGTATTTTAGTAACTGAATGTGCCCAGAACAGTTTATCACACACCTTAACCGCAACATGCACCGTTAATTTATGATGAAATGAACAGGTTAGGCTTTGATTAATAACTGTCATTTTATTTGACAGCCTCCATATGCTGAGAAAGGACACTGGAAGGACATTGTGAATAGGGACAGGGGACCAAAGTGGATTGAAGGATGTCCTAGAAAATGACTGCAAACCACATAGGAATATACAGTTTAATGAACCTTCCAGCAATAGAGCTGGTAGCATAACTTATTAATCTATCCTAACATTAAAATTATAATCCTCATGTGATGAAGACTTGACTTAAAACCAGAACAAGCTGTTTTGTTACATGCTTGTAGGGTCATGTCCAAAAAAATATATACATTTTTTTTTTATTCTTCAGTTGATAGAAAGATTGTCATCATAACCCTGCTCTCCATATCTGCCTCGCTGTCTACCTCCGGAGCTCAGTAGGGCTCTCTCTCCTAGACTGGCGTCCTTTGGGTGGGGACTAGCTGTAACAGGAGAAGCTTGGCTTTAACTGGCAGTCTGCTGTTCTGCCAGGGGAAAGTGTAATCTTTAGACTGCATGGGAAGACAGCCAAGGAGCATAATCAATAACTTTCTATTTATTAACAGTTTTTAGATGAGCTCACTGCAGTGCTAGGACATTGCCAAAGTTAATGCAGCAGCAGTCAGTGTCTTTAGCCTCTTCTTTTTCTCTCTCTTTTCAGTGTGGTGCAGAGTCTTTGGAGAGAGGCTGAAACTGTACACTGTATGTGTGTATTCTTAGAAACAATCGTACAGGACATCTTTAGGACATAGTGGTGTCATCAGATATTTAGTACTAATATAACTGATAGTACCAACTGCAATCCCAATGTCATATGCACAAATCTCTGCATTTTGGTTTTGGGTTTTTTTTCCTGTTTGCTTTATGATTTTCATATTACAGTATGAGCTGAGCTTAAAGGAGGTGATTTGAGGACACAGTATTTTGCCATATTTGACTTGACTGTAACCTTTTTCTAAGCGGAATAAAGATGAAAACTGACACAAGCGACAGAACACGTTCACAAGTGTCACTTTATAAGAGGAAGCTGTTAAATGAACCTTTAACAGCTTTGCCCTTCTGCAGGTCCCACTGCTCTGCTGGCGCATGGTATCGGCTACGGCAGTACAGTCACTACGCATCCTGCCATGAAGAAGAAGATGATGGCTGGAGGTAAAAAACAAACAACTTAATGCAAAGAAAAGAGTGGAAAATGTGTTTACACGTACAGCTAGTGGCTTTCACATTAGCTGGCATAACTCAGAACAGAAGGGAGTTGTAATTATTTGTAAAGGCAGCAGATGGTGCTGTACTAGCTCTTTTCTGCCTGTAGAAAATTATGTCAGTATGCAGCAGAGGAGAGCACAGGACTCAGAGGTGAAAGCAGATGCAGGAATTTGACAGAACATACTGGAACTGGGTCAGTTTAAAAGGTGATAGATTAAATGTGATTTAGCACAGGCTAGTTTCTTTCAGACAGTTACTTGAAGCTCTCATATTGTGATTATCACCGTTGTATTGCTTTTTGTCTTTTTTAGACCACTATAAATATTCAGAGGCTCGAGTACAGAAGGATGGACATTACATCACCAGCCGTGGGCCAGGAACCAGCTTCGAGTTTGCCCTGACGATTGTAGAGGAACTTATGGGGGCTGAGGTTGCAGCTCAAGTCAAGGCTCCTCTTATTATGAAAGACTGAGTCTGTCTGTCTGTTCATTTATGTCCCGCATGCAGCACAACCCGCTACACAAGTCTGGCACTACTGAGACAGCTAATCCAATGTTGCTCGCACAAAGAGTCAAAGTCACTAGTGACAAATCATTCTCCCCAAGGGTTATAAAGATGTTTGTGTTCTGACAGGTTGTCTTCCTTTGTCTTTCTTAGTTGGCAGTGAAAGTGACCCCTACATTCAAAAAGGAAAATCACTGAACAGGCTTTGAAATGAGATGAAATACATTTGTTTCATTGTAGTTTTTCACAAATTGCTTGCTCATTATTTGGACAGCTTTTACTGGTTCACCTGTCATTAAAACACTATTGTGGCAAATGTTTTTGTCTCACTCTATGGTATACTGATACTGGAGGTCATTGTGACTTGTGTTTCACATGCCTGCAGTGGTTGTTGACACCTAAATTTAGGCAGCATAATGTAATGTATTGTGAGAGCGATACTTGGAACGCGGGAAGCCGAATCGGAATAGATTGGCAGGTGCCCTGACCAATGGGAAGCTGGAGCATGTCTGCGGTTGTATTCCAATGGACCAATGGCAACGCTACTGTACGCAGGAGGGGGGGGCTTCGATGTCGCGCGTGGTAGTTGTGTCAGGGTAACAAAATCCAGAGGGTCCTCACAGTCAGAAGGGAAGAGACGGATTTCGCCAAAGGTAAGCGGCTGTAAGTGTTGTCTGCACTTTTATCAGTGATAATCCTCCGAAATTAGTTCAGTAGCGCTCACAGATGTTCTTATCTGCTTATAACGTAAAGCAGTTTACGTAGCGTTAATCACGGTAACTAGCTACTAACGGTAACGTTCTCGAATTGACACAACACGGTAACTGCTACAAACACGACAGCAACACAGGAGAGTGGTACACCGTTAAAAGGGTGGGTGTTTGTAACTAGGAGTCATAGATGTTTAATATGCGGAGCTTGGTAGTTGTGCTGAGTGATGATCCGCAAGTTCGCTGCAATACAAGGCATAATGGGTTGATATCGGCGTCTCACACTGGCTGGAGCAGAGTAGCGTTAGCCTGAGGTAATGTTGATTACATGTTCACAAATCAGTGACCCGTCTACACTGAGCACACACGGACGACACCAGTGAAATCACGGGGACACCGTGAATTATCATTAAGAGATCGTTATGCAGATGTGACCCGACATGGAGTTGCAGAAGATCGAGCAGCAACAGCCGCAGTCAGTCAGGCTGTGCTGCATACAGTCTGTAACATTAGCTAATACAGTGCGGCAGAGCTTATTTCAACATCAGTCCGAGACATCACCTAAAAAAAACACGCTGTCACATGCAACTGGCAATATAATATCCAAAAACCATTTAGAGAATGTCTTGTGATTATCACTGTAATAAGGTCACGTTTATATTGATAACAGTGGTTGACTTATCTTCATGACGACATGTACAGGTGTCTTATTGATTTAGGAAAGTACCTGAGCAGAGTGGTGTCTGCCCTGGAGCAGCATTTTGCTACACGAGCTGGCATCACCATCTTATACTCAGCAGGCACGTCAACATTATGCTCATCTTTCTTACTTGAGCGCTTAGAAGAGGAAGAAGAAGCAGAGGTGTTATCTAAACTGCTTTCACTTTACATAGACAGGAAACACAAAGCAGTTTGTTTCTGGTAGGCTGCATTTTCAGTTGCTGGGAAGCCGGCTCTTAGTCATTCTTAGCAAAGCGTGCAGAACCACACCAAGTCAGGGGTCATGTAAATGTAGGAGGGCAACACAAGTGTTTTCTTTTCTTTTTTTATCCACCATTGTACAACCAAACAAAAGTGAGCCTGAAACAGACTGTGGAGCTCTGTTCTCGTTATATTGCATCAAGAGAGCATTGTTTACTGTTGAAATCACATCACATCAAAATCCAAATCATGAAAACCACGAGTGTGCACCTGTGTATGACTATTACTTCTGGGCACACTGAGAAAAGGTCCAGGCCAGTTGCTGTTTCCTTGACGGTCTTCAGCATTTTAGATGAGGCTATGCCTGTCATGTTGAGGCAGCATCACTACTTTGTGTGCCTGAGCTAATATGTTGTATTTCTGTGTTTCAAAATAAAGATCTAATCTTTGCCACTCCCAGGAAGACAAACATCAGCACGTAAACCAGGTCTTGATGACAGTTTTATAGCACAGTCTCATTAATGCTATGTTTTTCAGTCAGATATTTCTGGAACGTTAACATTTTGCGCTGTTGCACATAACATGTTAAAATTATTCTGCTTGAGCAGCTGTACAGTAAAGAGCTTGAGGCTTGACTCCCTATTTCTGGATGGGGCAGAAAAGGGAGGGGTGGGGTGAGGAGAGGGAGGCTGAAGTCACTGTGACTGAGTCATTGGTTTAGCTAATGATGTAATTAGAGTGGTGCACTTTGCATCTCCTGATTAGATCCCCTACTTGGGTTGGCCTGGAGACAATGAAGGCTGAATTTGTTCGCCCGAGTTGCTTCAACCAATACATTTCAGGAGGTAGTAGATGATTTGACCGCAATTGAGACTTCATCAAACATCAACAATTTTTCTGATCATTAACTAATGAATAGATTTATCTACTTGACCATCTTTGGCCCATATAATTTAAATTATACCTCTTGGGGATTGAACTGGACAACTACATGTCAGTTATTTCTAGACTTAACTTTGGAGTAAAATATACATTTTATGACAAATTGACAAATTTTGTTTTCAAGATTAGCTCCTTTAACATATTCACCAGTGTGCAGCAACAAATCTTTCCCCACATAAGTACTATGGGGCACTTTGTTTTAATTGCTTTGATGGCGTCTACAAAGTACTGCCTTAATTTGTGTTAGATTATTTTTAGGAGACAATATGACAAGCTAATTGCATAGATACTTTAGACTTCTATCTAGAACATTTTACAATGCAAAGGTTAATGAGAGGGGCGGCACGGTGGTGTAGTGGTTAGCACTGTCGCCTCACAGTTAGAAGGACCCAGGTTAGATCCCTGGTCGGCCGGGTGCCTTTCTGCGTGGGTTCTCTCCAGGTACTCCGTCTTCCTCCCACCATCCAAAGACATGCATGTTAGGTGACTCTAAGATTGTCCGTAGGTGTGAATGTGAGTGTGCATGGTTGTTTGTCTCTATGTGTCGGCCCTGCGACCTGTCCAGGGTGTACCCCGCCTCTCGCCCGATGACAGCTGGGATAGGCTCCGCTGTCCAGATTTAAACTTATCACTCAGTTATTAGGTGGTCTGTGCTGCTCACGTAATTAGTATTTCCATAAACAAAATAGGGATTCAGGGCTGTGGAGGGATACGCTTTTTATTGTTAATAAAATATATGTGCTTGTATGTAATGGCCTTAGACTTGATCTGTATTTGTGCTGACTTAATTAAAGTAATGGAGTATTGTCCAGTAAATGCTAGCTGCTTTCTGCATTTTATGTCAGCTTGTTTGTTCTGAGGAATGAATGTATTTGTTTGTCTCCTGTATATTGGTAAAAGTGTTCAGCTTATTTACTCTGCTTTCTGCATTCTGGTGGGAATTTTGTAGTAGAGACTGTATTGCATAGTACTTGTACTTGTACAAGTACTTGTTTAAACTCAAATTATTTAGAAGATTTAGAAGTTTAAATGAATGCTTTTCCTTTCCATGTCTTTAGATTATCTCACTGCATATGAACGTTCGAGTCCAAACCTACTGTGCAGGAGCATTATCATCATTCTCTCCTGTTGTCAGTCTGAGGCAGCATCCAGTACTGCATATTTACATAATTTACCAGGGCAGGAGCTCATTCAGAATTACATAGCTTTCTGTATTCTACAAAAAGTTACAGACTAATTCCTTAGATCCTGTTTTTTTTTTTTACTTAATGTCTATCATTTGCTCTGTTCTGTGTGTGGTAATCCCAGTGAGACTACACAGAGACTGCAGGACTAAAAGCCTAATGGCCTTCTCTTTATAAATACCCAGAGGACCTCAATGTAGGACTGAAAGGATAAAAACTGCACATAAGTGATGTGTTAAGTGTAGATAATTATTGGCAAGCAACATCTGTTCACTTTTGTGATTTTTTTTTTTACAGTTGTAGAGTTAAACATTATGCTAACTTTAATTATACACAATATTTGGAAATAATTATTGTAAGTTTGATTCCCTTTTCAAAATGTAAAATCTCTGGTCTCTTCATGACCCCACTGAAATCACTGTAGCTCTAAATGTAAAAACAAAACAAAAAGTGTGCAATATACTGTATCAGTATATCAGTGAATTAATTTGCAATAGTTAATTGTCTAAAATAAACTTACCAGTCTTAAGGATAATATCAAAATTGCCCATTATATGACACAGATTTGATACACTGATGATCCACTTGTTAATTTAAGTGCATACTATAAGAGTACATTTCTACATGTGTGTGTTTAAATGAAAAACACATATTTTATTCCTTTTTAATATTTACAAAAACATTTTGCTTTTGTGAGGGCCAGCATTTTACAGGGGTGTTGTCTGTGTTATGATATATTCAGCAACATCTCATAATTACTGGAAGTGTTGCATTGTTATGGTAAATTGCCCTTTGTCTCCATGAGTGATTGCAGATACTTAAAAAAGCAGTGTTGCAATAAATGATGATGAATACTGATAAATCAGTGTTTTTTAGAAGCCTTCATCATTGTTAATCAAACTTCATAGTTGCATTATAGAGGGCAAAATGTGCTGGTTTCAACTAGACATGCCAAAGTTAATTAAATGAAAAATATCTGTATTATCTGAGAAAGAAATTCTTGTATAATGTTAAAGAAGTTACCACTAACCACGCTGAACAGGTATAGGTGAATGTGGATAAAAGAAGGATAGGAAAATTGGAAGGCCATGTTTAGGAGTGTGTTTATAGGCGTCTGTGGACTGTGGCATTCATAATAAAGGTCACTGTCATGTAATTATATTCTGTGTTGGCTCCAGGTTGCAGAGTCAGATCATTTTATCCACACATAATTTGCAATAGTTTATAGTTTTCTTGTTGGTTGTGCTCCTAATGCCTCGATGAATATATGCTGTGTTGCACTTTTCAGTTCTCTCAGAAGAGCCCTGATACGTCTGCACACTGATGATAATAACCTACTGCTAAATATTTCTTTGGTCCAGCCTGGTCAGAGACACACGATGGGACTTGGGCATAGTTCCATTCAAAAGGCATCATCTCTGAGCCTAAGTACCTGCTCCGCCACCTGTTCAGTTACCTGATGCGCGGAGTAATCTGCACTGAAAAACCAGTTTGATCAAATCTGAAATTCTCCACACCCATAGTTTTAACCTCCTAATAACACTATAGCCAGATAGGGTTTTTAGTAATAACAATGACAGAAAAACCAATAAGAAGTCACATTCATATGTATTGCGCTTATCTCCCTGCCGCTCATCCTCTGTCTCTTGCACTCACTTTGTTTGTTGTAATTTTTTAAGAGAGGAATCAGATAGCTGGTTTAATAAAAGTGGGTTAAACATCAATAACATTAAGTTAAATTTCCATCCATGCTTTTTCACAGCAGTGGTTTCATAGCACATTGATTCAAGCTAGCATTACTTGACACTAAACACTAACAGGAAGGTGGGGGTCAGTTTCACAGAACCGTATCACTTTCTTTGAATTACTGAAGATAGAAATTGATAATCAGGCAAGGTGATCTTAAATTAGTAATCCTCTCACTTGACCCTCTCTTCATAAAACTAGTGCACAGTTGTGAACAGACCTGGACCTGATGGGGATTTTAGGGATCTCTTAAAGACACTCAATGTACTCAATGTACAGGGTATGGGGTAGATGCCATACTGTGCATACTTATGTCACCTTCTGGCATAACAGGACAGGGTTTATGGGTGTTTTCCTTCAGTGTCACTGTGCATCTTCTGTCTGAGCTACAATTAGCTTTCTGAGCCATGTTCAGTTGCTATACAGTATAAACTTTAAGCTACACTGTCTGGCCAAAAGTGTACTTAGCAAATACAACAATGAGGTCAGCTGACTACCTGAACATACTAAATGACTAGGTTTTTCCCTCAATGGATTTGTTCTTCCTTGATAGTACAGGTATATTCCAATAATTAAAGGATTCATCAGGCTCAAACTCTGAGAGTGGTTCAGGGAACATGAGAAATCATTCTCACACATGGATCGATCACCACAGAGTCCAGACCTTCACCCCACTGAGAATCTTTGGGATGTGCTGTAGAAGAAGATATGCAACAGTCTGATGTAGTGGTCGCCCGATATGGGTATTTCAATGAGGGATGCTGATCTTTAGAGAACAGGGAGGCCGATGGCTGATTTACAATACTAATTTTGTAATTTAATTTCTAGTTTCATATCGGATAAATTGCAATAATTTTATAATTACAAGTGTTTTCAGGTGTTTCTAAATTAAAAAAAAAAAAGTTTTAGAAACACAAATGACCTACAGTCTGTACTGTCCCTGAACACCTCAGCAGTACTGTGAGGATGGTCACTCATGATACATGGTGTACTCCTGGGTGCAGTACGTCCACTTATTACAAGAAGAGAGGAAATGTCTGATCTCTGGGAGATTTTATATGATTTGTGAGATTCTGAGCTGCTATTAGAACGCAGGAGTCTCCCAGAACTTTTGAAGACAGGGGATGTTTATTTTGAGAGTTTTCTGTGAGTTTAACAGGTATTAGTGGAGCTCCGCCCTCAGTCACAGAGTTACAGACACAGAGAGGAGAAGCTGCAACATAAACTCTGAAACTGTATTTTCAGATCTGCTAATTTCACCAACTGCTCTTCTCAAGTGCTAATAAAATACATCTTGGTGAGAAACTCACACTGGTGCACCCTAATAATTTTTCACATTCATATGCAGTAATTGTCAGTCACATATGCGCATGAAATACACCCAGTGTAGGCTATGGATGAGACTGCAGACATTTTTTTTAATCGGCTGGTATGAGTGCAGACATTGTCCGATATTCACTGGGCTTGATTGTTTGGTCGACCGATCAATCGGTCGAACACTAGTCCGATCCCGTCATCAATGCGAGATCTTGAAATTAATGCAACTCTGGATGGAGCATAAGCTTTTTGAAATGATGCCAAAGTAAAAAGTGTGTGATTATTATTATTGTTTGGTCAGGCAGTGTAGTTTTAGTGGAAACCATGGTGTGAGGAAGGAGTGTCTTTAATTTAATTTAAAATTAACTTTCACACTTCTTGTTTGCTTTGCTCTGGCCCACCCTTCTCTTTCACCATTTACGGATCACTCTGATTCACTGAATGCATGCTTACTCGAATGCTGACAGTGCAGAGGGAGGCGGGTGTGTGAGTAGATGGAGGGAGGGGCATTTCCTTTAATGCATCTGCTCTGCTGAGTGACTCTCCAGGCTCACACATTTACTCTTTCTCTCGCTCCGTCTCCTTTCTTTCTTTCTTTCTTTCTTTCTTTCTAACCTTGTGTTCTCATCCCTGTTGTCTGTCTTGTGTCACTTTTCTTTTGTATTTCTCTTTTGCTCATGTCAAACATACATGTTCATCCCACCCAGGCGCATAATCTTGGTCACACAGGATCTCACATCCTTCTTTTCTTTGTTTTCCTGCTCAATCTCTTGGATTTTGGCTGCTGCTCCTCCATCATAGCTACTGCATTTACAGCCTGGTTTTGCTCACTGCGTCAGGAATCAGCAGCAGACTGAGGTGGGTGTTGTAAGAGCATCATCGCTAGGTCTGAGGCTACATGTTTTTACCATGTCTCTCTCTCCCTCTCTCTCTCTCTGCTTTTCTTCTCACTTTGATCTGTCAGTGACAGTCGGGATGATCGTTCCTGTCCTTTCTTCCAGCAAATGCAATACTGTCTGTATGCAGCAGCATTAAACATTGTCACACAGTATGCTAGCGAGGCATATCTACCTCTCCAGATCTCTCTGAATGTCTCAGAGCTGTCAATACAGTTTTTATGTGACAAACTGTATTAGGGTGCACCAGTGTGAGTTACTCACCAAGATGTATTTTATTAGAACTTGAGAAGAGCAGTTGGTGAAATTAGCGGATCTGAAAATACAGTTTCAGGGTTTATGTTGCAGCTTCTCACATTATTATATTGGAATGTATTTTGCTCTCTTTTCTGTCTCTACTCCATTACTCTCCTCTGTCTGAATGTCTGTCATATTTTATGCATGCGGTGTTCTTTTGAAATCTTGCCAGAGACTTGGCCATGTTGTAGGATTTATAAAGAACCTTAAAATAGTCAGGGTGAAAGACATGGGTGCAGGCAAAAATACACTTGCGCATTAACACAGGAGGTTCAATACTGTTTCACCTTACCTGCTCTGCTTCTGCTGCAGTTCCATCTGTTGCTGTTGCCACAGCCAACAACACCCTGAAGAGAGTTTTGTCTTTTCTCTCAGTGTTATGATGTGTGTTGCTGAGAGGTTGTGACAGTCATCTGTGCCTGGCTGAATGTGTTACCATGTCATTTAAATGGGTGTTTGTGTGTGGGTGTCCGTGTTCATGCTGAAGCTGCTTGTGGGCTTGCGTGTGTGTGTTTGTGCACACTTGTATACAATCTGTGTGCTTGCCTAACCATGGGCTCTGGTCCAAGAAGATAGCAGAGGAGAGGCAGGTTGCAGGGTTTGGTGCAGTAAGCTGTTGAATGCTCTGTAAAAAAAAAAAAGTCAGATTCATGTGCTGGTGTGGTTTTCAGCAGATAGGCTTATGATTTGACAGATGTTAGTGTGACAATGCTAGAACAATAAGGTTTCTCATTATCTTGTATTTGTTATCCTGCACTTAAGGCAAAGGCACTGACAAGCCCAACAAAAAATACAACTAACAATATTTCAGATAAAATCCCCTCAAACTAATTGCTTCATGATGTGATTGTACTGGACCTTCTAGTTTTAGAGTGAAACTCAGACCATTTGTTAGCATACATATACTGGCTAATAAATTTACATATGCATATCCCATAGTAAAGTAATTAAAGGAGCATTTGACGTAGCCTTCATGTTAGTGGGGAAAATAGGCTTAGCAGGCATAAAAAGATACTTTAGACCTGTAATACTTAAATGAAACGTCATTGGTCAGACATTCTAGACAGCTATATTAGTAAATGTTGATGTTTGTGTTTGAAATAAATTGAAATTTAATTTGAAATCTCTCTCAGGCCCATCAGTAATGTAGGTCCTTACTCCCTACACTGCCTGCACCTTGTTGTGCTAGATCCTCCACTGGGGGTGTTTCCTAAACTGAGCTCAGTAATCATTCTGCAGTTGAGATTTAGCGGTCTGTCTACCTTCATTAGCCCTGTTATCGAGCTCCCAAAGGGCATCGTTCACACATATGTGCAGAAGAACTCTGTGAATTTATCACGCATTTGTTTGAGTTGTATTTTCCTTCTCTGTAGCTTTATATTCTCTATATTTTTGTGTAAGAACATAGAAGATTCTGGATTCTAGTCTCAGCACCAGCTGCACTGGACTAAAACTTTCATGATATCATGATTTGAAAGACTGCCACTTATTAAGTTATGATTCAGTCGTAAATTAAAATATTAAAGCCACTGAATACATATTTTCTCAGTCAGTATCTACTAGAGTTAGAACAGTTCCGTTTATTTCACATGAGGAGTCAGCCTCTGGTGATTTGGTTCGGTCTTCTATTTATACACATCAAAATGTGATAGTAGTTGTGTATTTTTTGCTCATGTTGTAGACCGGTCAATCAATCTGATAAACCACACCCACATACGACAGAACACTAGCTAAATCTGAGTGTTTTATAATTAGTGTCTGTTGTTTTTTTTCACTTTGATTGCCTCTTGTTTAGTCAGGAATATGTAAATATGTGTAAGAAAACTCAAAAAAACAAGTTTTTAGGGACTTTAAACAGTACCTTAAGCTGGAGAACATTGCAGACATTTAGTTGACAACTATTTTGCTACCTGTAAACACAACACAATCAATGTCCATTCCATGAAAGTGTCTGTGAAGATTCTCAGTCATCCAGGTCATGGTTATCCCAAAAAAGGTTATTCAGTGGCAACTGGACTTGTTTTAGTTCCTTGAAAGGAACTAAATTCTTGTTTTAGTTTCTTTCAAGGAACTAAAACAAGTCCAGTCATTCCATGAAACCTTTGGCTGTTGTCTGCATGTGGGTATTAATTATGACTGGTCTGTTAAGATTGTCCAGGCAACATCAAGATGGGCCTAATAGGCAGATAGTGTTTGAATTAGGGCTACAGCCTTGATTAATTGATCATTTCATAAAACATCACTTTTGCTTGAAAAGTGATTTAAATAATTAGTTGATTGTCAGAATGCAGCTATGACTGTGATGTCATTAATTGTCTTGCTCTCAGTGTCTCAGATAGGACAGAAAGCTGTAGCTTAGTTCCAGTTGTGGTGGATCACCCTAATGTGATTACTGGGGAAGATGGACTCTAGAGCTTTTCAGCTGGTCTTTCCCATGAGATGTAGTGTAGAGACTGACTTTCTATCAGAGTGAAGTTTTCACTTTCCTGGTGTTGTGTTTTTTGTGTGCATTTTGTGTTTCATGGTTTTCAGCAGATCTTTTGTTTAGAATTTCAGACTTAAACAGGTGCTGATTTTAAAACCTAATTCCCGTTAATGTTATCTGAAGATGTTTTGAATAGGTAGCTCCATGAACCATTAGCGGCATGAACACATTTTATATATGGTGCCCTTGCTCTGTGGCAGGTATTGTGGGTCTGTTGTTGACCCATAGAACTTAATAAATCACTGTAATGGAGAAAATTGCTCCATTAAAAAATCCAATACAATGTAGTGTAGTGTGTTGTAGGTGCACAAATGGTACCATAGCATGAAGAAATGGGCTGATAATGAAAATTATTACCTGATGTTTGGACATTCAGTCATTCAGTTGTATTCATATAATGTATTGTGTGTGTTCTTGAGGAACAAACATGCTGAATGTACAAAATATTTATATTATTTACTACTCACCCTGATGGACTCAAGGTGACAAAAATATGACTATATTGTAAAATATTTCGGCAAATGTGAAAGCAGTGTATTCAGTTCAGTTACTGTAATTTTAAGTTTGGGACTGTTACAGTTGTTTCCACCTTAGATGTCCTCTGAGATTAACCCTGATCTTACACAGATTAAGTGTGATCAGCGTCACGGTTTATGATAGCATGTTCATTTTTTCATGGCTTTTTATTAACTTTTTGTGTGCCAGACATGATTTGTGAGTGTGGATGTGATTGACAAAGACTGAACAATGTTAATCATGATACACTGTGACACATAGACAGTCCATGTGAATTACAATGGCAATATTGCAGGTGTAAACAGTGATTTAGTGCTGATTGTTGTGGTTGATGTGACTTCTGACACATCATGTTGTTTATGGTGGTTGACTTATTGGGTTTTTACCTGTATTTGCTAGAAATACTTTGAGAAGGCTTCAGTCTGAAGCCTGAGGTCTGTGTGGCGATTTTTTGTGCTGTATGTGTGATAATGTGCTGTGCTTCATTAGTAAAACTCCAACACTGTATTGCCTGCTTAGCATACAAATCACTGACTTGCACAAAATGTGCCAACTGTTTATTTTAGGCTAACATGATGCAGCTTAGGCTAACTCACTTTTCTGTAGTTTAGTGTAATGTGGACACAGATATTGCGTATGTGCTCCATGTCTCTGCCTTTGGGACATGAGGGGAAGTGTTAAGAGAGCAGATGCTTTGCATGGTGTCTCTGCCTGCATGTATGTACATCCTCGCCCAGACCCAAGTTATGTCTGCTCTGGGGTCCTCCAGATGCCCTGTGCGCATGTGGGCTGGGCCCGCTAATGACTAAAAAAAGGCCATTGCCTATCTCCACAAGGTTGCCTCAAAGGAATAAATACTTTAGGAACATGGGTTGCAAGAAATCAGTCTGTTAATTCTGCTAACCTTCTTAAAAGGATGACATAAGTGGATACAGATCTTAAGTAACAAAATCAAGCACACATTAGTAAAGTTGCATTATTGATATAAACACATTTTGAAAACAATTTAATGAATTCGCATCCCTCTGTTAGAGGTTTGTCAGTCCTAATGTTTGTCTGTAGTGCAGTGAGAGCAGAGGGCTGACTGACCTGGCACATAGCTCTCAGACAAAGATGTGAGAGAGGATCAAAATAGATTGATGAAAAGAGAAATGCAGAGGAAACAAGCACAAGCAGAGGAGAAAATACAAATCTGCTGATAGTCAGCCATTATAAGATGCAAGATCAGCGCAGATTATGTAGTTGATTTTCATTCACTTTTCTGCAGATAAAAGGAAGAGTGTAGTGAGAATATAAAGTTATTATTTTGGCATCATTTGTACAACTCGTCACACAGTGGAAATCTTATTAACATTATAACCTCACACCAGAAGTAAGAAATACAGAATTCCTTTAAATTAGGAAAGTTTGTAATAAGGGTGTGCCATTTCATAACTTCCATGATTACGGGTATTGGTGTCTGTGTCATTTTACGATATCAATGATATAGCGATGACGTATGACGCATTTTTGTTTAGCACATAGGTTATGTTTTCTAACAATACAAGCCCAGAGTCTGAGAGCGAGAGTAGAGTGTCAGCCTCAGGTGATGATTTACCTAAAAAGGGAGCCAAGCCACTGGCTTTGTTGGGAAACAAGATGCTTGTGATCTTAAACTATCCTTTCAAAATGTTCTGTCCATCCCCACTGACTCACATAGGTTGTCTGTCTGTGATTACTTTTATTTATTTTTATATGTATTTCATGTTTGATAGCAGAAGTTATTATAATATATAATAATAATAATAATAATTATTATTATTAGTAGTAGTAGTAGTTAGGGTTAGGTGGTATGACCAAAATACCTTCAGGTCTTCAGGTTTTACGGTATTCAACTTTATTTTTCCCCATGCATGAGCGGGTGTTAATCATATTTTCCACTGACTGAGAGAAGAGCGCGGGATCACAACAGAAGTAATTTCAGGTTAGCTTTCCTATAGAACAGGTCTATACGTTGTCCTTATTAAACTAACTTAACAGCCTTAATGATATTTATCTTATTTCCACGACGACATGTCATTTCTATGTCTACATGATTGTGCATTTACAATTCTCCTCTGCTCTCTATATCGCGCACAGCGGGATCATCTGTATCCGCACGGATGCGCATACACTGACAAGTGCGCACACACAGATGAGCACGCTATCACAATCAGAAAATATTTTTAAAATATTTCGTGTCAACCACCTGAAAAGTAAATAAAATATCTGCGTCTTTTAAACACTCCCAGGGTGGTGTGCAAAATCTGTTAATTTGTCATCAACAACGCTGTAAACCTAAGAAGCATTAGCAAACGCGTCTACAAGTGACGTCTGACTGGAAAAAGTGGAGCTTTTTCAGTTTTACCTGAGGATGT
>JAUMHL010000025.1:16367665-16380291 GCA_032362345.1 Sandelia bainsii
GTAAATAGTTGTTTGGTCCACGTCCGAGCTTTTAAAACCAAAGTATCTCCAGACAACAGACAAGCAAAAGTCCTTCCCTGTCATCATGTTCAACTTCATCGTCTGCTACAGCTTCAGTTTCGGAACGTTCTCTATTCATTTTCACTGCTCAGTATCTACACTAACCAGGTACTCCATTACATGCGTGTTTAGCGGTGTAGCAGAATAAGGTCCCCTCTTAAACAGTTTCCCGCTGCGCTGCGCTCCGAACGTTGTTTAGGCTATTTAAATTATTATTATAAGAAAAATCCATATCATAACAAAAATAAAAAACAGTTTTCGGTTTGAACCGGTATACTGCCCAGGACTAAGTAGTAGTATTGATATACAGTTGTTTCACAGACAGATACCACTTTAACTGGAAGGCTCCATTTAAAACCGGCCACTGGCAGATATTTACCTTCGTAAGCAGCTGGCAGTCACGTAGGGACAGCCATAACTTTATAGTGTCTCTTTAGGTCTTGTGCTATGGTATGTTAGAACTGAAACACTGCCAAAACTTTGATAGTCAGCTCCCATGTGAATAATCTGCTGTATAATAGTTTCACAGTGACACAAAAAATTGAGGATTTGAATCAGGGATTTTCACTTTCACTTCCTTTTAGTTTTAATACAGTTATCGTAGTATATCTATTTAGCAGACCTCGCTTGTAATAGAGAGCAGGGCCACTTTGGCCTCCAAGACAGTTTGAGGCATGGATTCATTAAGGTGCTGGAAACACTCTCTGGTCCCTATCTGAATTGAATGCATCACAGCTGCTACAGCAAATGTGGTGGCATGTTAACATGATAAACAAAGCCTTGATGTACAGAATGTAAACTGAAGTCACTGTCATGCTTAGGAAACATTGTCCTGACCAAGAACAGGTTTATCTTTAATGAGTAATGTACTGTATATGTAAGCAATGCTATTCACACTCATTTGACACTAAGGGGCCTAATGCTTGCTAAGAATATATTTCCACCCATCGATGCCACCCTGGGTGAGACCAGGCAGAATAGATATGTGCTTTCGATGCCAAATTCTGTCCCCGTCATTAACAAGTCACACCACAACCAGGAAACTGTTGGACAGGTTGAAGTTTTTACACTCTTTGGTCACCCAGGCTTTGGTGCTGATGTGTCCTTTGTAGCACCGTCTTCTTCTTCTTAGCTGACAAAAGTAACACAAATATGATTTTGGTGGAATTTTGACCCACACTGTTTAATTCAGCCACATTGGAGGGTTTTCAAGCAGGAATTGCCTGTTTAAGGTCATGCCACAGCATCTCCATCGGATTTAAGTTCAGACTTTGACTAGGCCACTCCAAAACCTTAATTTTTGTTTTTAACCATCCTGAGGTGGACTTGTTGGTGTGTTTCGGATCGTTGTCCTGCCAGGTTTTGGAGTGGGCTAGTCAAACTCCGAACTTAAATCTGATTGAGATGCTGTGGCATGACAATAAATGGACCATTGCCAGTTATCGCTTGATTCCCGCCAAGGGTGGCACAACCAGTTATTAGGGGGCAATTGCTTTTTCACATAGGGCCAGGCAGGTCAGGCCAGGCAATTTTTTTCCATTAATAAATAAAATCATCACTTGAATCATCAAACTGAATTTTGCATTTACTTGGGGTATAATTGTGTAATATTAAATTTTGTTTGATAATCCGAACCATTTAACTGTGACAAATATGCAAAAAATTAAAAAAATCAGGATGGCAGCAAATACTTTTTCACAGCTCTGTATATCTGTGCAAGAATTTAAGGTGAGAGTTTCAGTTCATTTTCTATTACCATGTCGTTAAAGTGTTCATATTTTGACATGTTACTGCAGTGCAGAGCTGATTTTTTTGGCTCAATATAGTTTATTTTAACAGTAATAGCATTTTTGTTACTTGAATAAACTAGTTCATGTTGAAATATTTTCATGTCATTAGTTTATATTTTTGCCATGTTATTGAAATTGGTATCCTCTGAGAATTTCAGTAGTATTGGTACCATCTACCAAATTTATGGTATTGTGGCATACCTAGTATGGACAGCACTGTAGGAGGCAGAGTGATCAATAACTAGATAATAATGACAAACTTTATTGATCCCCTTGGGGAAATTGTTCTTTAGACAGCTGCAGTAGATGACGGTGCTGCTGTGGGGTTTTGGTGTCTTGTCCAAGGACACCTCGAAATGTAGCTTGGAGGAAGCAGGAATCAAACCACACTCCCTGGGGTTCAGAGACGACTGTTCTACCCACTGAGCTACTTGCTGCCCCAAGAGCGGAGGAGGAGGAACAGATGATGTGCTAACACAGACCGATACAGATATTGAGCTGCATATTGATTCTTTTAACAAGCAAATTGTTTAGTTTACCAAATATCAAAAATATTGTCTTACTGACCGAACCTGTCAACAGTCCAGTATGCTTCAGAGAAATTTTTTTACATTGGAGAGGCAGGAACAAGCAGCAACGCCTGCTTGTGATCTAGAATTAAAAGCACTTAGTTGCGCTCTGATGAACTTGCATTACTTGTACTACAAATTATCATGATTTCATCAGTTAATTTTCTGGTGATTGACTAAATTATTTATGATATAAGCTCAAAAATTTCAAAAAAGTTATATACAATATGGTGAGCAGTTTACCACTCAGTAGGGATGTCCCGATATATGTAACGAAAAAATATATTGTGACAATATTTTTGGCCGTATCGCCCAGCACTATTAAAATGATCATAGTTTGGATCCCTGAGAAGAATAGTAACAGCTGACACCAAACAAATGTACACATTGAATGTTAAATGCTGCTAGCAGTATTTCACATCCTCACAGTCTTACACGCTGCCTGCTGTTAGCCTCACAGTTTACCAAAGTTAATGTAACAGTACAGATGGCACGTTAATTCACAGTAACACCTGGACACATTGCACTGACAAGATCAAAACAAGCACTGTTACCTTAATACATGTCGAAGCCCTCTGTACTCAGAGCATAGCTGCTGCTGCTTCAGGGTCACAGAAATTAGTTTGTAAACAAACACTTGAATTACTGCAAAAATTGTCTGTGACACAGACCATGGGCAGGCTAACGGCATATATGTGGACATGAATAAACAGCATGACGTTAACCCTTTATGCCTCAGGAAACCTGGCGCTATCGTCACGCTTGACTGTGCAAGCACTAAGGGTTTGTCTAGGTAGTCTCATAAACAGTGTGTTCGTACAGAAAAAGAACGAGGGAGATGGACATTTGGTGTCAGTCTTCCTTCTATCTTCTTATAGAAACTCAAATAACTATGTTAAACATCACTGTGTGGGCCGTTGCGCGTAACCATTAAGTTTGTCCTACTTTAGAGCAAAGCCCTAGTGTATTTTATGTTTACTGCTCACAGCTTTCGTGTTGGTATTCAGATTCAGTTTCAAGGCAATTCCTCACTACAATGACAAACAAAAAACAAGCCAGTAACCAGCTGTTTGAGATACAGGCGTTTTGTGTTTACAATAGACCTGTTCAGTCATGACATGTAGAGCAATTTTACTAAACAATTAGTTGCAGTGCCCTCTAGAGTCACAAAGATAAGTGATAGATGTTTCTACTCTATAGCCACTATTAGGAGCAGTGTTTTATTATAAAAGAGCAGCTGCTTAAGTGTCCTGTGTTGGTGGTGGTGGTTGTGTGTGTGTGTGTATACTGAAAATGACTCTGCCAAGTCATCCATAAGTGAGTCAGATCTGCTCACTTGTATGTGATCAGAAGAACGGAAACCTGTGCACTTCATGCTTCTATACTTGCATACAGGAGGCTTTCATCTGTCGGCTGCATCTGGTCCTGGGGTTACAGTGATGGCTAAAGGAGGACGTAACGCTGCAGACCATTGCTGTCTCACAGCTGATAACCACACTAAAGGTTGCAACCTGCCTCAGTTGGCATTTAAGGTCTGTGTGAATCACACGTACTATGTCAGACAGGCAGATTGCTTGTGCTCCACAAATCTTCAGGGTTGTACTGCCATTTCAAAGGCACAGTATGGAGCCCAGCTGGAGCTGAATATTCTTAATTGTTTCTGTGTCTGCCAACATTGTTTGTTTGTCTGCTGTTTCTTGCCATTAGGATGCCCCATTCACCAGACACCGGATGTTAGAAAGTTATCTTTAAATTGAAATTTTTTTAGCTATACAAGTGATATTCTTTATGAAACTGATAAATTAAATTGATTTGTTTTTTGTAGCCAAAAATAGAAACACTCTTGTAACCAAGTGTTTTAACATCTTAACATCTGCATAACATCTTTGAACATAGAATCTATGTTGTCCAGAAGACAGCACTGATGGGATGATTTTTCATATTTTCTACATTGTTAAATGGCTTTTATTTATTTATTTGGGGGCATGTCTAATTGTTTTTTTCCCCACTGCTGGTGTTCCTGTTCTAAACCAAGCAATGGGAAATGGTTTAGACTTAATTTAGCCAGTACTGATCTCTTCTGATTATGCAGATTGGCTCAGGACATCTCTAATTCCTAACACAACATAAACAAAACCTTTGACAAAGATCCCTTATATTTACATTGCTATTTAGGGGGGCACAGGGAGTGTCAGAATCAGGTGCTGGGGTAATTTACTTTTTCAGTGTGCATGTAATATTACAAACTACTACCATACAAACTACTAGCATAAAATATTCAGTGAAAATCATGTCAATCTAATTGTACTCATGTCGTTTGTGGATATATTTGCCATCATGCCTTTAAGGCAAAATTCTGCACTTTAATGACTCATTGGCAATCTTCCACTGACAAACTGCTATATGGATAACTATGTGAACAACTGATACATTGTAAGTGTTTTATAGTGGCTATCGGCACTATACTGATGTGGTAGGATGTTTAATATCCCAAAATTCTATTCAGTGGCAACTGGACTTGTTTTTAAGTTCTTCCTTCCAGAAGGCTTCATCAATTCTGTAGAACTGATGAAGTTCCATACTTTCATCTGCATGGAAGGTGAAATGTTTTCAAGAACTTAAAAACAAGGGCAGTTGCCACTGGAATTTTGGGATAACCATGACCTGGACGACTGAGAATCTTAACAGATATGTTTGTTATTCATTTATTCATTATAACTGTCTTGATGTTTGACAAATGAATGTAAAATCAAGCAGAATTAGGCACAACCACCACAATTGCTATCAGGATTATTCAGGTGAGCATGGTTTATTGTCATTCAAGTCTTGTCATGAAGATACAGACTCACTTCTGCTCTGCATCTGCCAACTAAGCTGTCATGCCTAGAGAACTACAGATTTACAGATCTTTCCATTAATTTTACTTCTAGTTATTTTTCTTTTGTAAACACAATATCAGTTAACCTGTGGTTGGCTGAAATCTAACTATAAAATCAGGCAACTGCTGCATTTATTGATTTAAAATGACAGTATTTATGTAACCTTAGAAGCACACATGCTGTATGTAGTGCTGGCATTTTCATCTATAATAAGTACACTGAGAAAATACTGGAATAACAGTTAACTGCATGAAAGATGTACATCAGAATCATGAGTACTTAGGTGGTTGTTAATTTATCTGCACACAGGAATAATCATTGTGTAACAAACTTGTTATGTGCACATGCCTTGTCACATGGACAGTATGTTGTATTGGTCATCCTTGTCAACATTACCACACTGAGTGGGCAAAGTAACATGGACTATGTGAGTGAAGTGTGTGGGTGAGTGGGTGTTTATACTGTATGTGTAATTTGCCAGTTTGTCACCAGGCTTTAGTTTTATACTGTGATACAGTAGCAGCCCATGTTTGAGATATTGTAGTACATTGGGCAGAAGGATTTTGAGATGCAAACTTGTTTGAACACATTAATTCATGTGGGAACTGAAATTTCACCTTTTTCCTTTTGTTGTGTATTCAACCTTCACATTTTTGTCACTCATTGTGGACCGACTATATCGGTATAAATCATATATACCAATGAATAAGGATGAAAACGGTAAACTGAGAGATGGTCTGATCAAGCTTTATGCCTCTCTACCTGTGACAGCCGAGGCCAGAGTTTCCGGGTTGTCCGTCCCAAACTTGTGAATGTGATATCTCAGGAACATTTTGAGGGAATTTGTTGTGTTCAGAGTTCAACGTTCAAGGTCACTGTAACCTTTTTCACATCTCAGGAATTTCATTACATCTTGTATGCATGGGTGAACTGATTAGAATATGAGTTTGGATAGTAGGACTACACCTAAATATTTGGATTTTCGTTTGTTGGATACAGTTTTTTACTAAATGTAAAATCAATAATAATTTCATTTTAATTGCACTATGTAAATGTGGAACTACATATGCTATATCTCAGCAAAGGCACATGACAACAATCTCACTTACAAGACAAAAGCTGACTGCCAAAATGCCATTTGAAGCGTACCACAGTGGCACAACTAGCATGAATGGAAATGGAACAATAGACTGTTGGAGAGGACACGACAGAAGTCTGCTCTGATACACTGGAGTACGTGCTGGAAGCAAAGCAGCGACCACTACTCTAAACACTGCCTTTACGTCCCTGTGTAAAGTGGCCACCTCAACACAGTCGGAACGCATATTTTCAAAGGCTCGTTCACATTGTGAACAAGAAGAGAAGTTTGCTTTTAAAAGAAAATGCGGACCAACTTTATAATCTTTAAATTATTGATACAAGCGAAAACTGAAATTAATGGGACCGTATCCTTTTTAGAGTAAAGCTGTACATCTTTTCTAACTACACAAATGATCATTTTACTTGCGATTGTACAGCGGTTTTACAGAGTACAAAATACAAAATGATCTCTGGTTACATGTAAATTCCAGTTTGCCACAGAGATACTTTAACCAACCAACTACACACAGAATTAATGTTCATTAGTGGCAGTTGGAACCCCCTAATGCGAGAGAAATGCAGCCGTTAGCACTGGCTAAAAATTAGAAACTAGTGAAAAATTAATGTTTGTACACCGCCTTGTGCCAGCGAAATAGTGTCAGAGTTTAGCACATTTTGCTGACCTCAGTGCCTGAACTTCCAGTCACTTTCCAGTGTGACTAAATTATTTTCACAAAATTATATTCACAAACTAATATTCACTTTCCTATCTAGCAGAGTGCTGCACTGTAGAGTCCAGCTGTGATGGAGAGCAGTGTTTCAACACCAGTGCATTTGGTCACTACAATTTTTTACAATTTTCTTTTATTTGTTAGGACACCTGACACTACTCATATTAGCTCATTTTTACTTTTTACCTCCAATGCTGTATTTGCATATGTACATGTATTTTTTTGTTTTGGCCTTATACATGTCAGCTACTTAACCCAGTCACTGAGGTCTAATTGGATGATTGCAGTGCAGTGTTCATGTGATGCTGCATTGTGCAGCATACTTAACTCAGAAGCATAACATTTATCGCTCGCGAGTTATGCATCAATCATCAGGGATTTTCTTTTTCATCATAATTGTCAAGATAGCATCATTCTTTGTTTCCTCAGATGAAGAGTCAGAAGTTCTTGTTATATATTTTTTTTTCACAATATGTTTAATTATATTTTGAAAACATGATTTAATGACTACTATAATGGGATACATGTCATATAATTGTCTGAATATATATCTGTCACGCCTGTAGTTAGACCAATTTTTTTTCAAGGCACAAAGACAGTCTAGATTTAGATTGAAAATTGAAATGTAAAACACAAAGATGCTGTCAGTGTTCTGTGCTTGATGATGAACAGAAGCTACTGTAGGCAGCATCACAATTGAGAGTGGGGTACTTTCCTTCCTGTGCAATGCTCAACCATGCTAACACCATTGCAAGAAATTAAATGTGTGATATCACATTTGCGGCAGTATGAAAAGTAAAACTAAGTGCAAGATAATACCATGGAAACATCACTTCCTTCTTACTCTTTAACAGTGAGTTCTTCAGTGAACTTGCACTGGTTGGAATGACACACACAGGAATAGGAAAAGCATGTCTTGCTTCAGTGAAGTGACAGCAGGATGCTGCTCTGAGACCATCCTATTACTTAAAGGTCACAGGGTTCGGGGTGGATCTTTGCGAGACACAATCCAAACCCTCTTGCTGCTTTGGGAAACGGTGTCAAATAACAATTTTAAATATTTTTAAAAACATAGTATTGTCCATACTTCTTCTTGTAATATAGTTTCATCTATAAACATTCTGAAAGGAGTGCAGAAAGCAGTTTTGGTATTTTATTTTTCCAGTGGTCTAGCCTAATTTACTGTTAATTTTGCAAGCTGAACTGTTCTTTCATTAATGCATGTAATCATAGGTTGTCTAAAACATATTGCAGATTTGAATTGGAGTGACAATGTGGAATTAAATACCTGTTATTTTAGAGACGGCACTTTATGAATACGTTACTCACTGTATCTTTATACATCTCCCAACTTGAAGTCTCTCTGCAACAGCTTGTGAAACTTGTGAAAGCCTTTAAGGGTGCTTGTCACCAGTCACGTGTTATGCATTAACACAGGACATGAGAGGAACCACAGCGGGAGATGTGATGCATATAGCACTGTTGTTCTGCAGCATAGGTCCTCTCTGAACCAGCCTGCTCCCCAGTGTCTACTCAGCTTTTTCCCCACAATGTTTACTCAACTGCAGTTTTCTCTTCTTCACTCTCCTCTGCCTTTTCCCCATTCCTTATTTTCAGGTAATGTGTTTTTTTCTCTCCTGTATCTCAGTGTGTTGGTTGCTAGTCACTGCAGACTGCTTCTCCTGGGGCCACTCAGTCTGTTCAAAGAGCCGCCAGCCACTTGCTGCATTTGTGCCAGATTTCATTAGGAACTCTGGACCATACTCTCAATGTTTTCCCTGTCAGTTGGGAACAGCATCCATCAGTGACATGGTAGCACCCTTAGGGAAAAGACTGAATGCTGTGTGGCTGCATAATGGAATACTAGAGGTATCAAGGGCTTGTATGTGAATACATTAGGATGATGCATAAAAACCGTATGAATTAGTGAACATCCTATTTAAATGATCACTGTAATTATATAAATAGAAGCTGGAGAAGCTGAGTATTGGCATTGGCTCTCTGCCATCTGCACAGACTCCTTGGAAAATGTAGCTGACAACACATAAGCTAAATCCAGCAGATAACTTAAATACCACCACGTCTATAATGTCTGTGTTTATAGTTATTGTTGCATCAAACCAGTAACCTCCTCAGCAAACATGTTTTAGTAAACCTACCCAGGCCAGATGGGGACCTGGGTAGTCTTACTCCTCTCTCTGCATTTATGTTTGAGCAAGGCTGTGAAAAGATCTAGGCAAGATTGTACCAAAATATCACCAGATTTGCTGAGCCAAAACCTACAGCTCTATCCATCAGTTATACAAAATTAAAAGAGCAGATGCAGTATTAAGTAGAAATATTATACTGTAGCTTACTTTGGCTACAACAACCGAATAGTGAGCCATTAGACATATTGAGTAATATTATAGGAATATTATAGTTGGCTGCACATGCAGGTGCATTGCATAAAGTTAATTTGTGTTGTGCAGAATTAAATTAACATAGGTTTACTGATCTGCTGCTGTCTTCTTGATCCTGTCTAATAATTCATGATCCACCACTATATTGTTTTTGCCGTTTCATTTACATAAAGGTATATTTGTTTGATTTGTATGATTTGTTTTGACCACTGCTTTTTGGTTGCTTCACAGGCCAGTACAGTGTCACCTGGAATCCTGTAATGCCTTGCAAAGCAATTTGTACAACACCACGTGCTGCTGTGCTTACTGGGTGTTTACTGTAGATTGTGTTTATTGCCTCTGTTACTCTGTGTCCCCCTGCCCAGTTATGCTTTATGTCAACTTAATGCTTTCAGCTCACCTATGCAGAACTAAATATTGAACTCTTTCGTACAGCCTGCTTATGCCCATGTGTCCTTACGCGTGCAGTGATGCAGATAGCACTGGTATGTAGTACGTGAACAAGGATAGAAAATAGGGCAGATTATGCATGGTGACAAGATGTCAGGAACCTAATGGGCTCTGTATTTTAAAGCAAAAATGTGAGGTGTATTGCTGTTCTTATAATTCTGAATGACTGACCGTTATGACTTAAGCATTCAAGTATTCAAACCTGCCAAACAGGAGGACAGACAGTCCATTTAAACATATTAGTACTTTAAAGTGCATGTAGGGTGTGGTCTGGAAGCTCATAAAGGTTAACAAGATTTAGCTTTTTTCAGTGACGGACAGCTGCGGTTCAAAAACCACATGTCAAGTGCAGTGACATGAAGCTGGCATGAGACAAAAGCACTTTCTAAAATCATACAATCATTGTCTCTACAAACCTAATTTTTTGTCTTTGTCTGTCTTGTGAGAGGGAGCTGGGATGGACCCCGAAGAAGAGAAAGATGGTTTCATATTTCTGCTGCAGTGTGCAGCTCATTGCTCCTGGTTCACTGCAGCATGTTCTTTGCCTGCAGTGCTACCGTAGCAAAGGCTTCATTTGAGCTTCACAGGCCCAAGTTTGCTTTATAGTCCTTTGCCAATTAGCTTATAATATTCTACTCCTGTAGTAGCTGTTGTAGCAGTTGAACAATGACAAACAGAGTGCTGATTAATCTTCATGCTGTCAGTGATGCAGGCAACCTGAGACTATATTCTATATATAATACTATATAATAAGTAGGTAGTTAATGTTCTTGCATTCATTGGGATGTTTACTGTGCTTTTTATCCACTAAGACACCAATCAAAGCAAATTGCCCAGGCATGTTTTGCCTCATTTCTTGAGGGTTGTCTAGAATTTTTAAAAGTTTCAGTTTTAAAAGCTGTGTAACAAGGTCAATATGAGCAAATATTGCATTATCTCACAGTACATTTAAAAATCATTGAAATAGAAACTGTATAGCAGCCTGCACATGACGAATGTGGTTATGAGCTGTAATGAGTTTATTTGCAAAATAGATTGAAATACTGTATATGGAATGGCTATTACAGAAAAAAATAACACCAACCATATATATAGTATCAAAAACGGGTCTCATGTAATTGAAAGCTTAAGGACTATAACTGCTCTACATTAGATCTTTGCAGCTGACCTCTAATCTATGTAGGGCCAATCACAGCAGCTGATGATGGACGTGGCTTAAGTTTAGCTGTAACATGTGGAAAACCTCTGCTTACAAGACAGCTTCAGCTGTCCTAGAATTTAATGATTCCTGACAGCAAAGCTCTCAGTTGTGCTTTTAACTACTTTTAAGTAGGGGAGGAGGATTTGTATCAGATGTTTGCTATATAAATAGGCTATTTATGCAAATTGCTTTTAGCTTTTTTTCCGTCTGTTAGCAGCCAGTGACCTACACTGCTTCTGTAATCAAGGGCTCTCCTCAACTTCACAGACTATTTGAAAAGCCACAAACTATCTTTGTAATGATGACAGAGTATAATCGTCCTTTGATGTATGTCAATGATAAAGAAGACGAGATTCCATCTGAATCCTCTTTGTAGTCCAGCAGAGAACAAGGTTAGATTAGCTTCCCTCTCTCTCTCTGCCTGACTGAACTCCCATGTAGGATATCCCCGGCAGTTCTCGTCTGTTTGCCTGTCTCCCTCATCCGCAGCCATCTGCTTGGGTCCGTGTGTGTTTTCTGCAGCTGCCAACATACTACACAACACCGTGCTGTGCTTTCCAGGCCAACACTGCCTGCCTGCTTGCATTGCTCACGTAAGCTTTGTCTCAAGAGGGAATTCACTCAGGCTGAGTGTAGGTGGATTTATGGATAGAGAGGATGAAGAGCAGCCTTTTGTGACTCAATTTTACATTTAGTTTGGAAGAGACTGAGGTGTATGAGACAAGCTTAACAGAAGCTCGCCTCATAGAGAGATGTATATTTTTCATGACTTCAGCTTATCGACATGACATAAGACCATACATCTAGTCTTTCCTTACTGAGCATGACCTCTGTCCAGCTATAATGTAATAAGTCTGTGTTTATATTATAGTTTTATGAAGCTGATATTGATATTAATATTTGACACTGTCACATAATATTTTCCGGCATATATGTGCAGACACACACTTTAGATATGGAGCCTTTAAATCAAGTTTATGGGTGCAAAAATGATTATTTATGTTACTGATTAATCTGATGATTATTTTCTTGATTATTTGCGTTCTCTATAAAATGGCGAAAAGAAACCTGTTATAATTTTCTACAGTTCAAGGTCATTTTTTCAGGTGTCTTGTTTAGTTTAGTTTAACCTTCATAACATATTTGCGAATTCTACTAGTTTCAGCAAATGTTTGACATTTTTGCATAAAAAAGACTAAAACGTTCATTTCATTTTTAAAATAATTGCTGACTAATTGATTAATTGACTTAAACATAACATAGACATTATTTTTCAGTAAATTAAAGCTGCTAATTAGTCATCACAGATTATATGTGACTATTTTGAAATATGTTTTTGTGATATAATGTTAACCAATCAGGATGCAGTTAACTGAAGTACTATGCTGTTATCTGTGAAGATTCTCAGTCATCCAGGTCATGGTTATCTCAAAAAAACGGTTTTTAATGGCAACTGGACTTGTT
>JAUMHL010000025.1:16380391-16408377 GCA_032362345.1 Sandelia bainsii
TTCAAGTCTGCCTGACTGGTAGGAGTTGCAGGTTTATAAACCCTGTGGAATCTTCAAGTTGTTGGCAATCGGTGGTCTGTTAATGCTGTTATTCCATATCTGAGCAGGCAGATGTTTTAACATCTAAAAGTTTAATTGTATGTATCATAATTTTGAAAAACGGATGGCAGGCAGCTTGTTTATGCTAATGAGTTATTGCAAAATGAACCTTATTAAAATATGTGCAAAAGCGCAATACATTAACTCAAAAAAATAAGTGATGATATCATGATCAGTGTCAACTTTGAAGTCGTCTATCCATTATCTTGCTACAGGGTACAGTTGAGAAGATAAAATACACACCAGGAAGCACTGGAAGACATAGATGAATTCCTCTTCCTGTCAAAAAGCTTCAAACATTGTACTTTGCCAGTGTTTTGTGTTGTCGGACACAGGAAGAAGGACATTCATTTCTCTCCCCACTTTTCCTTGTATTTCCTGTCTCTCTATCTGCAGTTTTAATCTGCAAAGTGCACCATGCCCATTATTGCAGTAAATCTGAGCCCTCTAACTTGAGCCAGAACCAGTTTGTAGTGTACCGCATTGCTGCAGTCAGCAGCAGCATCCTCTCAAACTGCAGCTCACTACAGGCATCTCAGTGAGACTGGTGCATTGCTGTACAATGTGCTACAGTCAGTGATCAGGTGTGAACACAAATGTTTTATGCAGCATCTAAATAGGCTGATAACCTACTAAATTTAACATCAGAAAAGGAAGAAGTAGCCACTGAACCCTAGAGGCCCCATGTGGTGGTTTTCCTAATTTATGCAAACATGCACTAATTGGACGGGTCAGGTTTCGTGATTGTTTCTCTCATTTCCCTCTTTTTATAATGTAAGTAATGTTGCCAACAGTGGTGATAGGGTGATGGTTGTTTGTGTGTGTGTGATTAACTGAGTTGCTAGTTTTGGACCAGTTTCTGGTCTTAGTTCTTAGAAAGTTGTATTGCCAAATGTAGCTGAGGACACTTTTCAGTTAACATGATTAAACAGCGTGCTGTTGTTCATTCCATTTCTGCACAATTTGCAACTAAATTTTACTGTTTAATGTATTTTACTTAAGATCCACTTGTAAAAAAATCTCCTTTTTTTGCTTACCTGTGGTTGTGCACAGTTAATGACTAAAACCAAAGGACAAAACTACTTTTCTGTTTGTTTTATTACCTGTCCCTGCTCATGCTTTTATCACAGTGCAATAGTTTCATATATCGTCGTCACCATCTTAAAAATTTTCAGTTTATTGCTATGAGAGAAAGAGACTATAACATTACAGTTAATTAAGGCTATCAGGCTTACACTAAATTGGACTTTGAGCAAATTACTGTAAGATTTAAGAAGCACATTCTGCAAGAAAGTATGCTGTCATACTTTTTCATCTATTGCTGTGCCTTTTTTTTTTTTTATCTATCAGGGTCATGCTATCATCATCACGTCACAACAAGGATGATCCGTGTCCCATTTTGGTATGATTGAAATGAATGGGCAGGAAGCGTTAAATTAGTCCTTGGGAACATGGGACATCGTATGTGCTTCTTGAGAAATTGATGGGAGGAGAAAGTCACCTTCATGTTATCATTATGATGTCAGTTACAAGCCGTGACTCACGTGAGTGCAGTCACTGGTGAAATAGGGTAGCATGGGCTGCTCAGCTCACAGCTTTGTCAGGGTTACATAGATGCCACTGTCTTTGTTGCTTAAATTGCTTCCTCATTTTGTTTCATCCACTACAATAAACTGGACTAAAACACCAACACTGCTGATCCCATTCTTCCCAGGCCATTGTGTTGACTTGAGATGTTGATGGGTGTTTAAAATGTGTGCTAATAGCATCTGTGAAACACCCACCCAATCTGCAGTAGCCCTTTCTACAGCAGTGGCCTGCTTCTTGGGCAGACTTTGAATTATTCATAGAATCAAGTCCAAGCTTTAAGCAATGGATTGGTCATATTCTGCTGTTGCACACGCACAGACAGTATGTACAGTATATGGCAGCAATAGGATTATCGAGTAGGATCTATATATGCATTAGTGTTTGCTGCTTGTTGTCTCTCCCTGACTTTTTATTGCATTCACAGGAGTGTTTTCCTGTGTTGTGATGTGGCTATGCTCAAGTCTGAGTAGCTTATTCTACACTGGTATTATAAATGTTACAATCACTTAAGTCGCAAGCTTAACATTGGTCAGATTTTAAAATTGGTCTAATGGTTTATT
Source organism: Sandelia bainsii (assembly GCA_032362345.1). Classification (NCBI taxonomy): domain Eukaryota; kingdom Metazoa; phylum Chordata; class Actinopteri; order Anabantiformes; family Anabantidae; genus Sandelia; species Sandelia bainsii. The sequence goes on from JAUMHL010000025.1 coordinate 16,382,641, forward strand.
CAGTCAGCTCATGTCTGCTGAATTAGGGCATGACTCCATCTAGTGGTGTAGGCAAAATATGTAAAAAAACAAAACAAAAAAAACAACTTAAAACTCTCACTGTTTTCAACCTTAAAGTTGGATTTTTAATTTAAAGAATTATAGTTTTAAATTTAAGTGCAGTTCCAAATTACTAAGTAAACTGGCATATTCTGTAACATTTAAAACTTTGGCAAACAGGAAACAGTTGTGTGGTAAGTTAAAGGACTGATTGTACTTTTCACTGCATCCTTTGCTCAGAAGAGTCTTGAGAGCCACTGTGTTCTAGAGTAAGTGACCACTGATCAGCATTATGGTGGGTTAGGTCATTCGATGCAGGGACATTATGGAGCTGTTTTGTGCCAACCGGGCTGTTTATGTGGGAGGGTTGATGATCTGTTGTTTTATTACTGCCCCATGTTTCTGACCTTGTCTGGGATGTGTTGAGCATTATTAAACATGCTTGATATTTTCACTGGTAGTCGTGTCAGTTGTCAAACAAAAGTAATTACTTTGGCTTGCGTATCACTGTGTTTTATTCTGTCACTAATGAGAATGAATTACTTAAAACTGATGATCCACTCAGTATTACAGTTTGTAACACTTTTTCAATATTGTGTGTGGAAACTTAAAACATGCTCTAGATGATTAAAATGCCTTGATTAAAATCACCACAGACACTTGATGAAACAGATGGTTATGATGGCTCAACACCGAATCTGACATATTTTTATATGTATTGGAGAACATGGCTGTAGCTCTGTGAATAATCCATTTTCCTTTTGTCTCTGAAGAACATCTGAAAATGATGTTTAAGTAGCTGAGTGGGGGGATTAATTGGCTTTCTATATCTAAATAGAAAGAGAGATGAATTTATTAGTGTTGTAATAATGGTTTATAAACAGCAACCGATATTATAACAAAAACAGATGGGACGGTGGAAATCTGGCTGAGATCATAATGTTGCAGAAATAAAAACCCTACCACTGATTTTGACTCTTTCCTTCCCAGAGACTGATCAGTGATAGACTGTACCCTCTGGTCCCAGTAAAAGAACACCATCCCTGGCAGGCTGGCCACACCCCCTCCCTCCTGCCTCCATGTATCCTGAATCTACCACAGACTCTCCTGCTCGCCTCTCCCTTCGACAGACTGGCTCACCTGGCATGATCTACAGGTGAGTTGATGAATGTGTACTGTAATGCTCAGTTACTGAAGTGTCAATTAAGAGACTATTTTGATCCAAGTTTTACTTCAGAGTATCTATAAAAAATGTATAAAAAATCACATATCCTGCTAGTGCTGCTGCACTTTGCCAAGCTGTTGGTTTTTAAAATTTTATCCTGAGTAGGAGTAGGTGTAGTAGACTTAAAAATATATTACAATATTTTTGGCAGCAACAATATAAGTGATGATATGACAATATAACAATTCAACAGTCTTTTTTTGGCCATCAGTCACATCAGCATAGTGTTTAGAGCTGGGAAAACAGGATCAGTGATCAAAAATAATAAACCTAATCATTACTAAACTAAATTTACTTGAATCTGTCCTGGTCAACAGTTTGGCTTGGTATTGTGTGTATTGTCTTTTGGCTCAACCTTCCACCATGTTTATTGTGTTTATAGGATCATGTGACAGGCCCACGTTATGGAGTGTATGAAAAGACATCATTATGGAGCTATATTATTAATATAGTAATATGGCAAATCCTTATTCTTAAGGAATTTTTCCGATTATATCATGGACGACACAATATGGCACAGCCTAATCCTGAAATCTGAGGAAGCTGTACTGAACACCTACTTGCTGAGACTTAAGTGTGTTCACTGGAGGATACTTTTATTATTACCTAAATCCTTGCAGCAATTTAAGATGAAGTGTTTGGTCAACTGCTATTAGGCACAGTTATTTACATATAATGAATAATTTGTGATCTAAGCAAAACAAACCATTTATGCAGAAATTGAGCTACATTGATGTTAACCTGGCCCTTCTTTAAGATGCATTGCTTATTTAGACTGAACTAAAAACTTTCAAAACAGTAATGGTGGATGAACCATGATGTGCTTTTACTTGTTGATGTACACTGAGTGTAACATGAACATAAATGATAATCACGGACTAAGTTTCTTGCAAGCAAGTAGCTGTAATCTTAACTTGATATACACAGTTTATGCCAATCTCAGTCTGACACAAGACATCATAAACACTGTTTTTCCTCCGAATTCCATGTGAGAGTTCCCCCGGAAAAACAGCTGCTCCCAAAAATGTCACCAAAACTTCAGACCCCTTCTCTCCCAACCCAGCGTAACTCCTCAGGTTGTCAGGGTGAACTCATCTAGTCTCTGATACTTGATGCGGCTTAAAGAAGGTTCAGCAATTATATGCAGACATATAACATCATTTTCAATTTTCATTTGCCTGATTATGTGTTGTTTCCTTGGTGGGAGCAGCAGTTTGGACAACCATTGCTGAAGTGTACAAATTATCTTGCACTCTGATGTTTCACCGATATGTGGCACCAGAGACTCATCAGCTTTGTATCATTAAAAAGCATCAACTCCCCACTTATCCTAAAGTATCTTTGTGGCTGTGTTTCACATTATGGCCAGATGGGGTGCAGCTACCAGCAATATGCTTTGTAACAGTTCATTACATTGGACTCTTGCTTTTTGTAGATTTGACTAATAAAATGATAAAAATGGATTTTGATGCCTTAACGGGGAGATCTGTGAGACATTGTAAACCATTCAGAATGTCTACTAAATTAGGTCATAGACACTGCTGTTTTACAATTTTTCATGCAAGTCATTGCATATTGTCTGCACCTTTTTTTTAGAAATGCATGGTCAGACATCAAGTGGTGTAAAGTGTTGCTTCCTTTATGATGGCAGAAATACAGTTGTGAAAAGTTCTGTATTTGTGCAATTTACTTATAATACAGTATTTGTTTTTCCTCCTACTGTACGCTTCTGTACATTTTGCTCTGTCTTTGGGTACCAGCCAGCATTTACATTTTTTCCACTACTAACTTATTCCCTTTCCTGCTTTCGTTAACCTAAGCTTTCCTTTCTCCTTCTTTTTTCCTGTTATCTTCAGCGCTCGTTATGGGAGCCCTAAACGACAGCTGCAGTTCTACAGGTACCTGTTTGTTGCTTTTTGTTGTCACAAAGCAGTGTCTCTTTCACATATGTTTTTTGTTTGTTTATATGTGTGTTGAGTGTTTTTTATGTGCTTTATATGCAGTGTACATTTATAACATTTTGTGTTTTGGTATATTCGCTACCAAACCTTGCTGTAGATAATTGCTGTTCTGTCATTTAAAACCATACACCCATTAGTAAACCTCTGCAGCATAAATAACACTTATCATCTGCTATTTAGCTGGCAATGCACTATCCAGCTTAAACCTGATAGGGGCGATGATAGATTTTCTTGTAAGGTTACCTCACAAAACCTCTGAATCAACAATAACTCTCTCAGAATTTTTTTGGTTTTCCTTTTTTCTTAGCAGTAATACTTGAAATGCCCAGTGTTGTTCTTGTCAAACTTCAGCATTTAACCAAGAGCCTTTTTACCAAACTTTCTTCTCAGTGAATTTTCCTTGTTGTTTATATTGTTTGAGGATATTAATTTCCTTTATTCATCATTTGTATTAAACTGCTTCTTTATGCCTCTTGGGAGTTCACTCTGAGCTGTGTTCTGAAAGCCACAATTTTATTCTGATCTGTGTTGGAGGTACTCTTAGAGTGGGGTAGCTGCTGCTCACTCTGCCAGTAGTGTGCATTTAGATGGTCCGCCTTTCTGCTGCTTTAGGGTAGTATCATGTTTTACGGTCTCATATTAGGCCTTATTCTGCTGATCCAGTTATAAAAAACCCTGACTTTGTCGATGTGCTTGTAATGAGCTCACTATGGGATTTTTATCTTAGCGCCTTGCATATTTCTGTCCTTTTAAAGTGCAAACCGCCTCACTATTTTCTCTCCTGGCCTACATGAGAGCGATCGATTAAGCCCCCTACTGCTGTCTATCACTCTGATGCTGGGAAGAGAAGTTTTATTGCTTTCAGTCATCCCAACATTGTAACACACAAGCTGTAATCCTACAGCAATGAGAGCTAGATAAAATACTGGAGTGCAAATAAAATATAAAGTTTTATTCCACTGTGATGGAATTCAAGTACTACTTTGTCTCATCCCCATCTTGTCTTCACAACGATGATTAAACTGCATGTTATGTTAATTTTGTAGTACAATAAGTAAGTTCAAGTACAATGTAAGTACAATGTTTTGTTGTATTTAGTATTTTCGAGCATGTCAGTACTGTTTTGTATCAATGTTCTTGAGCATGTCCATGCTGTTTTGTATTATTTCACTAGTACGGAGACATTTTATATCAGTTCTTATGATTCAGTACTTAAGAATGCTTTTAGTATAAAATATTTCCGGCTCATGCTATCAATAAACCATTTTACGTTTGTCAGGGGTTGAAGTGCTTTCTTTATAGTGAAGATTATTGACTATAACCATTATATGTTGCTTACTTATAAATTAGGGAAACTAGAATTACTGCATTGCAGTTATATACCTTTGCTAACCAGTGACGTTGTAGTTTATACGCATGTCAGGCTCAGATTCAAATAAGTTCATGCATGAGTCCAAGCAGACATTTGTGCCAGATTTAATGAAATTCCTTTCATGCTTTTCTGAGATATAGCATTGATTGATAAGACATACATTAGGTCACAGTGAACTTCACCTTTGACCACTGAAATCTAATCAGTTCATTCTTGCCCCTAAATGACAATTTGTGCCAAAATTGAGACGTCATATTCACAGCAAAAATTGGATAAACATGAGGTTAAACTGAAAACATAATGACTCCGGCCTAGCTACCACCGGCGCGGAGGAATAAACATAAAAGGATGCATTAGAGGTGTTGTAGGCATATTTCCAGTTTAGCATTATTATGGCTTATGTGTTAAGTATGTTTTCAGTTCTTGGAATCAACTGATTTCAAGTTTAAATATAATTTTAGTAAACATAGTTTACTAAAATATTTAGGGATGGTTTAGCTTGGTTACACACTGACTAGGAAACTGCTGCGATGTCTAGGCAGGGCTGGAAGTTAAATGATAGGATTCCTTTTAATGCTGCAATTGTAATGGCCAACTTAATACTGTAGTTCATGTGCAGCTGAGAGTTTGCAGCATATCCAAACATGCCTGCTACTGTGATCATATTGTCACCGTGTCTAAGAGGGGTTGTTTAAAGTAAAATGTTTATACTGTAGTACAGGGGGGTGCCACGATTAATCACTGTCTTCAGTAGCATCACTAATATCTTTTAAAGTTAATAAGTATTTTGAGGTGACACCGTACCTCCTGGTAGTAGGCAGATCATGTGCTTTAGTGATTTTAGTGTCTCAGCGTTTGCTGAGACATGACATGGATTTTAATACTGCCAAATATGTCTGAAATCAATAGCTGTTTTTACTACTATAATTATATAGATTTATATAAATTATATTTGATAATAATGAGTCTTTTAGTGTTTCCATTTATTTTTAGAAATGAATTTGAACTTTTGTGCATGTACTGTAAGTGGGTTTCTCTCGTCTGTGTATGACAGTTTTGCTTTTTGAGTCATTATTATGCGACACACTCTGATCCTGACCTTGACCTTAGCACAAGGCAGCTGAGATGCTTAACTGATGTAGTGTTCATAATGCATTGGTAAGAGAGTACTTGAACATTCAAGTCACTTTTTGTTTTTTGTGTGTAAATGTACAGTATGTTTGCTCGACACTGTGTGTTTGTGTGTGTTTCATGTACACACAACTCTCTAGTGCTCATTATTGTCCAGCTCTTAGTATTCTTTCCTGTGGAACAACAATCGGAGGCTTTTAGTGCAAAAGCTTTGGTGAATAATTCAGGGCTGATATTATTTGCTGTGGTTAGCAGAAACAAGACAGGCCGCTAAATGACATAAATGGATTTCTTCCATGAGTTCTTGCAGAGAGGGGAGGAGGAGAGGTGTTGGTTGTGATGATAGTGTATGGCCCAAGTGGTGAGGGGAGGGAATGGATGCACTCTCGTATTCACTAATTGGTTTAGACAGTTCCTAGTAAGACACTCCCAGTTTGGGTGGAACCGCTTCATTGCTGTCTGCAGTGTGTGTTTATAAGAGCAGACTAGCGCCCCACAGCTTTGCTCATGAGCCGACCCCCAAGAAATCGGGTGAGTTTGAGGAAAGATTTGCACACATGACCACATCAGGAGTGTGCGTGTATGTTTTGTGTGTGAGGGGCTGGCAGAGTTAAGAGAGTGTGTCTGTGGATGCATGCTGCCTAGCTTGAAGTCTCCTCCATTTATTCATGTGTTCTGTCTCTATACGACAAAACCTGTTTGGAAAAAGCTGTTTCAGGGAACTTTGAGATCTGAAATTAGTAGAGAATTTGGGAGAGTGAGTCGTGTCATGTCGTGCCGCGATGGCATCAACGGTATGGAGAAATTATTTATGTGGAGAAAATATTTATTTAATGTTAGAATATTGTTATTGTCTGTATTTTCTACGGTCTGTATTCTGTAATTTATATGCAGTGTGTGTTTGCCACTTAAAAATTGTAATGTTAATTAAAAGTCTGATGTCACTGATGGAAGCTCTTGTTTTGTATGGAGGCAAAGAAAGTGCTGCTCAAGTGTTGTTTGTCAATAGAGTTTAAAGGATCACTACAGTTTAGACCAAATCAGTAGTACAATATTTTTCTCATTTTTTGGTGGTTACAAAGGCATTGTGCATCGTGACTCATACAAAAAGTAATTCACTTATGTTCAGGATGCAGATTAAATTGAGTTTATTAAGGAGTTAGTGTACATTTTAAGTAAATACAGATTAATCTGTTCTATCGGAAAAGAAAGGCTTTTTTGTGCTATGTTAATGTTTAATGAATAATTTGGAAATGAACACATGATCTCAAGAGATTACCATTGAATGAAACTTTTATGAACTCATACAATGGTTCATTTATATTTATATGTGAAGGAGTCATTTAACTTTTCTGTATTATTTTTTCAAACAAGTTATATTTAATGTGTGTGTGTGTGCGTGTGTGGTCTTATTTGCTACACAGTGACTACTAAAAATGTATTTTCCTTACAGAGTGAGGAAATGTTTGTCTTAGCCTATCCTCACAATATCACAGGGCGTTTTGGGAGATAAGACTAGGTTTTAGGGTTAGCGTTAGAATTAGATGTAGGTTGGGGTTAGTGTTATGCATTTATTTGTTAAAAGGGTGTGGGAATGCATTATGTCAATGTGTTTTCCCCCAAAAGATTTAAAGACAAGTTTGTGTGTGTGTGTGTTTAAATAACGTTGTCCTTCACATCAGGTAATTATATATGAATAGTATCTTATTGTCTCAGTGTTTTACATTGCTTGTACCTAAGAAAGAAACTTGTTCACCAGAGTGTATGGTATTAAGCTGTGTTCTTGTACTGATGGTGGAAGTGACACAGTGCTGCCCAGTGCTGAGTGATTAAATTACGTACAGTGTTTGACAAACTGAATTGTAGAGGAATCAAATATGGCAAAAAATATGTCTGAATTCAAAGAGTCCTACTTTTTGAAAAGTATGTCTCTTTACCCAACTAATCTTGTATTAGTGTAGAAAGTGCATATTACTTGTTTTGAGATTCTTTAAGCCCTTTAATACCTTTTTGCAAGATTCACAATAAATTATGGACTACTCTAAGAATGTTGTGTGGACTGTCTATAATTTAGTTCTGAAAACAGGAAATATGTCCCCTCCTGTTGCTTGATGCACGTTTGAATGTTTCCCCTTAGTTTATAGCATGTGCCCTTCTTGGTCCTGCTCCTTAATCACTTGAATGCTCCCTATCAGTGTAACCCTGCCATCCTGTACCTGTCAGGGGGGGGTGGAGGGTGGTGGCGCTGGACTATGTTGTGCGACTCTGATTACAGGATGCATGGCCGTGTGCAGCCCCAAGCAGGAGAGCTGTTTTTTTTATGGGAGCAGGTGCTATTTAAGGAGGTGGCTGTGCCCTGCTGGCTCCTCACTCTGTCAGTGTCCCTACTTTATTCTTCACTGCACGGGTCATCTCAGCATTATAAGGAGGAGGAGAACGAGGGGAGGGGGTGGGGCATGTTTGCGGGAGGGTACGCTGGTGGCCCCCGGGGGCCTCCCGGCAGGCGCCAGTCCAGTTACTGTCCTCCTGACAACCTGCAGATCCCCAAACCGGCAGTGCCAGGTAGCGGTGTTCGGAAGAGCAGCAGCAGTGGCAGCGGCAAGATGCTGTCTATGTCATACAGCGAAAGCATCCGGAGTGGGATCAACCGCTACCACTCGGACCAGGGGCTAAATCAGCCACCGTCGAGGCCCACTGACCAGGGTGAGCTGCAGAGACTGCGGGAACAGAGAGTTGCTGCTCAGATTAAGAACATGGAAGACTTCCTGAAGATGAATGGCCTGGCCCTGGAGGAGTGTGTGTCCTATCAGACAGGCATGAAGTACAGGTAAGAGAGGAGAGGCTAGCCAGGGACTCAAATACTGCAGACATCCAAACAGTGGTTGGTGATGAGAATCAGCAGGTGAGAGCAGCTTTGTGGTCAAGGGAAGCATTTGAGGTTCCACTCAAGACGTGTAAGTGAATTTATAGTTATTGCGCTGGCCTGGAAAATCACTGTTTTGTACTTTTTCTATTGATTTTATTTAGATAAATTATATCATCAGAAACTCGTAAGGTTTTACAGAATTTACAAACCACTTTCTCTGGCTCTGCTTACTTTGTCCTTTGGTCAGACTGCACTCAAAGGTACTGGGGCTCAGGTTTTATTTTAATCATCTAGGTCGTTGGCATATTTGCCCACCTACATGGGAAGGGCAGATTGCTCCATAAGGAGTTGTCTGGCCCCTTAAAATCTCAGTCAGACTTGTTTCTTTTTCCCCTTAATTATATAGATAGTCTCCATTCTTCTCCGGCTATGCTTTCCCATTTACCACAGACAAACGTAAATAACTAATTCAAGTGTGTTCAAGGTAGAACTTATATGTAGATGCCAGTAACATACATGTCATAATATTAGATAAGTTAGTGTATGATTTTGGCTCTAATAACATAGTATAGGTTTAAACGTTGGCTTGGTCGAAGTCAATGTTTTCTGAGTAATGTTGTAACTGAAGGGATAATAAACATTGGATGCCTTCTTGACCAGCTAAAAATATTTGTTGCCAAATTAGTTTTTGTTTTTTTGTTTAGTTTTTTAATTTCCTAGATAACCTGATTAGGTGTTTCTTTTGTGGGCTGAGAAAATTCTCAGTTCTTTCTTGTTTTCTAAAAAGTTTTTGATGGACACATTTATATGCAGAAGGATTTCACAATATCATCTAAGACAATATCAAAAGTGGTGTGATATTTGAATTTGTTGTTCCAACAAGATTTAGATAGTATTTATTTTATTTTTTCTAAAGATAATTCATAGATGTGCCAGTAATATGTATGGAATATCGTCTAAGATGGAGGAAGAGATAACCTTTGAAACATTCACTCATTTAATCTGTAATATCAACCTAATAAGAGGGAACCAAACAGGCAATTTTATGGACTGTTGCTATTCAAAGGATTGAGATGGGTATCAGGCTTAGCAGCTGTTGTGTTGGCCAAGAAGGCCTAGTAAGCTGATGTTGTTATTGTTGTGGACATGGATCGCTTTCACCACACACAGGCATGACTGCTGTTGTTTTTGACTGAGATCGGTGACTAGAACGCAGGTATGGTTGGCTCCTGTTACCATATCTTGAGTGAGCGTTGTCTGCAGGTAGTGTTGTATGTCATTGCTGCTGGCATGTTGACTTGCCCATAGTTGTCTTGGAGGTGTGTAAAGTTCAGTCACTGGATCATGATGGGCTGGGGTGCAGCGTTGTACGTTGAAAGGGAATTTAATATTGCAGAGAGCATGTGTGGTTCTATACTTAAAAACGCCAACTATAAATACTGGTTACACATTATTAACACTAGACAATGTTTGTCTTTGAATGATCTAGTGAGTCAATTAACACACCTTATTGTGATTTATATGTGATCTTTACAGTGTTGCATTTATCCATTGATAGTTGTTTACTACAGGGGATTTATCTAATCTGCTGTAGCAGAGGAAATCCTCTGCCAAAGGTTCTGCTGTTTCTTGTATTTTGATCACCTATTTTGTAATTAGGGCTGCAATTGGGTCAGCAAGTACATGCAACCTCTGACTCAAACTCATCATTATTTCAGGTGTGTAGCCAGGAATACAGGCCAGCATTACTACTAAGCTGCATTTAACCATTCTTTGCAGTGCCACTACCTGTAGTAGCAGGTTATGTTATGTTATGTTATGTTATGTCCTTTGCTGCTCTGCACACATTTCAGCAAATTTCCACCCAGATCTTTTTCATGTGGTAAAATACTCAGTTCTGTGAGGGGAGCTATTGTTTGACACCATGAGAAAATTATGGCGTTTATTTTTTAGAGTCTAAATCAGCATTATTGCATTGTTAGTACTTAATAGTAATACGTACATGATGAATGGTCTTTCTACTATTGTTAAAAAACTGGTCAGTGTGAACAGATAGCAGTAACAATTAAACCACCCTTCATCTTAGAATTATTCTTATTCTTCATCTTAAGGGTTTTATGGTTGTAAATATTTTGTGGACTGCCACTCATCGAGCTTATTTGGATATCAAAAAACTTTTCCTGGTGTCTGTGACTGAAAGACCCGGGCAGCAGGTAAAGGAGTCGGCTTGAGTTCCGAGAATTGAGAGAGAAAGCCTTGTATCTCCTGTTATATGGAGGATGGCTGGGAGAGAATAGCTTTATGGACACTAATGGACATAATGACCTCCACTTACGTGTTCGTGCATACAAAGCTACTTTTGACTGTTTACTGATGTACCATAAACCTTTAATACACAGTTAGTGCAGGTGGACACATACAGTATCTAAGGTCATTTGACTAAAGAAGTTGTTTTTCACCTTGTCTGTTATGAACTATATCTAAAAGTTTGAGTAATATTTTGATGTCATTGGCTAGACAGCTATTTATTCCACAGTTTTGGTACAGATGTATTCTCAGGTGTTTGCCACTAGGGGTCAGAAAAATGCAGAAGCTGATACTTACACAGTCAACAACTGGTCTCACAGTCATAATAAGTGTTCCATTTACATATGCAGTAACGAAAATCAGCCGCATAAATAATGCCACACCATTAGTTGATAGTTTACCAACTAATAATTATTTTCAGTTAAGGTTAATCTGCCCTTTTCTTACTTACTACAACCAATTGATGAACTGACAACTAATTTAGTCTCTAACACCAATAATGGGCACAAATTAGTTCTTTCAGTTTTTCCTCGATTATTAAAGAGCATATATCCACCAGTAAACAGTTGATCAGTGGAAGCGTCAGTAGTTCTGTCAATAACGTCTGCTCTCCACTAGATGGTGCAGGTGTTACACTGTGTTACAAAGAATCATGTTCCTAATGCCACCCACTGCACTCACAAGGAGTGCATCACTTTTAGCACCCCGTCACAAGGTGGCAGCATTGAGAAATGTTTATTTCCTCTAAGTTTCTGCTTCAAAGCTCATTCCAAAATGTATTCATAATGTCCTAACATATGTCTGTTTCTTTCCTGCTCTCAGACACACAGACTGTATTTTTCTTTCTCTTGTTCTGTCTGATGTGTACACACACACACACACATTTTTTTGGCAAACATATATCTGCACTGAGCCTCTCTGAACTTATATTTTTCTCAATCTCAGCAGCAGTGCAGCATGTGTGTGAGCCCGGGCAACTGTGACGTTTTCCTTAAGGCAATCCCCTACTCAGGGGCTAAATTTAGCAACAGACTTGTATCCACAGCTGCAGCTGGATACAGCTGAACGGGCTGCAGCTTAACCTATTCTTCTATTTTACCTCGAGCCCACTGCCTTCTTCCTTCCTTCTTCTTTGATGAGGGCTGCAGAAGTGGCCATACTTTATCTTTGTCACAGGAGTGGGAGATGATGTTTAGGTATTTGGAGTGATATAGATTTGGTTTCCATTGGTGACCTCTCCAGTTCCTCTTTGAGCTATCTCTGGCTGGCCCAGTGTGACAGCTTGTCAAAATGTTCGAGTCAGGAATGGAGTGTGGGCACAAGAGGTGCGAATGCCAGCGATTACACAATTCTGTTTTGTTTTAGTTGTTGTATTTTTCAGTATCTTATTATAGCAACTCTACTAGATGTTCTTGTGAAAACTGTCTGTGGGCTTGTACATCATATTTAGATGCCTGAAATAACTCTATGAATTTCCGTCTTGAATTATACCACAAGATGATAATGCCATGAAATCGTTGGCCGTTAGTCAATGTTATCATCCTGATTTACAATATTGCAAAATTCTAATTCTGAAGTGTTTGTATTACAGCATGGTTGTTAAAGTCACAAGAGATTTATATCAAGAAGCACAGCCTACAACTTTACAGGGATTGTCACGTATGCAGTTATTGTTGCTTTTATTTGACAAGATGCAAGTACATTATTGAAATAAAAGGCCAAGTAAAGGTCCCCCAATGATGCACTTTCTATTGTAGGAGGCCCTCTCCACTGGCCTCAGCCTTTAAGATGCTCATGCTTTAGAACTGTGCTACTGTCGCTTTGCATCTCATGAAAGTTGTTATTTAACAACATCCAGCACATATTTCCCAAACTGTCAAGTTCCATCTTTGAATAAAATGTGACATTTGTTTTGTTTAAAAGTTCTCCTAGGGCCATGTGTATTGCTTTGTTTCTCTGTTGAACTTCTCATTAAACGTCAGAATGTACTGATGCAGTATATTCTGATGTTTGTGTGTCTCCCTAAAACAGATTCTGATTTTACAGGTTTTATTTTAAAACGTGCTCATACCTTTCCTACATATTGGGAGTGTATTGGGAGATATTCAAATATTGTCAGTCCAGGGAATACTTTACTTATCTTTGCTCCCACTGGTAAAATGCCTCTATACTCAAAACCGGGGGTGTCACTTATACAGTTCATCACTTTTGTTTTGATTATGTTGCAAACATGTTTAATTAGAGCACTTCTTGTCGAGACCTTAGTATGCAACTATATTGGTGCTCTCTGCTTTCTAACACTCATCTTCTGGCCTGTGCTAGGACTGTAGCATATCATATCATCATCATTATTGTATATATCATCACAGTTCTTCTCATGAAAAAAATTTGTCGTCTTGAAAACAAAATGGAAAAACTATAAAAGAGCTTCCTCAGTCATTTGGAAATTGTTCAGCAACACATCAGATGCAAATCAAATATCTGTGATTTGTAAATTGTGTCAAACCCAAACCAACAAATAGTCAGTCCAATTTGTTTCACCATCTTAAACACCACATTCTGAGATCATGGCAGATATTAGACCAACATCATAACAAACTCCTTTAATTCAGAAGGGTTTTGTCTGCCAGTGTTTCTCCCTATGATGCAAGAAGTAAACACTGGTACGAATTGATAGAAGCGGTGGCATTTTGCTGAGCCAAAATTATCTAAACCAATAACCAGGATTCAGGAGAAATGGACTCTAGATACAATATGCTGTGGAGGAAATGTTTTATTCATGTTATAAGTTTAGCTACTTGGTCTATTTTGACATTTAATGATGATCAGACTTTCTTTTGTATCACTGTTTTTATTTGCACAACTCTCAAGACTTTATGATTTGACTTGTGGCCAAAAAGATATTCCTGTATGGTTCTGAATTGTTATATTGCTATCACAAAAATATTATTGTATTATATTATTATTATATTATTATAATATTATTGTTAATATAAAGGATTTTTTAAGGTAGGACCAGGTCCTTTCACCGGTGTTGAAACTTAAGTTTCTTAAAACAGCCTGAACACAAGATTTGTTGCCACAGCAAGCAGCCACATTCTTCCATTGAGATGCGTGCAGTAGAAAGCATTTCTGCCTGGCAACACTTCTCTGTTTGAATGTTCCCTTAGGTGTGACAAATGCACACAGGCAGGCGGGAGGATCTTGCTTTGAACAGGACAGATTATTCTACTCCCTCTACTGTCTCTTTCTTTAGATTAGTGAGTGTGTTCGCTGAGACTGTAACTCATCCATGTTTGGTGTAAGCACACCTTGTTACTTAAGCAGTGTTGCTGAAATCCCTATATGGCTGTGTGATCACTGCTGTTTTGTATTAGTAAACATATATTTACTTAAACTCACATTGTTCTACAGTCTTTTGTAGTACATTTAATATATACAGTACAGAATTACTAATATATATATTTACAATACAGTAAATATATACAGTGATAAAACATTTAAAAATTGCTGTGTATAGCCATCATTTTCCTACATCTTCAATTCAGTATATTTATATAGCACTAAATCACAACAAAAGTAATCTCAAGACACTTTACAATTTCAGGTTTAAGACTTTATATAACAATATATAGAATTATGTAGAAAACTAAACGGAAGAAACCTCAGGTAGAACCAAGCTCAGGGTGGGAAGACATCTGCCTCGACCAGTTGGGGTGAGTGGAAAGAGGAGACGGAAAAGAACAACAAGCAACAAAAGACGAACGACAAGCAGCAGAAAAAACACTGGCCACGTTGGTAGGGTCAGTAAATGCACACTGGAAACATACGGCTTCATGGCTGGGGATACCAGCAGAAAAGTATAGAGAGAGGGAGACAGAGAGGAAGAAGCACAACTACGGGAGACAGAGGACACAAAGATAATGACCCCAGACTATTTCTATATCTGCATAACAAAGAGATGGTTCAGAGTCACCTGAATATAAGCTTTATAGATCACATCTTGATTTTTTAATTTCAAATCCATCATGGTGATATATAAAACCAAAATTATTGCTTTTATTTACCAGAATACTTCTGGACTTAACTGTATAATTTATTTTATTACAGTGTCTTTAACTAAAGCCAAAATGTGTAATGACTTCATATTACATAAGAACAGGGTTTCCCTGTCTCCTCTTTTTTGGCTCTCTCAGCTCTTCTGATATGTTAGATGTGTCAGCAGGGACAGCTGAAACGACAGCTCCTCCTGAGCCCTCCTGTCTGCGGGGAATCTGTCATGTTCATTGGAGAATTAAGAATTGTAGCAGTCATTGCTCACAGATGTGACCTGTGTCTCTCCTCACTCTTGTATTTCCTCAGTAATAAGTAGTATTTAGCTTCAGCTAGACAAAATTTTCTTCATTCTTTGTACCTGTACGACATCTGTTTAAAACCTCCAGTACCTTTTTGTTATAGTTGACATATTTCATATAGCAATAATTAGAATATTTTTTGACTAATATACAGAAATGATATAGATAACCTATAGACAAGAATATTGATATTTGTGTTGTATCTTCTGTTTGATTTAACTACATCTTCATAACAATGATAAAACAGTCGGCCACTAGAAATGTTTAGACAGAGCCTCGGGATGATTTAAGCTGCTAGAAAAGCATTACCACATCTGTCGATCAAACACTGTCAATCTATCTGAATTCACATCGCTTTCCATTAACTCACTTAAGCTCTTTCATCCACTCACTTAAACACACACACACACAGATTGTTCTGCCTCCCCATTCCCAGGAATTATATTCTTTTCACTTAGTTACTCAAATCCTCTCTAATGCTGTTAAACCCTCAGTAAGTGGAACTTAAACCTCTGTTGTACAACTGGTCAAATGTTATACATGATAAAACTATGGTTATTCTGCCTGACTACACTGCACAAACAATCACTGTCATTTGCCTGAATAGATTTTTTTTTTTTAAGTTTCCTTTGAGTCGTGTGTCGATATATTTAAAACTGCTACCTGAATAACAAACTGAGCCTCTTGTGGTTTTACCACAAAAAACTTTTTTTACTTCTTAATGAAGAAATCAGGATATTTTAAGTTGAACTGCTCCAAACAAGATGTTTCCTATTTCACCACAGCATTGTGCTTGAAGTTAAAAACGTGCATTTTAGCCATCTCATTAGCTTCCGAAGTATTTATCATAAATCATGCTAGTATGTGCACATCTTCATGTTTTAAGGTGAGCTTAGAGAAACTTTCCTTGTAGCGTCAAACTCTGCACATATGTCATTGTGACCTGACAACAGGGCAATGCAGTCAATTAACTAAGCAAGACTTTATTTTGAGTGAAGGGGGACTTTAAGTTAACAGAATTAAATGGCTGAATTTAAGTGAGATGAAGAGGTTAAACTATCTATTATTTAATATTCATAAGGTTCTTTAGTTTACCCAACTTTAAGGACTTTTGACTTTAAGATGTTCAGCACTACCTGTATTTAATTAAAGATTTCCATTTAATTCTTATTCAGGGTCTCGGCAGTAGTCCTTAAGTAGTTATGCAGGAAGCCAGTGTTTGCTAAACTAGCTTGGACAGATCAGGCCCAGGACCCTGCAGCAACTCTTGATGCCAGTTCATGTGCCAATCCCAGCTCGATGGAGGTACTCTGGCTGCCCCAGAGAGCAAATTAGTGAAACACCGCAGACACTGACTTGGATAACAATTGTCTAATTTTAGAATCCTTTCCCCTTTAATTAGCTTGTCTTGTCTGATTGTGTAGAATGGATTCAGAGAACTGGTGCCAATTTCTTTGCTATTGTGTCGAATCAGCGCTCATAACTGTTCCCCACAGAACCTTGTGGTCAGAGAAGACTATAATGCTCTGTCGATTAAAGTACAGTAGTTGTCTTCCCCTCTCTGACTCTGTGTCCTCTAGCTGCAGTATGTGGGCTACAGTTTGGGAGAGTGCAGTTGTCTGTACAACCAGGCCAGACTCCTGAGACTTCATTATGGTATGGCTTCATTGATTGCTAAAGCGTCTTCCTGATCAGGGCTGCAAGGATACACAGAACAAATCCAGTGTGTGTGTGTGTGTGTGTGTGTGTGTGTGTGTGTGTGCTTCTGTGAAGTTCTTCAGCTTTCTTTTCTGGTGTTGGTAGTAAGGGATGTAGGATTGTCAGTCAGGGGAATACATTACACAGCTTGTATTTACAGTAAATCTGTTGAGCTACAGTACATGCTGAATTTGAATCTGAATATTACCCTCAAATATTTAGTTTTCTTTCTCCATCTGCACTACTGACAAAGCGTGCTGTTGTTGGTATCGGTGAATTTCACTCAGCCGTAGTCGTGATCAGTGAAACACACATGTTCGGCTATGTATCTACAGCCTTTCTCTTCTCTTCCTCCCCCGCATGTTGAATTGAATGCAGGGCCCTATCAGTGCTCTGCATTCACTCACAGTGATTGAGTGTCTGAGAAGGATTTTAACAGCTCAGTAGATTTTTGGATAACCACAAATCAGGCACTTAATCATAGCAAGGAAGCGAAGGGTACGACACAAGGGAGGACCTTGTTATAATATGTGGAGTAGGAGGTGATAGATTTCTTTTCTTTACAATGAGATTTTGTTTCAGCATTGCTATCTATCCACCAGCTACTGAGTCCAGCACTAACAATTGGAACTGATAGGATTTGGTTTTCAGGTATTGTTCAATTGTTTTCCTCTACACTGATACAAAAATGACTTTTTATCGTAAGAGAACATTCATGCATTGGCTTGAGCACATTCTGAGTCACACTACTGTGCGTACCCTAAACACAGTGTCACTAATTAGCAATTTAACAGCTTTACTGTAAGGCATTATGTAAAGATCTGAGTTTCTTATTTTTAGTTCAGCATCCTGTCTGACTGATTTATCTTGTGACTAACAATGAGTCTCTCTACAAATTTGCTCCAGCAGACTCTGATGAATGAACTCAAAGCAGCTCATAGTTCAGGCCAGTATTCATTTGATAATAGAAATCCTGATTAAAATTTCTCATTTGTGAAAAACTGAATGAGATAATAAAAGTCAAAGCATTTGTGGAGACTGACTTTTACTCTGGGTTCACTAGCAGGCTGCCGGCCAGTGCAGTGAAATTTGATGTGTCACACAAATTAAAACTCCAGTAATGACATAAACACAGAGGTAGTTCATGAGTGGCACACAGATGAAAACACCTCTCCTTCAGCAATGTCATGGCTAAGCTGAAGGACTGTTAAATGTTAAGTGGAACAAGGTAGCAGGCTTTCTGACAAAAGATATGTTATAAAGGTTTCACCAATCGTCTTTTCACTTGACAGCAGTAGGTGTAGACCCTTAAAATGTCTGACAGGCATGCAGACAGTAATGCCTGCCAGCACAGTGATGTCTTCAAGAGAACCATACATGTCATCATACAGTGATAAGGTGTCAGTCATATTTAATGACCGTCTCCTCTGTTTATCTGGTCTTTTGGGCCTTTTTTTGTTTTCAAGATGTAGTCAAACAGAATAAAACCCTTCCTGTCAATCTGAAGACAGTTGGCAGATGTGCCTGCTGAAAATTATTAAATCATCGTAAGTGTGACAGGCATGGTTTATTGGATTGAGCATATTTGTTGCTCACTCTGTTGCCATATTTTTGTAGCAGTTTATACCTCCTGGTGTATTTATGAATTGCAGGGCGATACATGTGGTGCTGGGCAATTATTGTTTTAGATTTTTACAGAACTGTTAAAGTGAATAAAGATAATGAGTAGAGCATGTACTGTAACTGTTGCAACGTTGTCTGCATCTGGTGGTGGGAGTCATCAGCTATACAAAATGCCAGAAGGTGTAATGCATAAAAATTTTTTTGTCATATTGATGCACCCAGGTAATGGATCACTAGTCTTTTAGATGATGCATGCACATATTGATTACTGTACCC
Source organism: Sandelia bainsii (assembly GCA_032362345.1). Lineage (NCBI taxonomy): Eukaryota > Metazoa > Chordata > Actinopteri > Anabantiformes > Anabantidae > Sandelia > Sandelia bainsii. The sequence continues at coordinate 16,401,494 of JAUMHL010000025.1, forward strand.
TGCGTTTCACACTAGTCAGTATGTGTACATTTTCAGATGCAGATGAATAAAAAGGACTTGTGCAGTGTGGTCATGAAAAGAAATCAGTCATACGTTTCAGTAGCCATGAAAAGGGGAGCCCCATTAATAGGCTGGATAAATTTGAATAAGCACAGTACTAGAACACTGTTAGGTGTGTTTTAGGCTGAATATTGGCGATATGTTTCTATATCTTGTTGAGGCTGCTGGATTTTTGTAAGGGTTGTATCTGTGGAACCGGAGCTACTGTCCCTGGCCTCTCCCACTTCTCTTTACGTTCTCTATGTCACGACTCCTAGAGGAACAGAGTGAATGGTGGCATCACGTTTTCATATCAGTGGTAGTGATTGCCTGGATCATATATTGTGATAAAGAGACACCAGGTCAAAATGCTCTTATACTCAAGTGCTGTAAGATTGCTTATATTTTATCAATATGCTGCTGCTGTTGGGATTGATGCAACCATACATCTATTTCTATGTTGGTAGGGCATTCTTTGTTAGAAGAGGGAGCACTTGAACGGCCCTCTTGTGCCTTGAGGCTTGTCTGTTCTCTACTCTCTGCAAACAGTGTGAAATTGAAATCAGATTTCAGTTGAATTAAACCACCTTTGCCCTCAGGGTTCTATTTAAGTTCAGAAGACCAAAAGGTCATAGCTCCAAGAATAGGGCTGTCAGTTAGCAACAGCCATTTTGTTGGAGTCCTTTGATGGAGCATGCTTCTTTGACTCCTTTGATATATATGTCTGCTCCTGATGGCATCTGTTTTAATTATCTCCTGGCACACTAGCTGGTCCACTGAGATAAGCTCCAGTATTATATTACTGGGAGCATGTGTCGCATCTACTGTCTTTTCGATCTGCAACCGCTGTTGTGTTGAGTCCAATTACTGTTGTGTTTACTTTCAACTTCCAACCGTTACAGTGCTGTGAAGAAGTATTTGCCCCTTTCATCATGTTTTTTTTGCATATTTGTCACACTAAAATGATTCAGGTCATCAAATAAAAATGAATATTATACAAAAAAAGTCATTGCAGGTTTAAGGCAACAACTGCAATCAAGACTTTGTGATAACTGACAATGAGGCTTTTGTCTTAGAACTTGTGTCCAGTCCCTTTCTTATTGTTGAATCATGAACACTGACCTTAACTGAGGCAAGTGAGGCACGGCAATAATTTTTCACATAGGCCAGGAAGGCTTGTAACTTTTTTTCCCTTTATTTAATGATTTCACCATTTAAAAACTGCATTTGGTATTTACTTTATCTTAGTGCAATATTAAAATTAGTTTGAAGATCTGAATCATTGAAGTGTGACAAATATGCAAAAAAATTTTACAGTACACAAGTACATTTTCACAGCACTGTATCTGATTAAATATTCACCTTTACATTCTGTTCACCTATGAATGCTCTCATTGTTCATTAGCTCAATGTCTAATAACCAAAAATATTACATTTAATACAGCTTGAGCTGTATCTTACCACCTTTATCTTTTGTTTCTTGATCAAACAGACTTTCACTGATTACACTATTCAATCATTTGTTTTAATCACTTTCAGTAATTTAGTTTGCGGACAAGGGTGCATAGACACAGCATAGCATCTCAGAAATGTCTGTGACACCCCAGCCTTTGACAAATATTGTCACAGATGAAGTTACATAATGAATATTACATGAGCAGTCCCATATGAGAGCCCCGTTTTCTGGGGCCATAGGCTATTGCATAGTCCTGACCACTGAGCATGCAGCTTCCCCTTTACTCCTGACAGACTAAACTATATTAAACCACACTGCAGGGCAACAAAGAAGAACAAAAAATACACTACCCTTTTCTTAAGAGAGCTGCTGTAAACAGAGCAGATTTCAGTGCCTTGCTCTCTCACGCTGCTGTGGCTCTCTGAATATTCTTTCTCATAGCTTCTTTTCATATCCCTCCCACCACATTCCCTCCCCCTCTCTCTCTCCTCCCTTCTCTTGCCTGTGTGCACCGAGGCGCTTTATGCTGAACACAAGGCATACCGATGTAAGTTTAATTCAGGCAATGGTCAGAGCTGGGAAATGAATATGAGGTTGCCCCTTTGCTAACATGCAATAGTATTCAGTACAATATTCAGCAGCCAGCGCTGCTGTCGAGGTGAACTCAGAGGGGGGGATGAAAACCTCTTGGAACTGTGTGTCGCATTTTATTCTCTTCATCTCTCTGTGTGGATCTATGGATCTATTCCACTCCAAGCTTGGCAACAAGAGGTGTTACCTCTAGAACTGAGCTCAGCTTTTAAAGGAAATTGCAAGACTCTAAATCTCTCTTTAAGTCTCTGATTAATAAATAAAACAAGAAGAGGACACTTGCATGAATCAAGGAAAAACTTGCACTGGGAATTTTTTTATTCATTGTTTTGTACTGGAATTACGTTTTGTATGTCTGAAGTCTGTAGTGATTGCAGATTTGTTTCTTACACCAGTGAGGCAGATGTTGTAATGCTGCGCTTGGATTTAGACTTTCTTTGAGAGGATTTTGTTCACCTGATCAGCGGTCCTTCAGTGTTTGAATATATTGTCATCTGCTCTCCCATCTCTCTGCCCTTTTTTTTTCTTTTTGCAACGGATTTATTGAATTTTAAACTGGGCAGTGATTTTGAACTGAGATACAGTCAGTCCGGCTGGATTCAGAGTAGTTGTGTCTTGCAGACTGACCTAATTCAGGCTCTGAGAGTTTTCCTCACCTGATTTAACCAGGTCTCACCTGCAATTGAAACAGTTGGACAAAAGCCAGGATGCAGGTGTCATTAGTGTGCACAGACCATCGTGGAGGGGTGAGCCGTAACACGGAGGACCGGCTAAACCGACAGAATGCAAACAGCCCCAACACAGGCACCCGCACCAAGTTCAGAGCGGTGGCAATGGTGGCTCGCAGTCTTGGACAACTCTCTGTTCAGAGTGTGCCTTCCTCCAGTGAGCAAAGCATGAAGACTGGCATGAAGTATAGGTAGGACATGTAAAAACTGTTAACTCATCATTATAAACTTGCCCCTAAAACGCTCAAAACTCTCTAAGTATGGGGATTTAAGGGATCTAAAACTGGAGGATATTTTAATTGATGGCTGTCAGATACTAAGGGTGTAGTACAGTACAGTATCAATTACATCCACTTAAAGACCATCTGCACAAAGTTCCTCTTTCAGAAGAAATTGTGACAGTAACTAACTAACTAATAAACTACACCAAACTTTCATTTACCAATTAAATAGAACCTCAAAACTGCAAGATCTTGTAAGGAAAGAGTATTTTTAATTTAATCAGATTTTTGTATTGCCAGTAAATTGTAAGTGATTGGCATGTAATTTGAATTTATTTAGTGACCATTCATATGCAGGAGTGACACAAACAAGCACTACAAGCAAAGTACAGTAAGTCCCATTTGTTCAGCTTGGAAAGGGGAACTAATTAGTATTTCCCCAGATTAGTAGTCTTATTGCTCCAGTTTGTGTTTGAACACATGACTGAAAAATTATGTGGTATTTCCTATCATTGAATTCAGAGCTGCTTAAGTCAATGTCACTATCAAATTGAAGACATCCCTGACTTGCAACAAAAACAGACATCAACACTTAGCATAATGATAGCTTTTAGCCCACAACATTGTATGTTGACATGGTCGATTGAATGTTTAGCCCACCCCTTCAATTGGTTGATCACTCCTTGATTGTAGTATTACAGTTATTTTACTTTCATTCAGATGTAATGAATAGAAGGTTTTGTGTTTTATTTAAGGGACATTATTTATCTTTTTTTGTAGAAACCCCAAGAAGACTAATGATTATGTTATGCCTACTATACCCCATATTAAACATTTAAACAAGGTTTTATGTGCAGAAAAGCATTTGTAACAAAATGCAAATGTGGTCTGTTTTGTGGTAAAGTAATCTAATTATGCAGGCTTTTACAAAAGGGCTGGAAAAAAATCTGAAGAATGATTATGAATTGGAATATTTTTAAAAGCATGTTGAGATGCTGAAGGTAGAGGAGTGAATGGCAAATTCAACAGTAGTGGGGGATAAAAACATTGTTGACACTATAAGTGTGATAATGAGCTCAGATTACTTTTCAGCATGATAAGGTTAATTTAAAAGAACAAGCTTTCACCAAACATCCATGTAGTACATTTTTGCATAGTTGCCTCCATTGCAATATAAATATTTCATTCATACTCTAGTCATACTCTAACTAACAACATAATGCTGTGTGTTATAAATACACATAAATACATATAATATGTAATAGATATATAATACTCTCTTTAGTGAGTGATATGCAGATATTTGTTTCTGTAGGTGTCAGTGCTTTCTTATTTTTTGTCATTTTATTGCGTATGTATTCTACTCTATTACCAAACACTATAATATTATTTGTTGGATGTTTATACTGTGATCTTGACAGATTTGGTTTGCTATTTTATTTTTATATTATTGTTAATATTTAAACAGTAACAGTAGGATTTAGTCTCAAACCTTAAGAGGAAAAAGTGCAAGTCAGTGTTTTACCTCTTTTTTTCATTTTTGCATGAAAATTAGTGGCCTGTTGCTTGTTAACTGAGAAGTTACACTGGCGTTGATTAAAGGAAACACTATCAAGCATCAGTGCAGTTCTCTGAAGGCACATCACAATCCTTTACATCTGATTTGCTAGTGGCAGCCTCACCATTTTGGCATACTGTCATTATTGAGGCTAATGAAATTGAATGAGTAAAATCATTTTCAAGGGCCAGTGGCTGTTTGTGTTCTTTGCTTCCACAGTGGAGTCCAAAGTACATAACAGACTCTGTGTTTGTGAACCAAACTTGTATGTAATGTAAACTGAAGGTAATGCAGTCCTAAATGCAGCATAAGGCTTAGAGATTCATGCACTGAGGGTACAACATAATGTTTGTGGTTTTGAAGAGATGGGAATAAAAGGGAGGAAAGAGAGAGTGGAAGATACAGAGGGAGGAGTGCTAAGGTTAATGCTGGATGCCCAAGAGGAAGTACAGTAGGCTGGAGTGATCTGTGCTCATGTCACTGTGAATTTTTCAGGCGTTTTTCTCAGAGTTGAATTTTGCAAGCCCTGATTGTGTATTTTTCTTTTTATCCTTCTTCTTCTTTTTCTTTTTCTCACCTTGACAGCCAACTTGTATAACTGTTTCCCCAAAATAATATGTTTAAAACTCTTATTGATCCAACAAAACGTTCTGCCATTGTCCACACTGCAATTTCCCTGAATGACAGCTTTGAGTCAGGACTAAGTTAGTCTAGTGAACTCCCCTGTAAGGCCAAGGAAACCATCAAAATGAATGTCTTTTGAAGGTACTGTATGTCGAGATGGCAGCAGGTTTAGTATGCTGCCTTGCCTCAGATATAGCTGTTCTGTAATATGATACTTGGTCTGCATGCCATGACTGGTTAAAATCATCAAGCTCAGCTATGAGAGCCTGCACCTCCACCAATGAATGATTAAATTACTTCAGTCAGGACTGAATTAATGGATGCACACAAAATGGCTTATGATTATGTAAAATAGTCTTACTCAGGGAATGAAAGAATATCTGTGAGATTGGGCAGGTGGTGCAGGCGAGTTGACAATCGTATAAGGGCTCTTTCTTTTTTACAGTATGGTATCAGAATAACATTTGTGTTTTAGGAGGATTTTTTTGTTGTTGTTGCAAAGCACGTCATTGTTCTTTGCCACAGTTTGTATTAGCTGCAAAAAATTCTGCTGTGTTGCACTCACACACAAGTATCGTTTACTGCAGTGGCCGCGTAAATCAGAGCTGACTCACCTCCTCCCCTGGTGTAAATCTGCAAGTAACTTGCCTTAGCCCAGACTGTCAGTAGGATTCCTCTCATCTCTGGAGGTCCACTTTTGGTTGTAAAGTTGACAGTGAGTCACAGCCACAGTAAATAGCTTCTGGCGGTGTTGTGTAATCGAGTGGCATTTAAATCCCACCACTGTGTTGTGTGAAGTTGTGATCTAAAACAATCAATGACATTCCCCACTGTTGTCTTCATTTAGTGCACCTTGGACTAATTGATGTAACAGGTGGCTGAAATAACAAATAGAAAAATGTGAGGCGAGCATCAACCACATTAATTACCAGTTTTGAGCATTAATATTTCACTGTTGTTTTATTGGCTGTGACTGCAGAATGAAAACCAAACTGCTGGTGTTTAAATGTAGAAATATTGTCTATTAAAAAAAGATTAAACTGAGCATTGTTTTGTTGTTTTTTTACAATATTTTGTCACACAAATGCAAAAGCATCCTTCAGGCTGGGTGACAAAAGCTGTGGGTGTAAGATTTGGGGCGTTGTGAGTGTGGGTGCATGCTGGGACATTTTCCTGCACTCTGAGGGCTCTCTTCATGAGGGAACCAGCTTTCCAAAGCCTGCACACCCCTTTAAAATGTGAATCATAAATAGATCGTGGTAGTTGAACAGAACACACATACAGTGATACACTTTGGTCACTCTGATGTAAATACTGAGACTCATCGACAGCACAGATTTCAGGCCACATCATCACTTAGGTACAATCTTAAATGTGCACAGAACATTCACCATCTGTTTGCTCTGGGCATGTGAAGAGAAAGTGGAATGGTTCATTTATTGATGTAGGCTTGTGTTTCACTGTATGCACTGAGGTTTTGTGCGAGTTGGTGTATAAGAGAGTAAGTGAGATGGGGGATTGTTATTTTGCCTTATGTGTCTATAGGCATGTCTGCATGTGAGACACACTTGTGTTATGTTGAAGGAGAAAATGCAGACAGCTGTTCTTTCTTTGCCTCACTGATAGAGTTTAATTAGAGCGTGTGTGTGTGCGGGGGGGGGGGGGGG
>JAUMHL010000025.1:16408387-16423627 GCA_032362345.1 Sandelia bainsii
CCCGCTGGTGCTTGTGCTTGTGTTTTAGCACCACTCATTTCTCTCTGCATGTTATTTTCTTAAATGCTCTAGAAATAGCCTAGATTTATTAATTCTGTTGTATGCTACCAAGAAGAGGCAAGTGCTCAGTCGTTTTATTTCACAGTTGTGCATTGAATTTTTTTTTCCTTAATTATTACATATGATTGTTGGGCTTTGTATTTTACTCTAAAATACAGATTTTGTCCAATTATGTGTTCAAATTCTCTTTACAAGTGGAAACTGTCACACTGTGTGTCTTCAGACTGCATATAGATTTTAATTTATGAATCTGCACTGAATCAGATTTGTTTTGACAATGAAATTTGTGTTCAGTTTCTCTTTGTGCATTTCAACTGTGTGTTATGTAATGTGACAGGCAGTGATTAAGGAAAAAATGTAGTGCTTTACTTGCAAAAGTAAGAGAGCACAAGCAAATCCCATCCCATCAACCCCACAGCATCATGCTTAGTCATGTGTATTATGAATATTTAACCTCACTCTTTTTATTGGCAACACTTTCTCCTACAGTGTGTACAAGTACACCTTGGGTCTTCGGTTCAGCATACAGATCAGATCACCAAACAAATTTTAACATTATACAAAATACAAAATGCAGTTTTTAAATTATGTTGTCATTTATAATGGTTAATCTGTTATTATCCTGTTTAACCAGACTGATTGTCTGTTTTTTAAAAAGCCATTATTTGTGTTTTTGCAACCTTATTTCAATTTATTAAGTTTAGATGTTTTGTAAACTTTTAGATATTTTATTACAAATTATCAGAGATTATACTATAAAACTATCCTTTGGCTATTCTCAGTTTAAACGCATATCTGGATGTCAGAGCCCATCTCAGTGTGACACTGAAGATACAGTATAAGAACCATTGCAAGCTCCAGCATATAGCAGAAGATGTTCCCATTCCTGTAGGCACTGGCAGATTTGTTCCCAGACAAGAGCCCCTGCAAATGCCCAAGTTAGAAGAAAAACAAACTCGGCCTCAGGAAAACCCTCTGAGCCGACAATCTGTTTGTAAGTAAAAAAACAAATAAAAAAACATAAACTGTCACTGACAACTGTCTTAAAGTGCTTCAATGCCAGCAGCTCTGAGTTTCTGGCTGCTTTATGTATGAAGCTGTTTCCATACTCCAAATGAGATCATATTTGACAGGTTCCCAGGCTGCTGTCAAATATGACGCTGAAAGCAAACACCAGTATATAGGGCACAACTGAGTGTGTTCATTTAACAGCTTCCATAACAGTCAGAGTATGAGTAGAAATGACTGAAAGAATCTTTTAAAATTAAAAATGAACATAATCAAAAAAGAAATGTTAAACCTTAGTGAAATATGTGGGCTGAAATGGCATGTTTGACCAGTTTAATACCAGTTACTCAGCAACCTGAGCTCATGGCTGCAGTGTGGTTTTTGGTCACAAACTTAGGGAGGGAGTGGGAGTATATTGCCACATTAAATTGACAACACTATAAAAAAGAATTGTATTTTTGTGAAGATGTTTGTACCATCAGTTCTGCCTAATATACAAACCAAACTTATTTTGGCAACCATAGCTTTGACTTGCTCTTTTCATGTTTTTGTGCACAAACCTGTACACACTCCGCATTACATTGCTGCTAAGTGAGATATTAAGGCCTGAGGGCATTTATTTACTAAAACATGCAATGTTTGAGCTTCAAGAGTTTAAAGAAGCAAGACTGGTGGAAGTATTAAAAGGGATTTCAACACTTACAATTTAGAGGATCTTCTGAGGGCATTGTTCTGTGTTGAGATGTGAAGTTAAATAGAACTTTGTTTTTTACATATGCCAGTCTTTTTATCTATAAGTGAAAAGTGAAAAAGACAACAGTTGAACACACAAAAAAGTCCATTCACCTGCAGTGTTTCTGTTTTGAGTTACTGAGCAAGTTCATCCAGCTGGCAGCAAGTGAATAGCAGCTCATGGTAGAACGCTGGAGGATGCATTCAACAAAAAACACAACCATTAATGTGTCATACTGATCAGGTGAATCCTGGGGTATGTAGGTTAATTTGATAAATAGGGTTAACATGCTGTGTGATCCTAAAGTTTCAAATGATAGAGAGAAGAGGATAATTATGACATTTTAATTTTGGGGTCAACTGTAAGCAGTACAACCTTTCAGGGCCTTTTAATCTTGCTTTTCTAATTTCCTACTCAGGAAGAGTGTAGTCCACCACCATAAGTTCTCCTGTTTCTCCCTCCCTTCCTTTAAACGGAATAGATGTTACATAAATCTGAATGGAGGAGTACACCACCTTCAGCTAACAAGAGCCAGTGTAATCAAGTGTTATTTGCGCGTGTGTGTGTGTGTTTTCTCTCAAGTTGAAGCAATGGCTGAGGTAGTATTAATAGTTCTGCTTACTGAAGATATATCTCAACATGTTCTATTTTACAGCTCTGTGACTTTGTTTGCTCATCCATCAGCCTGTCCTGTCATGTCTGCTGACTTCACCCTGACTTTAAGCCCTATCGCAACCACAGTCTGCCTACTCCATGCCTTTAGTCCCTCCTGGCACCACACTTTTAAATGTATACTTAATATACTAAACCAGTAAATATTGAGTCTAAGCTGTAGACTAAACTCATCACCAAGTCACATCCCAGGAATTTGAGAACTGTGGTTTTTGCTGAACCAGTTAGTGTTTTGTCTGTGTTGCTAAATTAAATGGAAAAGTAAATTATGAGACATAGCTAAAGAAAATTCTGATTGAGCCACTGATGTGGCTGATTTCCATTTCTGTTTTTTAGCTGACGATCAGAAGATCAATGTGTATGTGTATATTTGTCTCATAAAATCAGTCCTTGTCTGTCTATACTGATAATTGATCTTAAACAAAATTAGTTGCAGTTATGATCACAGCTTAAAAACGGTATGTTGTGAGATTTTCTATCATACAGACAATATATTATCACAAAAAAGTCTTAAAATTAAAATATGAGTGCTAACATATTTCTCTGTTACCATTATCATTGGCTATATGTTCTGCTCAATGTTTCAGAAGTCATGGAGTCATAGTTCTTAGAGGAATAATGCATGTCCGTGTGTCCCTGAGGCATTCATAAAATTGCACTGATTGGCCTAACAGATGTCTGCTCTGCCAGTGGTGATTGTCACTTCTGGCCAAGTGTGCTCTGTATGTTGTCATGCCTTTTCTGTCTCCTCTTCTGTCTTTGTAGTTTTGTTTGTCTTGTGGGATGTGTTTGTCTTGCGGGATTGGGTAAACATATTTGTCTATCATATTGACAAGGTCAATCATGGAGTGCTATATAGCCTTTATTTGACAGTTTGAAAGTAGAGAGGAAGGCAAAGGGAGAGGGAAAGGGTATGACATGCAACAAAGGTCTTCAGCTGGACTCAAACTATGGATGTTCCAGTTCTGTGGCATGTGCATGAAACATTAGGCTACCAGTTTGCTCTCAGTGCTTATATCATTAATTCTAAGTTAGACAGTAGTGGTACATTGGCTCAGCTAACAGCTGGCTTAACAGTAGATTAGCATGTCTTTTTACACTGACAAACAGTAATATTTGATTATTCATTTTTATCAGTGCATATTTCCTATTGTTGTTACATATCTTTCTTTTCTCTAGTATAATAATCAAATGATCAAAAACTGAAAGAAACACTCGTTGCTTTGGATATACCCTTGGTTAGCATGAACTTAATGGAAAGGAAACATATTGCAACTCCGCCCATCTCCACACTTGCTTTTCCCTCAGTGGCTGCCATCGTCAGCAGCAGAGCTGAGTAATTGACTTGGACATGCAGAATTCATTGTGTCAAGCTAAGTGTAATGCAACCTGTGTGTAAACAAGCCCCAAATAGATCTCCAGGCCAAACGTAATCAAATAAATCAACATACCAAAATGAAAAGCCTTGCCTTGCCTTGTCCAGTTGGACTTTGTGTAGATTGGATCAGAAGGCTGATGTTAACAGAAACCTCGGGGAAAAGTTACCTTGTATTTCAAAGTAAACAAGCGTACCAGACATGCTATGGTCACTACATGTTCTGTTCACTGGATACCGTCTGGCTTTGTCCCTGTGGCTCCAATGGTGTTGCTGTCCTGTACTGTACCTGTCTCCTTCATTATTGAGGAGAGACGACTTTACTTTTGTGGTTCTGTGGGAACCTGACCCCTGCCTGTTTGCAGGTGCTGGCAGAGGGTCATCGCAGCATCGCACAATGCAGTATTCAAGGCCAGTCTAGTAAAATATTGAATGCAACAATGTGCTGACAAAGGGGCATCCTTACAAAGGGAACAATGGCAAGGGTAGAGCTGTGTATTCTCATATATTTATTTTTAGGTTTGGTGAAGTGCTGAAATGTGCTGGTACTGTGTGCAGTATTCATGGTTAAAACATGGTTATGCAACACTTGGACAGAAAGCTTCTCTTTGATAAGCTCTAACACAGTGATGAAAATGGTGAAGCATGTTTATACAGTTGCTCCTAGTTTATCAAATTAGACTGTAGGTTTACCACACATCTCATTGATGCACAACATGCCTGTCACCATGTATTAACATATTAAGCAACAAGAATTTGTTTCCATTTGGCATTTAAGTGTGGAATAGTGCAGGGCTTGACACAGACTCTATGAATGTACAGTAGCAGTGTTTTTAGAGGAAAACCCTACAGTGTTTACAACCTGTTTAAAAACGGACAGAGTCAAACTCAATGTTAAATGAAGAAGATATTTTTGCACTACTGTCCACTATTAAAAACACTTTTGCAGACATGTTCCAATAACTTCAGTCAGTAAGGTGCTTTGGTTTTGTTTATTTCTGTCTGTAGTGGTGAGCAGCAGTCCCCCGAGGGGATATTTTACTCATGCAATTAAGAAGCAGTTAATTGTAGATCAGCTCCAGTAGTTTGCCAGAGGGGACTTGAGTTAACCTTGTCACTGTAGTGCACTGTAAGGCCATGTGGTCCCACTAGTTTTTTCCTTATCATTCAGTCTTCCCTCTCACGACTGAGACTGTGTTTGGTTAGAAGTCATGATGTCACCAGGCTCTCGGATTCAAACTATAACACAATTACAGACCTCACTGACCAAAACAGATCTTTTTAACAAGACTTTTTGAAGAAAATAACGTGGACAAAAAAATACAGAAACAGGATGATGATTTTATTACTTCTCCATATCTTTTGGTCTCACAGGACAGATTTTTCCTGTGATACAATGTTTTGAAATATATCTTGAGTCAGAAAATAAAGAATATAAATGAATGGAGAGGCTCGAGCATTCACAGTGGTTCAGTAGAGTAAGAGACTAACTAGTGATCTGGGACGATGTACTGAGCATTTAACTGGATTAACTCTTCTAAAATGTAACGCACATAGAAATACTGTACATCAAAAAGAAACTTAAAGCATTTCAAGAGCTTTTTTTCAGAACAACACAAATGTAGCCCACTTAACCTACTTAGAAGAGAAATGAAACTATTTAGATTTCTGTATTTATTTTAAACGGTTTAGTCAGTCTTTTGTTAGTCACCACAGCCCTCCCACACACACACGCGTGCAGTCACAAGCACAGTCATATAACACACACGCACATCTGCACAAACACAACACCTACCCCTGTCTCCCTCTCTACTCTTTTTCATTTCAACTGTATTTCTTTACAGGCAGTCTTATAAAAATATTTTAGATATCCTCCCACACGCTCACTTTGACTCCTGCACATGTTATAGCATCTCTGATGCCACATTTGTTTTATCTTTTTACACTGCCAACTTATCTCTTGAAGGGGGTTGACCAACACCGTTCATTTTGTATGTTTAATAAAACTGTATCTTAGATCAGAGATACTGTATCTAAAGAAATAGAAGAGGTAATAGAAGAGATTTATCTGAAGATAGAAAAGTATGAGACCGATCTGTTGCTGATGTTGCCTTTTAACCAGGAACCACAAGCATCTTAGGAAACATTAAAATATATACAAAAGAAGAAAAGACCTAACCAAATCTGTGACTGTCAGCAGAGGGGTCTGTCTGGACTGTGATAGGCTTAGAGACGCCAGCTTTAGGAGCAAGTTGTTGTGAATAATCAAACTTCCGCGTTGCTGCAGGGGATTTTAGTCAGATGGCGGCTGAGGGATCCTGGTGTGCTGTGAGAAATTTCGGTGGATGTCATGGTGGGCCTAGTTAAGACTCACTTCCTCTCTCCAACTTTCCCCTTGATGTCTCTCTGTAGCACATGCAGTGCATGAACACCCCACACTATCATTGTCAGCAAATGTGTTACTGTTCTTACTTACTCATCCACTGTACATGTGTCAGTGTTGCAGCAGATGCAGGCAGGTCCCAAATACATTCAAAGCCCCGTTCTTCTCAGTCCCTGTGACTGTAAGCTTCCACTTCAGTAAGAGAGATTTGTCTTACATTACAGAAGAGTGATAGGTTGTTTATTTATATATTTATCAATCACTCACAGTTAAAAATGAGGCGAGTCTGTCTCTAGTGTTTAAAGCCACCGATGCAGTGCAAAATGTAATAAATCACTGCTACCTCAGTGCTGCATTAATGTTAATGTAATTCTCTCTGTTTTGACAGAAATCTTGGGAAGTCGGGCCTGCGGGTGTCCTGCCTTGGATTAGGTAAGAGTGTCTTGGATCATGAGACTCACTGAGACATTTGTTGCACCCCAAAGAACAGATTTGTCAATGGAGTTAATAACAACATGGTCTTTTAGCTCCAGATAAGGATCAGTAGCAACTTATAAAACAGCTACACCTTCTTTTTTTATCATCATCTATGTGCGTACGTGTGTTTGTGTATTTATACCTATACTGTGACACCCCCCACCTCCCTCTCATTCTCTGTAGGAACATGGGTGACATTCGGCGGACAGATAACAGATGAGGTGAGAGCAGATGGATTTTTTCGTCAGTCAGGGGTTGGGAATGGAAACCCTCCATATGATCTGGCATATGCTGGATTGCTCAAGAAGCCTATTTTTACTTACAGTATAGTAACAACATACTGCCAGAGAGAGCCAACAGCCGGAGAATAAACATGAATAAACAAGACTAAACAGACTTCCTTTAGTCTTCTGAAGCAAGTTTTAATATTTAATAAACCCTAACATATATCAGCCCCGTTTCTGTTCCTTCTTCCCTGCTTTCTCAACAGATGGCAGAACAGCTGATGACTCTGGCGTATGAAAATGGCATCAATCTGTTTGACACAGCCGAGGTCTACGCTGCTGGGAAGTGAGTATATCCTGTGCCACGGGTCACTCGTGAGAGAGCAATAACAACAAATATTATCTTGTATTGTGGCTGATTATAAAGTCATTAGGTAAACATTATAGCCATTATATTACCATGCTTGAGTGTTATTGTTTGGTGAGAGCCTGATGCACAGTTTTAAGCAACTGTTCAGGGCAATAAATACTACAACACTACATCTCTACATCCAGGCTCTGGAGAGCTCCCACTGTTTTTTTTGGTCGTCTATTGATTTGTATCCCATAGATGGTTTCAGTTTATCCTACAGAGCCTTTGAAAACGTCTGTCACCTTCCTAGTCAGAGGATTTAAAAAATGCCATTGAAAACTCATTAACACTACAGAAATATTGTCCTTTTAACTTGGCAGCATCACAAAGTATTTGTACCCACCTAACATGATCAAGGGTTGAAACAGTCTCTAAATTTACCGGGCAGTCAGTGATGATATTTTCAACCTCAGAAAGCAACCCTGTCTTACCTTAATACTGTATGTAGTGATGGTTTAAATTCCAGTGTGGATTAATCTGGCTTTGTAGTAACTTTGGTGCTTAGAAATAATCTGAGGGATTATCCTTTAAGAACTGTATCTCCTTTTTTTTTCAATCGTACCAAGAATGTTCTAGTTTTGCCATTATGTTTGGCAGATGTGACAGAGTGCTGCTGTCTCACAAAAGAAAATCAAAAGAAAACAAAGAGACGAGAAACATGCAGTAGGTCTCAGTGGTCTTCCCTATTTCTTATCTAATGCTTCAGCAGCTTTTGTCTGATGAACGTCATCACTACACTCTTCGTGTCGTCTTGTAGTGCACTCTCATGGTTCTAAAGAGCTTCAAAGAATCTGTTTGCCTTGTTCTGTTAGTGTCAGGCCAAAAAAAGACACAAAGTTGATCTTTGACACAGAAGTATTAACATCTTTGACACTGGTCACTGTGCTACCATAAAACAAACCAAGTTCAATAGGGCAAATCTGTTTAGCACGTGCAAATGCTTGCACGTGCCAAACAGCTCAGTATGCGTTGCACAGGTATTAATACTGTCAACTTCCACTGCAAATCAGTGCAGATAAGCTTATATTACACACATTCACAGGAATAGAACAAATCACACACATTGCACATCAGAACAGAGAAAGCTTTCATGCGAGGTGTTCTGGTTTACTGCCATTCCTACATCAGTCAGACTCACAATGTGAAATGTTTATATGTCCACGCTCTGTGTTGCAAGGGCAGACGGATAAACCAGGTTTGTAAGCTGTGCTCACAGTCACTGTCCTCGCCCTGCGCATGCTCAGGGATTGGCAGATCCTGGTTGTTTAGATAACAAAGAAACAGTTACAGAACAAATATTCGACACACAGATATTTAAATATTGATTGTGATTCCTAACTTGCATATCCATCCCAATATGCAGGCTACTGTTTGACAGAAATATAAATAAATATGTGTATTTGCCCAAATAAAGGAGTCCTGCATATCCCATGTAGCTGCTGTTATCAGCAAACACATATGGCGTCAAAGCTATTAAAACTCTGCATATAATTGGCAGAACAGAATTTCCTTCTTCATTTTCCTACAGGCTTAGACTGTGCTCCAGATGCATAATAATTGCATGATACTGTGTGAGACCAGTGACAAATTGGCAGCATAATTACAGAGAAATCTGGAAGTAATAAAATATTATAAATTCATGAATAATGTAGCATTATGTCATTACTTCTGCCCTAAGTCACAACATCAAATCGTCAGTGGAATAAAGACCTAATTAACGAATGGATGAAGAAAGTCTCTCACATGACTCACTTTTTAGAAGGGCAGTGTGCTGGTGTTTACGGGAGACATGCACACAAATAAACACATTATTGCTCCCCAGGGGGGTGCATGAGTGCTTGTTGTTTAAAAAGGTGTAGGTCCAGCTGGCAGAGTCCGAAACAGCGAGTGGCAGTGCAGCACCTGCTGCACTCAAGCTGCTTGTTGGATCAGCAAACCTTAGCAGGCAAATACACAGGTGAAGGTTGACGACATAGAAGGATCTCTATGTATTTATTTGAATACGTAGCGATCAAAATGAGGATGTTATTTGCATTTTCATACCTATCCTTGTTTGTGTGTTTCATGCTGTATTATACTGCCATCATGGCAAGGTCTTACTTTTCTAAAAATGTTTCTAACGTTGAGATTTACCTGTTTAAATAATAGTTAAATAAAAAATAGACTAATCTAGTCAGAACGGCCACAAAAAGGCAAAGTAAGGATGAGTCTGAGTCAGGTACACGTTGTTAGTTAATTTAGCTTTAGACTGTTAAACTTCATTTTTTACCACATTTACACACATTTTAGAGGTGGTAAGTAACAAAAGAACATTTACTCAAGTACTGTACTTAAGTACTGTACAATTTTGAAGTACTTGTACTTTACTGGAGTATTTCTATTTCATGTTACTTTTACTTTTACTCCACTACATTTATTTTTGCAACATTAGTTACAAGTTACTTTATGCAGGTTTAGATTAATAAAATGCTGATATACAGTGCTGTGAAAAAGTATTCGCCCCCTTCCTGATTTTTTTTGTTGTTTTTTTTGCATTTTTGTCACTTAAATGATTCAGATCATCAAACAACATGTCTTTAGATTGTTACATGATGTGTTGCTTTTTGAGATCTTTTAGTGTGTTTCACTTTGTCAGACAGCTTCTGTTTAAGTGATTTCTTGATTGAACAGCTCAGGCAGTAATCAGACCTGGGTGTGGCAAGTGAAGTTAAACTCAGCTTGGTGAATTACAGTTCATTCATGATTTAGCAATGTCCTTTAATAAATGAAATCATCATTTAAAAACTGCATTTTGTATTTACAAACTTACATTTTGTTATCTTTTTGTAATAATAACTCTCTACATGAGGTTGTTAAAATCAGCCCCACCTTTACTAACTGCTGTTTTTGTTCCACAAGTCTATAGGTAACAAAACAATTAACACATTTGAGATCTTGTCAAACAAATCTGGACCAGACTTCTACACCATCAAATTCAACAGTGTTTAAAATACACTGTTTTCTTATTGGTGTACTTTTACTTCTGTACTTTAAGTAAAATTTAGAGCTGGTACTTCAGTACTTTTACCTGATTAGAGAAATTAAAGCCTACTTCTACTTGTAGTGGAGTATTTTTCTAGGCACATTTACTTGAGTATTGAATTTGTTTACTTTAAACATCTCTGTTTACCACAACCCCGTGTGTTGTTACTCAGGGTGTGTCAACACAGACACAACTAATAGGAACGCTAATGGGCTGTATCTCACATAAGTGAGATCAGTTATGGTCTTCAGTACAGTTTTGACAACAGCGCATTTGTTTGGAAAAGGGCATTGATTAGAGCAGATAGCTTTATTGATTGATTCGCCCAAAATGAGTCAAAAAACAATCTTCGTAGTTACTGTGTCAGAAATGACCAAATGCATGTTACGGGAGAGTGTTACACAGAGGTGTCTCATTATTTGAGTGAGAGAACTGGAGATACATCCTGTTGAAAGGTTTTTGCCCAACCCTAATGAGCCCCATGTTAATCGTAATGTCACTCATTAGCACCCATGTGGTTGCTAATGAATGTCGTAGTGGTGTCTCCACAGCACAGCTGGGCCCAGGCTTTGCTAACTCTGAACCAGCAGTGAACTCACGCTCCCCAAACCTGAACAACAGCTCTTTCCTATGAGTACAGAGTTGGACTGTTTTCTTTAATTTGAAATAATTCATCAGACAGTCAAGTCAGGTGTTAGTGCTCTTATCATTCCAAGACGATCTTTATTTAATCTTACTTACTCTCCGTCTTTTTCACAGGGCAGAGGTGGTGCTCGGAAATATCATAAAGAAGAAAGGATGGAGGTATGAGGCACACTTTAATTGAGTTTTGTGGTTTTTAATTTCCGTCCCAGCCAGCCTCCCTAATCTTGTATCATCTCCTTCTCTGCACATATTGGGAGGCTGTGTGTTGTGAACTGGAACGGTAAGGTAGGGAGATAAAAGATTAATGCGGGCCACATGCCATGACCACACTCGGTGTCCCTCCTCAAAGACACTTAATAATGGATGAACTTCCTTGTGTTTTACTTTGTCAGTCCTGGATTGGCATTTGTATAGCTCTGTCAGGTTATAAACAACAACAATCACTAATCAGCACTGTCTGAGTTTTGGCAGTCACACGTAGTGCAGATGAGTGTGACAATGAAAGAATAATGTCGAAAGGCATGAATAATGCCAGGATGCTGTTAATACATATATATAGTATACGGTTTATTCATACCTCAGGTATCACCAGCTCCAGTACAACACAGGCTTTTTTGCTACAGATGAACTCTTCGTGTTTGGCAGGTGTTGTATTAGACATCTTTCATTTTTCATTTTCAGACGTTCAAGTCTGGTGATAACAACAAAGATCTTCTGGGGTGGCAAGTAAGTTTCATCTGGTTGCTTACAAATGAGAAACGATCCCCCTGTATAATTTGTTGATGTTCCTGGTAATGGGATCATTTGTCATCCAGACTGATCTGTTGTCAAATAAAGCTCAAACATTTATTAGATTATAATTCACATATCTGAGCAGATTTTTTGTTTTTTGTTTTTTTAGAGCGGAGACTGAAAGAGGTTTATCCCGAAAACACATTATAGAAGGTGAGTAGTAGCGCTGCATATTATGGGAATCCTGCAGTAATTGTTTGACAGTATTTACTGAAGAACTTGCTATCACTTGCTAACAGTGGTGCTTATTTGTAGGTTTAAAAGCCTCTTTAGAAAGACTGCAGTTAGACTATGTGGATGTGGTTTTTGCGAACAGACCGGACCCTAATACACCTATGGAAGGTAATACTACTTTATCCTTTATTGATTTTGAATGATCACTTATTTTTGTTAACCACTTGCACAATGTTAACCATGTTTTCTTTTCTTTTTTTATCTTACTGTACATAAGAAAATGCCAAGACGGATATAAAGACCTCTTGTAACAGAAATATCTAGTTTTAAATGCTGCATGTTGCCCTCTTTCACTATACTTCACTGTTTTGTTAGTCAGAAGTATCAGGTGTTGTTTGGCCTTCAAATGCGAGCCAAGTCTTTTGCTCATCTGACCTTTAAAGACTGCACACAGTTCATATGGACAGCTGAGTCTATGTCTTCAAATCTGCAGTGGTTAAACCATCTGGTATATTTTATTCTGGCAGTAGCCAAAGGGCAGTATACAGGGTGAAAAGGAGGTGAACTGTTCTCTGAGCCAAGCACCACCAGATGATAGAAGACTCATTTGTTAGTCCAAGAGAGTTTTCGAAAACAGCACATCTGCAAGTAGAATGGATGGATGGAGGATTATTTCGAGTTGACACACCACTGCTTTATTATGCTCCTGACTTTGTCTGAGCCTGGTTGTAATCAACGTTCTTGATATTTTGGTTGGTGGTCGAATGAAATGAACTGTCACTTTGACCAACAAAAAGACGGAAATTACAGTTGTGTGGTCAGCTATCTGATGGCTTTAAATAAAATACACTGCTGTGTTGACAGTAAATAAGAGCAATCTCAGTGCAGCATTCAGTCAAGCCTGGTCTGCACGTTCATAAAAATAAAAAAATCCTTCACGTTTTATTTTATAGAACCAAGCATATTCCTTTAACCTGGTCCAGTATGTCCACCTTCTGAAGACATTGTGTCTTGTCTTTGAAGACACTTTGTGCTGAAAGATTTGAATTGACACAGATGTCTCTATTTGTCCTTGTATGTTATTGTGTTTTTGCAGATCGGAAAATACAGATTCTTGTGGATTTTACCTTAATGTCACTGTCAAATGTCTTGGGAAGTCTTGGGATGAAGAGATGTCGTCCTCATCAGAATAAATCACTCAGCTTCCCGATTGACAAAATTACCTTTCCCACTTCTCTTCTGAATAGCCCAGTACATTTTGATTGCAAATGATTACAAATACATCTGTTAGACAAATCAGGAACCTTTTCAAATACACTCCCAGGAGCCTCTGGGACATTGCTTGCTCTATAAAGTTCTGTAGAAAAATGGTTGTAAAAATATCATTCTGTAACTAAATGAGTTATAAACCTTACTGTTTATTTCTGCTTGCAGAAACGGTTCGAGCAATGACCCATGTGATAAATCAGGGCATGGCCATGTACTGGGGAACATCCCGCTGGAGCCCGATGGAAATAATGGTAAGTTTATCTGATTAAAAGATTTAAAAATAAAAAAAATTTAAAAACTAAATCGAACAAATATTGGGACCAGGCTGGACCGTTAAACAATATTAATTTACTTTCTATTGAGAACATACACAAAGCATGGTGCAGACCAGTCTCAAGGCAAATCTATCAAAATAATGTCAAGTCTTCTTATCAGTTGGCAGATTTAACACGAAATGCTGCAATGCACAGTAGCAGAAAAGAAAAAAATAATATGAAAGCCACACTGAACAACCCATAAAACAGACCAAGCCAGAAAACAGACTTCCACTGTGTTGTGAGGGTACATCCGACAAAGAGGTCGGGAACTCCTGATATGTTGTACTGTATTGTGTAGTATATGACCCTATTGTTTGTTGTTCTCTTTTAGGAGGCGTACTCTGTGGCACGACAGTTCAACCAGATTCCTCCCATCTGTGAGCAGGCGGAGTACCACATGTTCCAGAGAGAGAAGGTGGAGGTGCAGCTACCTGAACTCTTCCATAAGATAGGTGAGCAGTGATTTGTGGCTTTTGTGGATTATTGGTTGAGGTCTTCTTTATGTACAGTAGAGTCAGAGAAGCTACTGCATAATACTGGAGGCGTTATGTACAAACAATGTTCGGTTTTATGTTCCATTTTAACAGACAACTAAAGATTTCTGAACTTTGTGGCAAATGGACACACAAACCCAAAGCTAGGTTTGCAGCCTTGCTTTAATACAAATGAGTGTTCAATCAAACCATATTTTATTTGTATAGCCCAGTATCACTTATAAGCTTTAGTGGACTTTACAGTCTGTTCAACATGACGTCAGTCCTTAGACCCTCACATCGTATAAGGAAAAAAACCTTCAACAGGAAATAAAATTGGAGAAACTTTAGGAGGAGCAACAGAAGAGGGATCCCTCTTCCAGGATGAACAGATCTCCAATAGATGTTCATCTCTGAGAACATAGTAGATTTACATTACATACATTTAGAATGACAACATTATAGATTATAGACCTGTATGATCCTGGAAGATGTCGATCAGCATCCAGGTTTTTATTTCCTGAGCTTTGTCAGCAGATCATTATATTTCTCAAATTTTCTTTTTATGACAGCATCATTTTTTTAACTGATGTGGGCGTATAAAAAACAAGCTGTGAATTCTCATTGTTTAAAGTCTCAGATCTTTGTTAATGTCCATGTAAAACTACAGGCACATGAGCTTGTTGTATAGGCCATTGTTTGTCAGTGAGTGTGTTTTTGTTCTCAGGTGTGGGGGCCATGACATGGTCACCACTGGCCTGTGGGATCATCTCAGGGAAATACGATGGCAGGGTGCCCCCCTACTCTCGGGCCTCTCTGAAGGTAGACAAACCTCGCTCACCATTTTCTGTCCGTATACCACTTTGATCATCTGTGCTGGTGTCACCGTTTTGTATTTCACCTTGCTGGTTGTTTATTGTGTGTTTGTGTCTTTCAGGTTCTGTAACTCTGTGCACATTACGTGTGTGTATTTTAAGTGCCATGTAGACGCCATGCACTGCGTGCGTCTCCATGAGCAGTGCTGTACGACACTGTTTGCCAGCTGGTGTCAGCCTAGCACACGAAGCAGGCGCACAAAAATCACAAATCCCAACACTTTTTGATAGCTCAGTGGGTAGAGCAGTCGCCTCCCAACCCAAGGGTTAGTGGTTCGATTCTCAGTCCCAGCAAGCTACATGTCGAGGTGTCCTTGGACAAGACACCG
>JAUMHL010000025.1:16423727-16463370 GCA_032362345.1 Sandelia bainsii
CTAGCAGCTGTCCAAACAACAATTTCCCCAAGGGGATCAATAAAGTATTCATTATTATTATTATTATTATTAAATAATTAAATTAGTAGAGTTATCAAGGAGTATTTTATTCCAGGCTCATATGTGGATAACCCTAACCCCTATAATAATTTTTTGAAGGCCCTTGTTTTGCTCTAAGCATAAGGATTTCATGATTTAATTCAGTGAGCACTCAGAAACTAAGTGGAAGATTTGTCTTTAAATTGACAGATGAATTGTGTGGTGTAAACACACACTGCATTACTGTATGTCACATCACTTTTGACAACAAGACATTTTTCATCAGAAGTTCAAAGAAAACTGACTATATAACACAGGAGATAATGCCGGACTTAGTACAATGATCAGTCCCTTTGTGATGGAGTGGAGTGGCATGTTGTGTATCTGTGGATTGTGTGTCAGTGATTGTTAATTAGATGTCTTCTAGTTCATCAAACTAGCTCTCTATATTGGTGTTGTGCAGTATTTTTGACAACTTGTGTTCAGTGTTGCCTGTGGATGTTTGTGGTATTTTGGCTGTTTTACTCAGTGACTATTTTCACTAGTTCTAATGTGCTATTAATATTCTGGTTTATTCATACTATCTAGTTTTAACATTGAGATATAAAAATTACTTTTTGACACAGCTGTAATTGATAATGTTTACATATGCTTCCTAATGTTTGTAACTTTGTAATTATAATAAACTGAAATTGAGTGTTTCAGTAAGTGTAGCTAGAGCTGTGTTTCCCAGTCTGAGGGGTAGGAGACAGAGTCACGTGTTTAAAAACAGGCCCTGGTGACACAGGAGCTGCGACGCAGCGGTGTGAGCAGGGCTGTGTTTTTGAGCAGGTGTGCTGTGTTTTCGACAGGGTTACCAGTGGTTGAAGGACAAGATCTTGAGCGAGGAGGGCCGGCGTCAGCAGGCGAAGTTGAAAGAGCTGCAGGCAATCGCGGAGCGGCTGGGCTGCACTCTGCCCCAACTCGCCATCGGTACGCAGATACAATCTGCTGCTCTCTCTCTTTCTGTCTGTCTGTCCGTCCCCCTGCCTCGGACGCGCCGAGGTCAGCAGCGCTGTCGCTGCTGTCTGGTTTGACTGTTGGAGTGTTGTGTTGTCTATGTTGTAACTACTGTTGTTTTAATTAGAAATTAATTATGAAAAAAAGGTGAATAGTGGATGTTAACATTAACTCTCAACTTAAAACGTTGTATTTATGGATGTGTGTGTGTGTGTCTGTCTCTGGAACCAATAAGAAGAGCAACATTAACAGAATATGAATACACATCATCTTCTCTAAATGAGAATCTGGCACAGTCCCTTTAAGACATAATATACATATGGCATGTAGACATGTTTACAGTATGTGTTTGTATATGCAGGACTGTGGTTTGTCTCTGGTGTTAGCATGTATTTAACAGTTTCCAGTGTCAGCATAAAAATAACATCACTGACATAAATCCAGCAGGTGACAGATATCGATTCACTGCAGGGCAGGAAAGTGAGAATGTGCAAACCCCAAAGACACCCGCTCCTATGAGGGCTGTTAAAGCGTCAGACTTGCGGGACGTGGCGAGTAAATCTGACACTGTGTCTCCTGTCTCAGTATAGATCTCGGCAGATGTTTCACTGTCACAGTAATGTAGTTTCACAGATTAGGTTTTACGGCCCATTAGTGGACACCGTCATCTCTCCCAATTACCATAAATCCTCATAGCACTCCTGAAGGCAGCACAGGAGATTTATATCTACCATGTAGTCTTCTATATCACTGTGGCACTCCAGTGTTGAATAAAAACTAAATAATAATGACAAACTCTTTCCTGCCTTTGGCTTCATGCTGAGGCCCAGTGCTGGTAAATTCAGGGATCAGACTGTGGTTGTGAGTGGGAGAGTAGAATTAATAGATGTTGTGTCTCTATGGCCTGAGGAAAAGTCCTCTTGTGCAGCATTCAGCAGAAAACCTTCCCCTGTTCTCATATGGGAATATTCTCATGTTGGTGGAAGATTTGTGTAGAATCATAATCCCACTGTTATTATAGCAACATTCTCCATCTCTTTATGCTGTAATCTACTTACAAGTATAGTTTTCTCAATTTCAAGATAATACATACAATTATAATTGTACGCCCAACAGATTTATTTGTCTGCAGATAACCAGAAAGCACAATTACTGCATATTCATATAAGATTTACATAATTGAAATATACATGTATTTACATTTTGTAGTCAAGGACTATTTCCTTTTTATTTGACTTGGCTACATTTCAGAGGGAAATACTGTACTTGAATTTACTTTAAGTTACTTTGCAGTGTAAGATTTAACACATAAAACCATAAAATCATTTTAAATGTGATGAAATACAGCCAATTAAATGTGGCTGGAGATAGATTTAGCAGTAAATAAAGTAATTAAAATGGCAACTGCAAAAGTAAAATACTTAGTCATAATTCATGAATGAAAACACTGAAAAAAATATGACAAAAAATTACAGCTAAAAATATATCTTTAGTCATTCTGATAATTTATGTTTGAGGTTTTGCGTAAAACAAAATAATTAGATTTATTTTACTATTTATTTAAATGTTTTTGGACATTTTATGGACTTAAAAGTGCCAGAAAATATTTCTGACATGTCAAGAAATCAAGTGTCACCAGATTAACACCAGTGATATTTATGTATAGTCTTAATAACATTCTGCTGCACAAGGGCTATTTTTACTTTTCATATTTTTAGCATTGTGCTGATTACACTCATGTTTTCACTTAAATAATTTGAATGCCGCAGGACTTGCTTGTAGTGTAACATTTTTATGATGTAGCTCCTTCATACTTTTGCGGTTTTATTTTGACAGTTTGTGGGAAGCTATAATTTCTGACGAGATGTGTTGCAGTAGCCTTCTTGTTTTTATCAGGATTTTGTAATGAATTGTATTGAAGAGGAAATGTCATTTATCATGTTAAAGATTAAATCAAACGAGTGAGTTTGTGAAGTGTGGCTACGATGGGGTTTTGTAAGTATGTAAGTGTGTGTCACAATAGCTATGGTGGGGGTGTCATTGCTGTTTACTGGTCTCCTGCAGCATGGTGCCTACGGAATGAGGGGGTGAGCTCTGTCCTTTTAGGGGCGTCCAACACCGACCAACTGATGGAGAACATAGGAGCGATACAGGTGAGACGACGAATGAATGTTTCTGTACAGTACGTGTTTGTTGTTCTGCAGAGCAAATCAGTGGCTTCATTTGTGAAAATGTGACCTGACCTGTTTGATCATATTCATGCCTCAGAGTCCATAACAGCAGCCTCTTCTCCTGGGTACAGCTCGGCCTCTCAGGCTGCTGCACGCTTCGGTGCTTTACTGTACCAAGTTAATAAGGTCAGCAGAGTATCAGTTGCCAGGGGGATTGGAGACAAGCTCATGGCCATTTCTTCTCCTGATAAGATGCACTCTTTTAATGGGGTTTTCAGACCAGTGGGGGTTTACGTCTTCACATTATGTCTGGCCTGCAGTAAAGAGCATCTCTGCTCTGTTCTAATGCTGTGTGCGTGTCTTTGTGTGTGTGTAGACACATTGGTATACTAGATGAGTGCACATTATACGTTTCCTTTCCCTTAGCACGTGTGATATTTCAGTTTTGAAATGCTATGCTCACATTTCCCAAGGGTTCTGCAGTTTTCCTTTTGCCACAAATTTTACACACAGAAATGGAAACAGTTCTTAATCTGAAAAGTCCACATAATATTGCATTTAATTGAAAAAAAGAGATCGAACAAATTTATGCTGTTCTACATGGAAATTCATAATAGTGAAATTAAAAATTTTCCTTATTGTGAACTATTTTTTATGAATACCTTTATTTACAGTAATAACAAAGTTAGAATTTTCATATTTATTTGACCAATAACAAATAGTCATATACCACTGATGTGATGATGCCACACAGTATCTGCATTTATAGATCAAACCACCACCAACATTTAATGCATCAGTTCAAAATTATAACTCACAGGAGGAATTTTATGTTGTTGCTGTATTAGTGGCAAAGAGCTTGTGGTGTCAACTAAACAATTATTTCACATCACCTTTTAGCTCAGTCCAGAGGCTTAGATCTGAAACCGTACAAATGAGAAAAACATATTCATCGTTTGTGTGTTTCTCCTGTCGCAGGTTCTCCCAAAGTTGTCGTCATCCATCACACACGAGGTGGACAGTATCTTGGGGAACAAGCCGTACAGTAAAAAGGACTACCGCTCCTAAACTGCGGCACCGCACCGCCCGGCAGGGCTGCACCCAGGCTGCAGCCGCAGCGCCCCACCTTTGCCTGATCCTCTGTTTGCTTGAGCTTTTACTGAGTGAGACCCTGGCGCATGAGTCTGGCCACACCAAGGCCACCCAGGGCACCTCATTTAGACTTACAGGGATAAGATAAGAAAAGGGGGAAAAAAATACAGTCACCTCCACAGGAAAGGTAGGGATTGACAAAGAAAGACAGAAGTAGAAGAGAGGTTAGGGATATGCGCTCATACGTCAATCAGTTATACATTCAATTCAGCTGAACATATTTTAAAATAGTAGACAAAAATACCTTTAAAAAAATAAGCACACGCTTGCTTGGCAGCCAGAATTATCTTTTTTTGCTCTTTTTTTTCTAAAACTGAATGCAACTAAAAGGAAGATTAAGTTCATACTGTATGAATATACGAGAACTACTCTGTTGCACATGTACCATAGCCATACATTTGTTCTGTTTACAAATGTGTGTACCGTACGAGTCTGTCAAAATTTCTCTGAAAGAAAAACTGTTGTGTGTTGTCAACATTATCAGTGTATGAGGCCTTTCCTGGGCTTTAACAATCAGCACTTTAGTATCGTCAGTACAGGTGTTGGCGGGTAGTTTGAAGAAGGGGAGAGGATGGGTATTACAACAGTCTTATCTCACAACCATTGCACTATTAGAATCTCATCGCCTCCTGATAATTCCCACTCCTCATCCCCCCCACCCCTGTCTTCACTGACAGTGTGTTTGTCCAGCCTAATGCTCCGACACTCCTGCTCTCTAAGCGCAGTTACATCCGGCATTCGACAAGACTGAGAGGACGACGACAACAACTGTCCTTAGCCTGAGAGGCTCCTCCTCTCTCCTGACCTTTGAACTGTCCATGATGAGGAGTCAGGAGCGTAGGCTGACATGTCGCTGAAGAG
Organism: Sandelia bainsii; assembly: GCA_032362345.1. NCBI lineage: Eukaryota > Metazoa > Chordata > Actinopteri > Anabantiformes > Anabantidae > Sandelia > Sandelia bainsii. The sequence goes on from JAUMHL010000025.1 coordinate 16,428,950, forward strand.
CTTTATTCATCACTAACTGTAGGAACTGCAGTCGTGTTAAATCAAAGGCAGTCGTCCTGCTTCACTGTGTTACCCAGCCTCTGCTCTGGTTTTCAGGCTGAGGATTTACTGTAAAGGAAGTGGTCATATCAGTGCTGGCGCATCTCATGGAAACTTCTCCTTGATCAAATTCTGTTCAAGCATTTTGCCTTATTTGCAGTTGCATCAGACTGTGCTGTGGGCTTTGGCGTAGACGAGCAGCTCGACAGCTGCCCCTTTGGCCAACTGGCCTCACGTTTCCAGTAAATACGAGAACGCTGGCTGGTGGAAGAGGTGGCGTTTCCTGTTAATCGGTGAGTGGCAGCAGCTCAGGGAACGGAGCAGGTAGTTTATGTCGTGTGTCGGTGTGCACATTGATGAGGTTGTATTTACTCATCTGTCTTTCTTTCATGTTTGGACACTGGGGAGGACCAGTGACATTTTAGCGTGGTTTGAGCCAAAGATCATCTTCATCTCTCTGATGACACACTTGAGTGTTTCACTCTCACTTCTTGTAAGATTATAGAACTCATCTTGATGCATGTGCTGTCCAGCTTGTTATTTATCTATGGTATGGACTTTAATCCATATATCTGTACTTGACCAAGCTGTTATACTCGTAAAGAAATATGTCCTTCATATACAGAATGCATAGTACAGCTTAATGCTTTAGGATCGGTAAGGTTCGTTTCGGTGATAGAAGACTTAAGACACAAATTATTGCAAAATTTGATGCCGCACTGTATCATTCTTTCTCCAGTGGGTGCTCTCTTACTGTGATTAAAGCACAAGTGGATAGCATGTGACATTCTCAAAGCATGGACCCTCTCGCCCAGCCTACAGTACCTACGGGACAAGCAAGGTGATGCAACTCTGCTAACTAATACGTGTAGATAAGAAAACTTTACTAACAGCTGAAAAACTATTGATTCTTAGTAGTAAAGATATAATTTCAGATAAAGAAAACTGTCAAAACAGTGTGAATGATGATACGAGGTGTAGGTGCTTCTTGGTTAAAGTGGAGGGGGATAATCAAAGTGGACTTCATGCTGGTGAATTTGTTTGGATGAGGTTTACAGTCTGCTCCGAGGTGATTTTTAAGAACAGCAAAGTGATTTAACGTCCTGCTGTTGATCCTGTTTGTGTGTGTGTGAGGAGGTGGGACAACTAAACTAATCCCTTGCTTTAGCCTGTTGTATTAGTTGATCCCTGTATATGTTTGATTTGCTGTGTCTTATATGTCCGAGTGAATTAATCTGGCACACGCCGATGCCGTTTTCTCAGAAGAAGGGGAAAAAAAGATAAGTGAAGCACATTTAGTTCATTAGTCTGTGGAGTTCCTGTGTCTTACTATTGTCATCTGCAGGGAAGGTAGAGGATGTTTGAGACTTCAAGGCAAAGTTGACATTTCTTTAGGAAATACACTTATTTGCATTTTTGCCAAGAGTTACATCTAATGTTAACACCTGGTGGTAGCTAACTTAGCCTAGCACAAGCACTGGAACAACTAGACTGACTCTGTCTTAAGGTAACAAAATCCAGCCATCAGCACGTCTAAATCTAATTTATTAGTAGTTTATAGTTTATATCTTGTTTAAGTTGTAAAAAACAAAGTTTAAAAACATCCTTCTAAAATGGCAAATTGATGCTATCTACTGGACCACATGCCCAGGGAATCTAGGAAGTTACTGATCTCAGTCAATAAATAATCATCCGTTTCTGTTTCCCAAATTCAACACCTCCACCATTGTTGTGGGACAAATCAGTCCTCACAAATTCTGCCTTGTGAATTTGTTCACACCCCATAGAAAATGTAGGAACAAACTTTGTGAAAAATTCCCCTGCAGCCCAAAACTCATGTTTCCTGTAGACTGTAGTGATAAGAGATAAGAAATGTTTGTAAACCTCAAACTACAAACAAGTTCAGTTACCACTCTGTTCCAGAGCTTGGAAAAGTGAGTTTTATTTTCGTAAAGTTGTCCCAGTGTAAGGTCTGAGAGCCCATGGATGGAGCCAGCGGGAGAAACACTAAAAAAAACTTGCTGGCCTGGTGCTAAAAATTTTCACTCAAGTGACTGGGAGCCATCTTTAAATCCAGTTCTCAATACTTGGTAAAAAGGGCAAATTGTCCTTTTTATACTTAGGTTTTTGTACAGATTAAACAAAAGGTGACAAGTAAATGGGTTTAGAGGTGCAGATTGGCAAATTATGTTACCTTACAACAGAGTCACTGTATGAATTTCAGTCTTTATGCTGACTGCTGGCTATAACTTCTGGCTTTAAACTGACAGAAATGGCGGAGGTGTCAATCTTATCATGTGCCTCTTGGCAAGAAAGCAAATGATCATATTTTCCAAAATGTCAGACTTTTTCTTTAAATGATTTTGCTGTGCATTTTGTTCAACCAGTGTTATATCACATCGTGGTGATCTGCCCAAGAACAATCTTGTGCTTGTGAAAGGTTAACACACGTAGAAATAACTTTATGTTTTAGGGCTTGAGTGTAATTATTTGGTGGAGAAATTCATACTTTAAATGGTCCTAGTTTCATCATATTTGATGTTCTAACATATTAATGACAAGTTCAGAAATGAAATCAGACACAGACGGACAGAGCATATTTTACAGAAGGTTCCAGGTTATACAGAGAATATATTTTTATGTTATAGCCTTTAATGCAGTAGAGAGAATTAAAATAACTTTTTATTTTTTTCACCATGCTGCATTTTTCCTATCAGTATTGTATCGATTTTAAGACAGACAAGAAGAAACAGTTTCTTTGTGTTGCGTATGCATTATGAGGACTGCATTCACTCTGAAAATGACGTAGTGGGAGCCTGGTATCTCCTGTACATAGTTTGACCTTTGTATATATTTCTGGTTGTGATCACCTCTGCCTTTTCTTTTAAAAAAATTTTTTGCAGGCTTTGCTATCTGCACTGTGCTTAACTCTGAAATTTAGACAGGATGTACAGCTTCGATCTTCAATGAAAATGAAATAATGATAAAATAAGAATGGTAAACAAACCTTAATGTGTCTGTCTTTATTGAGATTCATGTGTAAAACCTCATTCTGGCTTTTTAAACTTGAATGAATATAATCACATGTAATATAAATATGATGCAATTTATACAAAAATCAATTCAAAAGAAAATATTTAGACACAATTGAGCTGTGTAAAGTTATTCTGAAATGTAAAACTACAACTGTTCATTAAGGCATTTAGGAATGTGCTTTGCTGGGTTATAGTATATCACACTTAAATACAGTAAAGTACCATAGCACCATTGGACTGAGGGTAGTACTTGATATTATATAGACTGAAAAACACCGTCATGTACTGGTTGTCAGAGGTTGCATAATATCTATCAATGTCACAGATTTTTTTTCCAAAATTAGAGAATATTTTATCTACAATACCTCAGAAGGTATTTTGAGGACAAAAACAAAATACTTGAAGTGCAGTGTAAACACAATCTCCTGACACTGCTTATGTCATTTGTGCGGAGTAACACAATCACGTTATACTTTGACTGTGAGAAAATCACTGCACTGTTGAGGCTGACTCGATTGGATCGAATGACGCTTTGGCACACAAAAAAGTATCACCCGGCTCAGGTCCAAACATGGAACTGCAGTTCTCATCAGAGAGTCTATTTCCATGAAGTTCCTTCAGCAGCTACAACCTGCCATGTTTTCACTCACTCCAGAAAAAATCTGTTCTGACCTGAGTCTTCAGGTAGATGGAGCTGCTATAATGAGTTGTTGTGTTGTAAGTCTCTGCTGCTGCTGTAGGTGAGGCGCGGAGGTCCACCTGAGGAAATGCACAGAAAGAGTCCAGCTCAGCAAATGCACAACATCCATATTCAATCAGAACAAAGACGACACCAAAGAAAGTGCAGTCTCTGCAGTTCTGCCCCAAATGCAGACAGTAAGTGAAAGCTGTCACCACTGAAACTAGTCATTTACTCTTATTTCACAGAGTCAGCTAAAATGTCACTTCAGCTCTGACTCTATTGTCAGCAAAGCTTGTCACCTGCTGTCCGTGTGGATGTAATGATGAAGGAAGATGGTTTACACAGCAGGGATGCATGCGAGTTAGTAATTTCTGTACCTTCCTGACAGGAGAGTCCAACCCAGCTGTGTAGGCAGCTGCAGCGGCCATTCCGTCGATCGCATTGTGCTCCGTTCTCACACTCGCAGGTCTCGGCACAGTCTGGTCCGTAGTGATTCGCTCTGCAGTCTGAAGAAAAAAAATTCACATGAAGAGAGAAGTTAGTCTACAGTGAGGTGATGTAGTGTGAAATTATCACAGGTCAGGATTCAGCTCATGTCTATTACTTCATGCAAACATTTATAGCTAAATTGCTTCTTCATCATCATGTCTGAGGTTGTTTGTTTGTCTGTCAGTTGAGGTACTTTGTTTCCATGTTCAGCTACTTTATACTCATTATACATTTGTTATCACATTATAAAACACAATTAAATGTTATAGATTAAACTACTCACCAGCTGCTTTACAGAATAGTACAATTGGCTCTACCTTGACCAATTACAACATTAAAATGCTAATGACACATTGAAGCAGCCATAATGTGAATTAGTCTAGTGTGGTGTAATGCACAGTAGCACAGTAAGGTTTTTGTATTATTTAACCTCATTGAAGTGAATAAAAACTTTTTGTATCATGCAGAAGATTTCAACAGCAGCACAAACTACATCCTAAAGTTAAATCAACACCTCTATAAAACAAAAACTTAACATTACAAGGTTCATAAGGAAGGATTTACTCCAGGATTGCTATACTGTAATTGTAGTATAATGTACTATATGGCTCACAGGCAATATGTTCGTTGTGATTAATGTTGCTAGCTAATGCATGCTTTTGGTCACATTTGCAATACAGGACCTTGTGATCAGATCTAAAAAATCGAAAATGTTAAGATCAACTTCTCTAGAGCTCCCCCTCTCTTAAACACAACAGAGTCGGCTGGAATTTATTTACCAAGAACAAACTCTTGATGCTGCTCTAATGAAGGAAAGTTACCACAAAACACTATATGGGAAGTACTGTGTATGGTGTATTGGGGAAATGTTGTGTGACATGTTTTAATCTGGATGAATTTGCATTAGAGCTCACACTAGTCTGCATTTTGCACTGAGTGTGGGTCAAGTATTACCAATGTCACATCTGGGTCCAGTCTTCCCTGATGAGCAAAGGCATCTTCCTGTCACAGGATCACATGGAGTGTCGTTCTCACAGTCACACATCTTGGCACAGCTCTGACCGTAGGTACCCTGTTCACACACTGAAGGATGTGAAACTCCATTTAAATAAAAGGATAAATTAGGATAAATGCTCAAAGTATCTGTAATCAGCAGTGATGCGACTGACCTCTGTGGCAGCGGGCTCCGTGGTATCCTGGAGGACAGACACAGTGACCCGACACAGGGTGACAGGAGGCTCCGTTCATACAGTCACACTGCAGCTGACACAGCGGGCCGTGGAGACCAGGAGGACAGGCTGAGGACAAGGAAATTTAAAGTCAACCTTTACTGTTTACTAAACAAAAATACAACCCAGTTCGACTTCAACAGGTCAAAACTGGATGTTTTAGTTCATTAAAACAAGAACTAAAACAGGATCCGACAGGACAATATTGATTGTAAATTCCATTTGATGGAGACATTTGACACTAGGGCTGGATATCAAACCTTGATAGTTTGTATTTACTATTAAACTCTGAAAATGTCTATTCATATTTTATTTAGGCAGAGTTTTGTGCAACTGCTTGTGTTTGAACATTTAAGAAATCTGACCTCTTGTTAAATTACAAATAAGTCTTGTAGACAATATTTCCCAAAGTAAGCTATCCAAAAAAGTATTGTTTTACTATTACTACCAGAACTCAGAAATCACATTCAAATTATACTGAACTCTATTACAGTCACATTGGCAGACTTCTGGCTTTCTTGTGTATTTCTCAATCAGGATATTTCATCTTCAATCTTCAAAAGTATAGTAGCATATTCTAATATACAGTCAAAACAAAACAAAAAGCTGGAGGAATAAACAGTGAATTTGTTATTAACTATTTTCAGCTGCAGGTTTGATGCTCCAGTGAGAAATTATTCGCTGGGTTCACTCCACCTAAAGAATCAGGTTTGCTTTGAAGGAAACTTTTGGTCAGATGGTTTCTCGAAGACACTTTGATTTATTTTTTGTGCTTTTATCTGTTCAGTTCTCACCATGTTCACAGTTAAGTCCATAGTAGCCTGCACCACACCGGCATGTCCCGGTCACTCTGTCACAAGTACCATTATTTTGACAGTTACATTTCAGCTGGCAATTGGCACCAAATCTGCCCACAGTGCATTCTGTGATACAAATGAATAAAAGAGACACAAACTTGCCATTAGTCACCATGTTTAGCTTTAGCATGCAACAGCTCATCATATATGTACAGTAATAATGAGCAGATGTCAAGCTGTGAGACCTTTTTCGCAGCGTGCACCAGTCCAGCCCAGACCACAGGTACAGTTTCCAGCTGCAGGGTCACACACTCCTCCATTACTGCAGTTACAACGTTGGACACAGCCCGCCCCAAACCAGCCTGGAGGGCAGCCTGAAGCCAAACACACACTCAAATTAATGAATGAAGAAAATATCTTCCTCCTCCAAGCTACAGATGAATATCGAAGCTTCATTATAGAAAAAAACAGGCAAACAACAAAACAAAAGATGACGAAAAACCAGTTTTTGCTCAGTAAAATAACTCCAGCTGTTGTACATATACACTGGAGCCATTTCTTGTCCTTTATTTTTGTACAGAAAGACAATCAAATGGGTCATATTGTTTAAAGATAATTTATCTCATTAAGCATGAAGCCCTACTCTAATAGAAAGCTAAAAAGAGGAGTAGTCTTTAAAGAGCTGTTAAAGACACCACAAAAATACTCACTGTGACCACAGTCGTCTCCTCTTCGTCCAGGGATGCACACACACCGACCAGTTACCGGGTCATTCAGGGCTCCGTCTCCGCACAGCGCCACACGAGCACAATCAACTCCGTAACGCCCAGGCGGACAGGCTGTTAATACCAAAACACATTCCAGACGCTTGTCATCCCATGCTGTAACACTCAGTTATTCACCATTATCACCACACTTGGACACAGACTCACTGATGTTGCAGCGTGCTCCTATAAATCCTGCTGGACATTCACAGGCTCCGGTGGATGGCGTGCACTTTCCTCCGTTTTCACACTTGCACACCTTTTCACAGTTTGGACCATAATGAGCCTCTGCACATACTAAAAATAAACAACCAAGCGTCACATGATTTAAAAGGCTAAAAGTATTTGTTCATGTTAGTGTATAAGTATGTTTGTCACATACCTTGGTCACATTTGGGACCAGTGAAACCTGGGGCACAGTAACATAATCCAGACACTGGGTGGCAGAGCTGGTTTGTCTCTGAGCACTGACAAACCTGGTTACAGTTCTGCCCAAATGTTCCTGCAAGACAAGCTGATAGCGAGTACACAGACACATATACAGTGTATTAGAGAGGCTTCTACTTTCTAATGCACCAGTAGTGTCAGTCAGTATCTTTCATTAGTGCATTAATGAGTTTATCATGTCCAGGGAGCTACTTAGTTTTCAAAATGAACTAAATCAGTGGATTTAGCAGACAAGTTAGTCCCACAGCACTCACTCTGTTCACAGCCGTTGCCAGTAAATCCAGGAGGACAGCCACACTCTCCAGAGATGTGGTGGCAGGACGTGCCCTGAGCACAGCTGCATCGCTGCATGCAACCCTTACCGTATGTACCTGGTAAACATGCTGAAAGTCAACAAAAACAAAACAATGTCAGATATTTAGAGTTACAAGAAAATGTTATTTGCACAATTCCCTTCAACCCTTTGCCCCCATCACTAACCAGCAACAAAAACTACTACTTCTACTACTAATACTTCAAAGAATCTTTTTTACTTCTAGTTATTTGAAAATTTAACAATTACTGATATACAATAAAGACAAACTCCGTCCACCAGGGGCTGCAAAAGTACCACAGTCTCTCTAATTGTAGATTTGTACCTTTGTCACAGAGTTTTCCTCTCCACCCTGCAGAACACTGACACTCTCCAGTGACGTGGTGACAAGTAGCACCATGAGCACACTGACATCTCTCCTCACAGCTGGCACCAAACAGGCCTGGTTCACATGCTGAGCAGAGAAATGTTATAATTAATGACAATACAGTACAAAGTCTTGAAGTTCAGAGTGCAGAAGTTCCCATGACAAACTTTCCATAGGTTAATTATTGTTGCTTCAGTTACACAACAGAGTCTCACCTTTCTCACAGTGGTCTCCTATCCAGCCGTCACTGCAGCTGCACAGTCCAGTCTGTCTGTCACACTGGCCGCCGTTCTCACATTCACACTGCTGCTGACAGTCAGCCCCAAACCGTCCCACTGCACACTCTGGATAAACATTCAGCCGCATGCACAACCAGAAACACACGTGTGAGACAAGAAGTGAAAGAAAACAGAGATGATGTGAAAACACATGCAAGAGAGAAACCTGCTCTGTCAAATTTCTGCTGAGGATTGCAACATATTATTTTTCCCCCAATAATTTATAGTTGGGCTGAGTAAGGAGTTGGCAGTCAGTGGTAGCAGCCACAGAGTTTAGAGGCTTCAGTAAAGTCATTCCAGGAACAGTATTAGAGGTTTCCTGAGCTTGAGGACGGGGATGGGGCTGGCACGACTCATCAGGGAAAGGTTCTAACAGGCACAGAGGGAGGATAATGTGCTACATGGGGCTCAGAGGGAGAATAAGCTGGAATGTCATTGCTGGGTCGAAAGAGACTTTTACAGAGCAGACTCGTCTGCGGTGCAGAAACAAAACTCTGCCAGTAAATAACAGGCAAAAACTAATGAGCTAAGGCAGCAAATGAAACTCACACTGATGCATTTCCTGACCACAGTAAAAGAGCCACAGGTCACTGCTTTAAATGTTTACTTCAGGGTTCAGGTAATGTTATTCTTCTGCATTTCTGTCCAGACTAACCAACATCACTATGGCTTTACAATATCAAGTGGTTTAACAGGACATTTTTGAATAAGACTAGGCTAGTTTTAGTGTGAGTTTGGAAGGGTGAGGGATATGACGTCATGTCTATTTTTTATGTGTAGAAATGTGCGATACGGGTAGATTTAGCTGACATTCATATCAGTAAATTCAGTTTAAGTACAAGCCCTACAAACTAGTCAATGTGTGGGTTTAGAGGGAAACATAGCCACTAAAAAAACACTGCTTTCATTGTACTGTTGATTTACCATTTGTAAGTGTCATTTGCTTCCGCTACTACTGTACAACATAGGACAGCTTCTATCCCCGTGGTGTGCCTACACAAAAAATCGTTAACTGTGTTTCTTCAGATGTTCATATACTCTAATTTTATGTTTTACTATGCTATGTATACATACGTATAAACATGGTTTGAAGTGTCTTTTAATGTTACACTCTATTTTCCTGCATTTTAAACCTTCAACTACAGTGACTGTGTTGCATGACTGTGTTTTCAAAACGCGCTTGACCTACAACTCAATACTGTCCCTAAACACATCCTGGTGTAGCCATAGATGGAGCACCGGAGCTGCCGCTGCTCTGCCAACATGTTCATGCTACATTTCCTGCATAGACAAAGTGATCTGGATAAGGGAATCTTTTCAGGACAAAACAGAGGGAAACACTGCACAATGTGCCACATGTGGAGAGCAATGATTTTGTAACACCTAACATCCCCAACAGCTCTTAACTGCTGAGATGTGGAAATGTGGTATAAGGGCTAACTAAGTGTGAAAGAAACACCATCCGATATTAAGTCAGATATTTAAGCAAACTTATTGGAGTTCAGAGACAGACATCCTGGTTCACTTTGCCTGCCTGATCACTTCCTCTCCTCCTCTTGCCAGTTGGCCTTTGCCATAACGACGCTGGTGTTCTCTCATCAGAGTACCATGTTATTATAAACGATGGCCAAAAGTATAAAAATAGAACCCAAGTTGTAATAAACCCGAATTTTGCTTCTACTTGATCCATCATGTAAAAGGAAATGTGGTTTTGTGGTAAGTATATGGAGACTCTTACTCACATCTTCTGAGTCTTACCCAGTTCACAGGCTGAGCCCGTCCATCCACTGGCACACGTACACGTTCCACTGGTCTTGTTACAGGTGGCTCCGTTCTGACACAAGCAGTGCTGTTGACAGTCTGCTCCATAAAATCCTGCAGGACATTCTAGGAAAAAGAGAAACACGGAGACAAAAGCATCTTGTGACCTCTTATTTACCTGTCGTATAGATGATCACTTTCCTCTGTGATGTGTATAAACTTACCTTCTGTGCACTTGGGTCCGGTCCAGCCCGGCGCACAGACACACTGCCCACTGGCCGGGTGGCAGATGCCACTGTTGCGGCAGCTACAGGTTTGGTTACATCCTTCCCCATAGAAACCAGTCGGGCACACTGCCAGGAGAGGATTAAACAAAATCATTACCTTTTCATGAACTCTGCTGATCAAAAGTGGAAATTCCAGTGGGTGGTAAGTGATACAGGCAATAGCATGGGTAACATCAAGTCGGTGCTTTCCCATGTGTGACTAGGCTGGGTTTTCCCAAATAACTCTGAAACCAAGTGTATGTTTGTCCTACCTCACAAAAATGTGCTTTTCATTCCAGAAATGCCCTGATACGAACTACCTGAGCTCTGATTCCACATTTTTGTCATAGCACTGCAGTGATGCCGGCACCTGTAAATATTTTAACTCTCAGAGGTGCACCTGTCACTCACTCTGGTTGCAGAACGGACCAATCCATCCAGCAGGACAGGAACAAACCCCAGTGACATGGTTACAGCTCCCACCATTTAGACACAAACACTTCTCCTGGCAGTCCAGCCCGAAGAAACCCTGAGGACACGCTGAAACACACAGATGTAAAGACTGTTATTACATATTCCGTAGATGAACTTGCTGAAGGGATCAAGGAGCTTCTCTTACACTTTTCACAGAAGGTTCCAATCCATCCCACCTGGCAGGTACAAGCTCCACTCACATGGTCACACAATGCCTCGTTTTCACACTGACACCGATGGCGACAACCGAGACCAAACATACCTGCTGGGCACTCTGTAGGAACATCGCACATATTATTTAAGACAACCTTAAAACCAATAAATGTATGTTTATAATTTTGATTTGAAATCTTACTCTACTACTGCCACCTGCTGGTAGTACCAAGAGTTACAATCTGCAGAATAACAGCAGTACACACTGTTGATGAATTGACAGGAGAAAATTTTCACTGGCTTTTTTAAAAAAATGTTTAAAGATGCTATGACTATATTAAACTTATACACCCCCTGACTTTGACTCAAACACTTTGCTCCTTAAAGTCACAATTTTTTAGTAGAAATACGTTCCATAACATATATTCTTATATTCCCTTGTTAACCACACCCCATTGAACAACCTGGCAGCAGTGCAGAGATCCCTTATAGCAGTTTTCGGTTAGAAGGAAAGTCTTGTTCAATCAGAGAAAGCCAATATCAGGAGTGGGAGCTCACATCAGTCAACAAGCTTCCGTTCTACTGCACCTTTTGCATGCGGCATAACAAGTTCCCCATTCTGTCATTAGCTGATACTGTGAACACCACAAATCGCTTTCAGCACATAGAGAAGGTTGAGAGAGAAGAGCACTTTCCAAACAGACGATTTTGAATCATTTCAGCTTGGCTGGTAAGTTGTGTAGCATTTTTGTTTACTGTCATTTTAAAACAACTAATACCGAAAGGGTTGGGTGAGTGTAGCAGAGCAGGGAGAAGAACTGCATGGAGCAGAGTAGATTGATTTTAAGTTGCATGCTACTGCAAAACTTGATTCCCAAAAACATTATTGCATCTTTAAAGTAGAAAAAACATCAACATACTCTGGTGGCAGTGTGTTCCAGTGTAACCAGCCTCACAGTTGCACTGGCCTGTCACAGCATCACAGCTACCGTCTCCATTCCTACAGTCACAAGTTTCTGCACAGTCCACTCCCCAGTGTCCTGCATCACATGCTGCAGCATAAACATCACATTTAAATCTCAGAATGCACAAGTACACATCTGACAGATATAAGATCAGTTTTCTCCTATGCAGTAATTATCTTCTGCTGTTACCTTTCCGGCAGTTGTGTCCAGTCCAGCCAGGAGCACAGGTACACCGCCCACTCACCGGGTCACAGCGAGCATTGTTCTCACATACACACTTCACTTGGCATCCTTGACCGAATCGTCCAGTTGGGCATGCTGCACAAGGAAAAGATTATTTCAAACATCAGGACTAATCTACTGTACCCTAAGAAACTCCACAACACCACATAAAAGCACAGCAAGTTCCCACGACAGTTTCTGTACTGTGATTCAGCTGTCAAGTGAGGCTTTAAGAACCAGTTGGTTGAAACTGAATTATATTTGTGCTTCTCAGTGAAAATTTCCGAGGTGGTTTTCAGACTGCTGAAGGATCTTAGCTAATGATCTGGGAGAAAAACTGCTCCTCTGTCTTCTAGCTTGTTGCTCTAAATCGTGTCCAGTTTTCACCACTGCATCTTTAAATATTCCTCAGTGCTGTTTGTTGCTATGGAGACTTTCCCAAAAATGCACACTGCAGATACTCACAGTTTTGGCAGAGTCTTCCCATGAATCCTGGAGGACAGTTGCATGACCCGTTATGTTTATTACACACACCACCATTCTCACAAGCAGGGCAGGTCTCTGTGCAGCCTGGACCCCAGAAACCCTCCAGACACACTGTAAAAGATTGATGCTAAATATTTTTTATCACTGTCACCATGTAAAATCTGTGTTGTTATTTTCATTAAGCTGTTGCACTTACAGTTCTCACAGTGTTCTCCTGATGTCCCTGCTGGACATTTGCATTGTCCTGTCACTTTGTCACATGGAGCACCGGTGCAGTTACAAGGATGGATGCAGCCTGTTCCAAACATTCCCTCTGGACACACTGATTCAGGACACACATGATGGGGTTGTCTCAATACAGCAGAACCAAAGCAGAATGCAAATGAGTCTTAAAGCATGTCTCTGTGTCCACCCACCTTGATCACAGTTCTCTCCGTGACGGCCAGGAGGACACTGTCGCTGGCACTCTCCAGACACATGATGGCAAGACACTCCTGGTGGACATGAGCATTTCTTATCACAGCCAGATCCATAAGTACCTGGATGGCACTCTAGAGACAGACAACGACAAACACTTTAAGACAACTGTGTATGTGTATGGTAAAAACAATCTGTGTGTGTACTTACACTTCAACCATTAATATCCAAAAGAAGCGAGAATATGATTAAAACCTTGCATGAATACACAAAATCAAACAGATGCAGACATTATGCTGCATTTAAACTAATTCTCAGTCAACTTTAAAGTCAAAATCAGCCTGCTCAGGTTTAAGTATCTGTATCAATGCATTTTCGACAAGAATACATGAAGTACTTAGTAGATTTTTAATAGTATTTTTGTAGAGTTTGATAATACAATATGCTGTGATTTTTACAGTAACAATAATTGCTGCATAAAAATACGACACAGGCACAAAACTGGCGCATCCCAAGATGATGCTAATGATATTTCTGTCGCTGCTGTTATTGTTTTTTTTGTTTTATTTTTTTTCCCCTCCTCTTTTAAAATGTACGTGTATAAATATTTTAAAGTAATCTTGTAGTGAGAAATGTGTTTTTCTCATTTCTTCATTTTTTTTAGCCTCATTGTGTAGAAAGATGATTTGTGCAAAGTTTGACAGTGGACGTTGTTTATAAATTCATCTGTTGAAGGACAAAACTTCTGCTCGTCCTGATGAGGCCTTGACGACCTCACAACTAATTTAGAAGCCAGTGATGATCCAGGATGCAACTTACATAAGTGTGACATGGAGACCTGAAGCCTACTGTCTTTTAAGTAATGTAGGGGGCATCCTGAAACCAGTACTTACAGTCATAATTTAAAGTCATAATTACAAGCAGGTGTGAACAAAATGTTCACATCAGTTTCCAATTTTTAATTCCGAGTCAGATAAGTTGTAAACTTCTGAGCACAATGATATGTTGTGACTTGTCAACAAACTGTTGGTAGAATGGATGAAAATGCACCATCACTGACAGTTACGAAAAATAAAATACATATATTTACACTAATACAACTGAGTTAGCTGATTTTGTTGGAGCTATATCTGTTTGTACCTGGTATCACTGCTGCAAATATAACACAACAAAAGCAGGTAAATTAGGCGGTTTATCTGATTAGGACTAAGGCCAACAAGCTTGGATTAATGCATGAACACTCACATTCTACCAGCATGGTGTGAATGCAGATTTAAACCTCTGAAATTAAAATATTTGCCCATTCATAAATTCTGAATTTTTAACTGAGGAACCAGGTGTAGACGTCCAGGTAAATTAACAGGTAATTCCTATTTTAAAGAGAACCAATACCAGTTGTATCATCATCATTACTATTATCATGGCCTTTTGATGACCACAGCATTTGCACAATTTACTGACCTTCCTTGCAGTTGTTGCCCTGGTAACCAGGTTTACAGACACAGGTGCCATGGCGACGGTGACACTCAAGTGTGTTCTGCTGGACACACGGACACTCCTGAGAGCAGCCGGGTCCGAAGGTCCACTTAGGACAAGCTAGAGAAAAAACGAGGCAGAAGATTGAGAAGTGAATATTTTCACAGCAGCAGAAGAAAATTATGATTTTGAATGTGGGTTGCTGAAATTGGAGTTTAAGGATAAGAGTCTATTGATATTAGGGAAGTGGGACTTACGGAGGTGGCAGAAGCGTCCGTACAGTCCGGGATCACACAGACAGGCTCCGTAGGTTCGGTGGCAGCGTCCATTATTGGCACAGTTACACCTCTTATTGCACAGTTTTCCATAGAAGCCCTTTGGACAGCCTGCACAGAGGAAAAAAAAATACACTTCTAATAATCGCCTCTAAGATACTGAGATGCTGAAGTGAAAAAATATGTTTTCACTTAAAGTTAACGAATACATTTTTAAATAACTCACCATCCTGACATAAGTCTCCACTGACTCCAGGTGGGCAGCGGCAGCTCCCAGTGACGGGATCACAGCTTGCACCATTTTTACACTTACAGTGGAAGGAGCAGTTTTTACCAAAATATCCCTCAGGGCATGCTGTGGGATTGAAAAATAAAACATCACTGCTTAAGTCTCAGGACCGACAACTCTCACAAACTGATACAGCAGTGATCGTGTACATGTCAGGTGTGTATGTTGAGTCAGTCCTCACTCTGGTTGCAGATGACACCTGTCCATCCATCAGGGCAATCACAGCCACTTTTCCACAGATTACACGTTCCTCCATTAGAACAGTCGTCACACGTCAAACTGCAGTCGCTCCCAAAGGTGTCGTCCAAACACACTGGAAACAGCAGAACGATCAATGAAGCACTTTAACACTTAAACAACCAGAGAAGTCACAAGTTATAATAAAAAAAATTATTTTACTTTCATTACATCTAAACTCTAATAATGACATTTGACCCCCAAAAACATAAAATTGTTGACAGAGGTTATGAAATTTTTTCAAGCAAAAATGCTAAAAGTTCCCTAGTTTGATCTTGAATGTCAGGATCTGATGTGTTATTATTTATGACTGAAAACTGAATTTATTGGTTTTTGGGCCACTAGTCAAATAAAATAAGCAAAATTAAATGTTATTCAGATATTTCTCAGTTCTCCAGAGCATTTTAGAGACAAAACACTTAACTTAATCACAGATATTTTAACAGTATGGGTCCCAGACTATTGGAAATCAGCATCACTGTAAAGAATAATGCCTGCAAACTGACTCCATAACATTTGTTTTGCATTTTGCCTTTATTTGATGGTTGAGAATAGAAAAAAAAGAAACAAAAAAATGAAAAAGTGAGAAAGAAGTGTACATTTCAACAAAGGTCTCCTGGACAAGTACTGAACCACAGAAATTACCCCTGGACAGCACTGATGAAAAATTATTTGACATTGTTTTTACTTGGGATTTCAACTAGGATCAATACATGGTTCATTTGAACATACAGTATTTGTGGTTTGTCCACTTTTAAATCTTAGGTGAAGTAATATTAAATGTCGTCAATGAGTCTTTTGACGTCGTGCTTCAGATCTCAGACCCCAGTTACTGGTACATATAAAAAGCCTCAGCATTCCTGCCAAAGAAGCTGTGGTTTAACAGTACGACCACCAGTCTGTCAGCATGAAGCGCAGTAATTAACCCTCAGCATGTGGTCTGTTCCTGCCTGCAGTAAATGAGTGCCAGACAGATTTACCTCCCAGGAGTCACACTCAGGTAATCAGATACAGTTTCCTGTTAACAGTAATGAGTGGTTAATGGTTGGGGAGGCAAACTCACCGAATTTCTCTGCCAGGTTACTCTCTGCTCTCAGTTCCCCCTCATCGTCCTCATAATTTTCATAGCGCTCCAAGGGCTGGCTGTAGTCCTGCAGCAAGGTGAGCTGAGGGTGAATAAGAGGCAACTCGATGGCCAACCCACTGGACAGAGCCTCGACCGCATCTTCAAGTGCTGCAGGGAAACAGAAAGGAAGGAAGTGAATTACACAAACTGTAAAAAAGAATACTGTAAATCTAATGCTGCATAGCTTTGTTCCTTAAAATCTCTCCTATACAACAAGTGAAAACCCTTAAACAGCACATGCAACCTTTGTTTAATCAGACACTGAGGTGGGAAATCTCTACAGCATGAGAAACCTAAGCAAGGTGTCAGAATAAGAAGCTGCAGAGGCAACAAAAATCAGACATCAGATTAAACAAACATAATTCTACTAACATGAGACTTCAACAGACATGGATGAGTCACAATAAAGTGTAAAGTTGAAATTAAATTCTACCAGACATAAAAACTTTTTTTTTGCAAATGTATGTATGTTAACATACATTGGAGTACATAAAAATTATGTTACTTTGACTAATATATCATAACAACAACAACTTGGATCAGGAAAAGTGGTTACAATCTCATTACACTCTCATTAGTCATTTAAAAAATAAATAATCATTATGATATTATATTATAAATTATAATAATATTTAATTCATTTTAAGACAAATTGGTATAAATACTACACGTCTATTTCCAACCATGGTTATTCAATTTGACTAAAACTTATCTAGTGCCTCATACCCAGCTCTTATGAAACAGACACAAAAGCTGCTACTACTGAAATGATTAAAAACATCTCTTACTGCAGGATCTGAAAAGTCTATCCTTCTAATAGCACCCCCTCTTTCAAACGTAGAACCCACACTGCAGTTCTTGGTAATACAGGAACTTTTCTGCAGTGTGACAACAAGCGTTTGCCAGATTTCCATTGGCATGTGTCTGCTGTGAGTCCCACTCGCCCACTCTCTTTACCCAGATTGGTGATACTCACAGACACAGGATTGCCGGTCTTCGTCCAGACGGAAACCCCGGCGGCAGAAACACTGAAAGGAACCCGCGCTGTTCTGGCATGTGTGATCACAACCACCATTAGCAGCCAGACACTCATCTACATCTAAACAACACAGACACAACACAGACTTAAATGTTTTTTTTTTCCTTCAGCAAGAGGGGAAGTTGAGAAAAGCCAAAGCTATTCAGATAAATGGTGCTTGTGCTGCAGGTTAAACCAAAACAAAGGCAACATTGTGCATGTTCTATGTTGACGTTTTCAAACTGGAACTCTCCCAGATTCAACAGAAACATATATTGAGTCTCAATAGTGTAAGTGCCATCCACCTTCAGACTCAGCAGAGTTCAACGTACCATCACAGCTACACCCGTCTGAGTTGAGTCTGTATCCTGCTGAGCAGTAGCATTCATAACCCCCGGGGTAGTTGGTGCAGTCCTGTTCACAGCAGGAGCTCTGCTCTTCACACTCATTGACATCTGTCAAGCACAAGAAGGAGGAAGATAAAAAATTATGATCAGTCTCTACATATATGCTCCCTCACTCACTGAGAAACCTTTTAATGAGATAATGTAAATAGTAAAGAGTTTAACCGCAAATTATGATCCACTGGATGATAATAACACTGAACGTTGTGACTCTTCACAAACTTTGACTTTAGTAAACACTTCTGCATCTACAGTACCTTCCACGTCCTGCCCAAAAGAGTATTTTAGCATCATAGACTTAAATTTTAAAAAATCGGTCTAAAAAAAATTACATTTTGTCCCTTTCCTTTTGTCTTGCAATTCAGGTGTAAGTGATTTATGATTCATTTAAATTTCCTTTACATATCTATAGCAGTACACTGTAAGGGAAGTCACAAAGGTGTTACATGATACTTTACATTAATCTCATACTTTAAGTATTATGTGACTAAAATATCGCATTCAAATATTCATTCAGGATTACTTTTGCTCAGTTGATTTAACCCCATTTGAGCAGCTTATTAATAAATTTACTGTGTATGTTGGTTCTCTGAGCTTTACAGCTCTGGGTATTTTGCCAAATTAGAACAAGTTTCAAAATGAAACCGTCTGTCTGAACCCAACGACCAGCATAACCAGTTAATACCAGTTATAAGAACCGCAAATTTAATAAGTCACCCCCCTGCCAATGTACTGCATTACATCAGTACTCATTCTATCATGTTTATAGATCAGTTCAAGAGCAGTGCAGTTTCTTACCAACACAGGTTTGAAGGTCATCATCTAGTCTGTAACCATGGTTACAGGAGCAGACAGGCCCGCTGGTCGAATGCTCACAGTGGTGCGAACATCCACCGTTGTTGTTCTCGCAGCTGTTCACAATCTCCATCTCAATTCCTGCCACACGTTCACAGTGAGATCAGACTGTTAGATAAAAAATATCCAGTAAAAACTAAATATATCCATCCAATAATATTAATTTAAGAGACGTTAACGGACTGTAGCACTGCTTTCCATCAGATCCCAGCTCATAGGCAGTGTTGCAAACGCAGGCGTAGGAGCCCAAAGTGTTGTGGCAGCCATGAGCACAGTTGGCCTCTTCTGTCTCACACTCATCGATATCTGCGGAAAAAAATGGATAAAAAAAAAACATGAATTTAAGGGAGAACTGAATCTGGTCAGCACGGGTTCATTTGCATTCGCCACCACTGAACATGTGCTTCTCATAAATTGAATATCTGTACTTGAAAATCATCTTTCACACACTGTTAAAGGAGTGTTCACTGACACATCCTGATACTGGTTCACCTCATACATTTTCTTAGTTAATCATTTATTACTTGTTTTTCATATATTATATTTGTATTTCTGACCACATTTTGTCTTTAATTGACTCATTCTTTTCCACAATTTCATAACAGTGACCACTGAAACAGCTGTTCTGGAGCTTTCAGTGGTAATCCACAATCTTCACCAGCAGCTGACATAGGAATTTACAAATTTCCATTTTTTTAATTTTGTCTTTTGAACAAACATGGACAATAAGTCTTTAAAGTGCTCAGAAAAAATGTGTTCAGCTCCAGAGCAGCTACTAAATGTGATGAGATTGTTTGTGAACCATTTGTTTACCTTATATATTTACCTGAGCTCTAATAACAATAATTATAAAGTCATTATTATTATTGTTACTAGTAAAACTACCTTCACAAGTTTTCCCGTCTTCAGCCAGGATGTAACCAGCTTTACAATCACAGTGCGCCTTTCCACCATCATCCCGACACTCGTGCATACAGCCTCCATTCTGATCTGAACAGGGGTTCTGCACTGTAACACAGGAGTCACACAAACATAAATCCACTTTGTGTCAATCAAACAGGAAATGCTTTTGAGAAAACTGTGTAAACATACTGTTCTACATTTGATAAGCATTTGATAAGCTTTCAATCCACACTGCCCCCACCTTATCTCTTTATTTATCTCTCTGCATAGCTGTGTGTGTTTGACTTGTGTAAGCCTGTCTGACATCTGGGATGCTGTGCAAAAATTAGAGGAAGCTATTCACAGCCAATAATTACAAAGTAAAAGCATCTAAAAGACAGTAATTTAAAATACATATATGTATAATTTCCCACCCCCAGAGAAATGTACAGAACTATACGGCCTCTGAGATCGAAGAGATTAAAAGAAACATCAGAATACTAATTTGAGGGGAAAAAAGAAAAACAGCGGAGACAACTGCTGTGATTCACTCCAATTTAGTGTCATCCCGCGAATGACAGTTAATCCTGCTGCAGCACAGACATCCTGTCAGAGTTACAATTGGCAGCAGATGCAGGCATATGTTTGTAATGTTATGATCAAATCACACATTTATAGTCTTCCAAAATACTGAGTTTTACTGGCACATTTTCCTCCTTCACCCACCATTTTATTATTCCTCATTTCTGTCTTGTGTCATGTGTGGATGTGTATTTAGTCTTGCCTTTCCTCAAGACTTTGGAAACAGAGGAACTCACATTTACAGTGCTTGCCATCCTCTGATAGCACGTAATTTGGCTTGCAGCGACAGCGGAAATGAGCAGCAGACTGCTGGACACAGTAGTGTTCACATCCACCGTTGCTGATGGCACACGAATGGACAGCTAAAATAAAAAAGGAAAAACTGAGTGAAATTACAAAAAGTAAGCAGCAGTGAGATATAGAGACAGAGTAAGAAATGACATATACATATACATAAAAAATAGAAAAATCAGGCATCTTTACAGAATAATATAAATTTCTAAATGTCCAGAGTGCAGTTTCATATTAGCCTTTCTTACTTTTTCATTTGACTGCAGCATCACATCCACAAGAATTTTAGAGAGGTCACGACCACTGTGCTGACATTTATAGGATACCTCAGAGAATTGTTGTGTTCTGAGCCATGAGATCCATCCATCATCACAAAAGGGCCAAAAAATCACACAGAGATTTGAATGGCAAGGCCTCTGTGGTGGACAACGCACTGATGAGGCTCAATCAACCTCAACAACAGATGAAACCTTGGTAGACAGCCTGGACGCCATCTCCTCAGAGAAAGTAGGTACAGGCCAAACAGCAGGCCGTTCTCAAAGATGGTGTTTTTCATACTTTAAAGCTACAGTCAAGATCCATCCATCAAAAACATGTCGAACTGCAGAGCGCTTTCCAGCCCAAATATTATGAGGCCACACGCTAAGTGTGTGGGATTCATCTGACCTCTGTTGGCAGATCAAGAGCTGTTTAAGATTAGCAGAACTGAGACTGAACTGATTTGATCTTCTTTTTCTCCCTCCGACTGATTGCTGATTGGCCAGTGGCGTCTTTTATCCAATATGTATGTGGTCATGCTGACTGGTGCATAGCAGGAAACATTAAAACTTCCTTTTATGTTCTTGTTGTATGAAAAGTGAAATTTCAGAATTGATTTCAGTATTGGATATATTTGTGAACATGGACACATTTTGTAGGTCTACGCAGCCTCACAGATAATCTTCACCTGCGAGTCAGTCCACATGAGCACTGTGATTATTACTGCAATCAGTCATTTCTGCATGCAGCAGCTGTCACAAAGGAGCCTCTTGGGGACCAGCTACAGTTTCTTCTCTATAAGACTATGAAACAACTTCACTGCATGAAGCCAAGAAACACAATGATTTCCACTCAGACCGACTCTGTTTACATTCCTAGGTGCAGAAACTAGTGCCAGGTTTAGTCTCTTTTTCTCTATCAGATATTTCTAAAAACACAAAGCTAATGTATCTGGCTGGATATTACAGGTACTGAGCAAACACTGCAGAGGTAAACACTGAAGGGATATCACACAGATTTAAGGAATGGAAGTTTATTTCAGTGTTTAAATTACACAAGTACAATTTAATGGAGGATAAGTCTGTAATAAGAAAGAGCACAGTTTTCCATCAACTCTCAGAATAACTGTGTAATTTACTCTGTAACTGTAATTACATATAATGTCAAAATGTAATTTAAACAATATCATACAATTTTAGCGTAAACACCATCCTTCACTATAATCTACTATGTGTCTCTTGGTGAGAGTGCGTTCAGTCTTGTTCTTGAACTTCCTGATTTTGATCGCATCACACAATGTACCAATCATTTTTATTCCACGCACTTCAGTGTGACTATATCATGTAAACATTTGCCACTTTCACTACAAGTGACAATAAATAGTCCTGCAGTAAACTATCATAAAGTTAACAAAACTGAGTTACAAAAATTACACAGAAAATCTAAAGCTGCTGCCATTAACTAAGATACTACTACTACTTACGACTTCAATGTGTTGTTGCTGATTAATTGATCTTTTCACTTAAAAGATAAAGATGTTTCGTTGTTTCTTGGATGTTGAATTCAATTCACACAAGGAAATACTAAGCATCTGATACAATTTAGCTGCATTTCATGATCTGATTTCCACAGTGTCTAATGTTCTGTATGTAATTTTCAAGAGAGCTTGGGTGGGTGAGGGGGGCTTTGTGGGACAAAGTCAAATAAATTAACAACAAAGATTTATAAACCACAAGAACCTGACCACAGAAAATCTAATATTTGCACGTATTTGCACCAATAGACTCAAAAGGAACATTTAAGATACAGAGCTATAATCTGGATATAGACACTTGACTGACACTGAATATGTTTTTACCTTCTGGTCACACAAACATGCTATTTAATTTGTGCCATAATGTTTCATTATGTGACAGTATTCAACAAGGGAACTTATATTGTAAAGAGCCTTTGGAGACTTTCATACTCTGTTCCTTATTAAATAGATTCGGTAAAAAATGAGACTTCAAGTCATCTTTATCAACATGTTCAGTCATTACTTGACTGTGCAGTTTTAACATTTTGTGCATCATTTTAGTGATTTTAATCATTAAACTTTTTTAAAGCTTTTTATATACAGTCTAGATGCATCACACCTGACCAAAATCATGGTGCTGTGATTGTAGGTTTACACGTTGCTTTTGCATAATCTTGATAGACTATGTAAATATACTAATTAGTAGTATAACTTCAGTCTGCAGAATGCTTTTTTTAGGATGTAATGTTCCTTACCAAGGCATGTTCGGCCATCCACATGAAGGCGAGAGCCTGGATGGCATTCACAGTAGTAGGAGCCCCTGGTGTTGATACATCTGTGCTGGCAGCCTCCATTATGGACCTGGCACTCATCAATATCTGTAGGGAAGGAGGGAGAACAGAAAAATACAGAAGCAAGCAGAAGGAGAAAGACAGAAGAGAAATTAGTGCAATTTGTCTAAATCCTCTCATTATGAGAAAAAAAATTGTCACAAGATCAAAGCCCAGAGGAGCTGCAAAGATGGAGGAGAAATTTAATGCAGGTTTTAAGATAAAGATGTACTTCAAGAAGAAAGGAGATGACGGATGAGAAGGGAAACATATTCTACAAATGCAATGCTGCTCCACAAACATGTGGAAACAACTACTGAACATTTAAAACCAAATTTAAATTCCTTTAATTCTCCCCTGGGTGCTGCAAACATATGGAGACTTAAATAAGAGGATGCAAAACATACACATTCCTCTAAGCCGAGCGTTGAGATTATAAACAAATAAAAGAAGGGTGTTCTTCATCTGAAAAGGTAGCGGTGATCAAAACCGTCTCGCTGTGTGACCAAATGAAATACTTCTTATTTTAAGGGTCAAAGACTAATAAATTGTTTTCTGAGTTCCACAGCAGACCCCCTGTGAGATCTGAGCTGATTTATAAACCCCAGCTCTGTTTGGACTTCGGCTAACAACCCATCTGCTACCATCATCACTAGGAAAATTAGGACATGAAGCAGAAACATTACATTCAAGCCAGTGACAAGCTACCTGTTCGCTTCAACATAACTAAAATTATCACTGGGGTGAGTTACAGAAAGGCTGCTGACTGAAACAAGTGACGTGACACATTAAGAAGGTGAATGTGAATGGATTTTGGCTGCTGTCTGTAAAAACAGCTAACACATCATAAAAGACTATTAGTTCGCTCCAAGTTAAATGTCTGGGTGAGAGAAGTGTTGCTTAGAATGGTCTGGAATCCAAGGACCTATTTTCAGGAAAAAAATCAGAGAAAAAAAGTTTTATAAATTTAATAAATAATATCTTGTATTTAATTGTGTTAATTAATTTTATTTTGTGTTGTATGAACCGCAGAGCAACCATTTTGTCTTTGGGTACTGTGTTGTAAACAGTTCAGTATAAACAAAGCCCATAAATGCATCACAGTACAAACTGTTTCCGACCAAAAAATAATTAGACTTAAGTAAATACATACTGTAAACATTTTCCTTTACATCTCACATCACAGTCGAGTTTTTTCTTGTGCTTAGTTGTGCCAGCATGTTTAAACCTGCAACACCCAAAATTACTGATGAATTTCTGATTATTGAGAAAAGTTTAACTTTTTCCTGTTTTTGGATTTTTTTTTAGCCCGTGTGGCGTTCTCTCCATGTTCTCTCCGTGCTTCTGTGGGTTTCTTTCTGGGTACTTCAGTTTTGTCCCACAGTCTAAAGACATGCAAGTGGCAGGTTAACTGGTGACTCTAAATTGCTCGTAGGTGTTAATGTGATTGTGAATCCATATGTAGGATGTACCCTGCCTTTCGCTCAATCCAGTTGGCTCCTGACACCTTGTGACCCTTGGCAAGAAGATGACTGTTGAAATACAAATAGTAAAGTTGTGGGTCAACATATTCATTTACTTCAATATAG
The DNA here is from genome assembly GCA_032362345.1 of Sandelia bainsii. Lineage (NCBI taxonomy): Eukaryota > Metazoa > Chordata > Actinopteri > Anabantiformes > Anabantidae > Sandelia > Sandelia bainsii. Next base: position 16,453,762 of record JAUMHL010000025.1, read on the forward strand.
ATTTTTTTAATAGAAGCTTTAAGGCAGTGTTCATTTATCTTTGCTACAGAGGGAGAAAAACTGGCTTGCGCAGTGCTAGTGTCACAGTGAAAACGAGGATGGGATTAGGATAAGGTTAAAAACACAGTGTATGAGCATAAAGGGACTAAAATGTACTTGCTTAATGGTTCCAGTAAAACCTCACCAGGACAGCTGAATTATACTATATCCCTCAGCTGAATCCATCTACATCCAATAATATCCCACGACATCTTCAAATATAGTGTCTGGGGCAGAAATGAGCTTCTAAACTTTCCTTTTCCTTCGTCTCTCTGCTGCCAAAGTTCAGTTTCACTTCATCCAGGAAAACTGGCAGGAGCACCTCCTTTCATTTTTTCCATCCAAGCTGCATGCTGTCTTTTGGTTTGGGTTTTCATGAAATGGGTCCAGTGTTCTGGAGCTGCTGTACTGTTCCTGTGTGGACTGCAGCGCACAGTGAATCCCCTCCAGCCTGGCTTCTGCGTCCAGAACATGATACGCCTCAAGCTCAGCGCCAAAGCCTCAGCAGCCGCTGGCTTTTACAGAAGGCACAATAAACCTGAAATCTGCCCCACAGCCACCTACAGCATTGTTTTATCTTCATGGAAAACTATTTTGATCAGTTACTGAAGTGATTTGTTTTTTTTGTGCTGATGATAAATTACTTCTCAACATCTCAATTTATCGCTAAGAATGACATCTAAGAAAAACAGCAGTTCAGAGAGATCATCAGTGATCTGGTAATAATAAATGTAAGACATGTTTCATCATATGCATTAATCCCTGAGCACTGCAGTCATGCCAAACATGAAACGAAATGTTCAGTCTTAATAATATTGACATAATCTGTTGAGAGTGTATCTACTGTTGAGCCCTGTTTGCGTTTCAGTTACAAAGAGTCTCTCATGATTCATAGTTCCATGTTTTCATGTGCTCTAATCTCTGTTGATAAAAGCAATCCTCTCTTGCTCTGATCATACCGCAAGTTATCAGGACAGTGCCAGGGAGCGCGTACAGAAGACACATCATCAACAGGACTGATTAACCAGTCTGGCTGATCCATAATCTGGCTGTGGAGAGACACAGGCTGACTACTGTAAATAACTACCTGCTTATCCAGTCAGTCTTGCTGGTTATGAAAATGTGCAACTAAAAATGAGTTTAGGATTATTTTTTTAATTATCTGAAAAAAAATGTAGTTTATATGGTATGATTGTAGAGTAAAATCAATTTACTATAAAATAAAATGTGGAGCTAAACACTCTTCAATATTTAATAGTTGAATAAAAACAAACAATTCTTCATGAAGATGAACCCAGAATGCAGCACTAAAGCAGATCAGATCATATCTTACCTGCTGCCAGGTAGCCCAGATTATAGCTATGGTATCCATAGTAACAGTGTGGCCTATAGCAAATCCTTCTATAGTAACTGTGTGGATAGTTTGCAGCAGATGTCAGACGTGCCATCGCTTCAATTAATACCAAGAGGAAAATCCAACATCCTGATGACAAAGCCATGACTGAACTTTCACTTTTTACAAAATATTTAACTTATGAATTAAAAATAATAATAAAAAAGCTGAAAAATCTATTGCATAAACTAAAATGATGTAAACATTTTCCTTAAGTCTATCAACTATGAACTATTTAAATTAATTACCAGTTCTCTAGTAAAGACTTCTGTTCTGAAATAACATGCAACTACTTCTTATTCACTCTGCCTCCTGATTTTTGCGTCTCCCTCCCTCCATCTCCTTCTCTGTTTCACCCTCCCATAGACATCCTCCTCTCATCCCTCCCCTTCCCACTTGTCCCCACACTCTCCTCTCACCGTGGCCTAAACTCTCCTTTACTCCAAAAAGGTACATTCAATACTGCCTGAACTACAAATAATCAATTCTAACCTCAACCAGCCAGGAGTGACTGATTTATTTCCCTCAGTGATTTACTACATTTCATTACTGTGCCACAGCTCTACTGTCTCTTCAAAGAATATAATGTGATAAAAAGTGATGATTTATGACAGCACATCGTTCAGGTGTTGGAGAACAAAGAATGAGAACAGACTAAAGGGCATGTGGTCACAATTTATCTTTTGATATTGACATGTATTGGAAAAACCTGCCACCAAAGGGATGGCAAATTTGAGTACCAGAAGTCAAATTCAGTATTTTTAATCCAAACATCTGAGAAAGGAATGAGCCTTGCAGTGAAATCATCCATTCAGCAGCTAAACACAGTGCTCTCTCATCTGTTGCCAACACAGCAGCACCAGCACATCAGCAGGACCATGACAACACTTTATAGAGCATCAAAAGCACAAAGCATGTTCATGTCAGCATGACTCCCCTGATCCAAACAGAAATGACCCATGCAACAGACAATGACTATAAGCTTCACTTCTGATAGGTTTTTCACTTTGTAATGCAACCTTACTGCTTTTGTATCTTACACCTGTACAGTACTGCCATTACATGAGGCCACAACCATCTGGGATGTACTCAAGCTCAGACAGACCAGCAGAAACTGATACAGATCTTTTTTCATGACACCACACACAGACACATTCACAACTCTGCACACATTGCACATAAAAAGCATATTTGTGCAGGAATCAGAATCATGCAGACAATGGTGCCAGCCAGGTGAGGACGAAAGACAGCTTGCTCATGCACGGAAGACAGATGATCGGCTCTGAGCCATAACTGTACAACAACTTGTCAGAGTAAAAAAGGTCTGAATAAAATACCAGGAAAATCCAGAAACAGTTGTATGTTTTTTTATTTAAAAACCTCTACAAGAACTGTTTTCTCGGGAATAACAAGAGCATCTAATACCTGTTGATTTTGGAAAACCTTCCTCACTTTTAGGAGGCAGGTAATGGCAGACGACTACTCCCACCTTCACGGTCGTGTTGGTCTGAGCTATAAAGTTAATTTGGCGTGACAGCTAAAATGTTGACACTGCTATACTGCACCCAGCATGGCAGCAGTCAATGCTGGCCTCAAAAGATGTATTTGTTCATATCTTGTCACTGCCAGGAGCATCAGCATATTAACATCCTACAGCAGATGTCTTCCATTGAAAAAACATTGCATGTTGCCAAGGACAGGAATCCCCCAAAGTATTAATTCAGTTGTGTAGGATCCAACTCCCCAACATTGTTTATTCTTAACAGCGAACTGAATGTATGTCGTCTCTCATCCACAGTCATCTGGGCTTCAGTCTGTCATGAAGAAGGAAATCTGATCACTTTCTGCAGACGCAGCACTTACTTAAAAATCCTCAACATCAATCCAGCTTCTTTAACCTCTGTTAATACCCCTACCAATTACAGTCAATTAGGACATTAATGCCGCAGACAGCTGTCTTCCTGAAATATACATGAGTTATGGTGGGCAGATTGCTATGAAAGTCAGCTTTGCCAAAGTTCCCATCAACTATCCTAATAACCATGACCTGGATCAGATCTCTTACAGGTTCCTCCAGCAGACATCCAAACAACAGAGCTCTCCAGTGTCTCTCCTGTGTGCTTGGCTGCAGCGCAGAGGAATCAGTAATCTGATTAAACTAACCACTCTCAAAGACTCCTTAATTAGAAACATCAAACTACTGTATGATGGCGCAAAAAGAAAAATATCATGGGAAAATTGTCTGAAGAAGCTCAATTTTTGTGCTGCAGAGATGACAGGCTTCTTCATAGACTGATAGATGCACTTTCTTCCATTGTGCAAAGTTAAAAATATGGTTCAGCAGCTAATTAGATATACACACAATTAATATGCACAATTAATGAAAAGTAAAGGGATCTTGATGTGTAAAATTTGTTTACATATCATTTACAACCAAATACAACAGAGAGTACTCACCTTGACATGTTTTCCCATCTTCATTCAGTTTCTGACCAGGAGGACATCTACAGTAGAAACTTCCAATGGTGTTACAGCAGAGAGCCTCACAGCCTCCATTGGTTTCCTCACACTCGTTAACATCTGATAAGGAGAAACAGGGAAAAAGGTTATTTGTGCCGTCATTACAACCACAGTCTAAAACAGAAATGATAAAGAACAAAGAACATCTGTAGTAAAAGTTGACTGTTTTATTTGAAACAGCACTACAGCAAGGAGAAACTGTGTGCACCGATTACATTCTTAAATTAGTCTCCTTAATATTTCAAGGGAAATGTAATAGGAAAAATATCTAGTATCAAGTATCTAACTTGTAAATGTCTTTCAACATGAACCAGGACTAGCATTTGTCAGTCATGCAGAACCTCTGAAACACTTCCACAGGAAGTCACAGTTTTTCCATTTCATTTTCATCAGCTAAATATGCTGCCAAAGCTATCATCAACCAAACCTGATAAAATCTTTCATTCCTGTTTCCAAACTACACATAATGACTCTTGGTCAGATACAGGTGCTGACAGTTCAGCGTATACCATAATTTGAGCTGCAGAGATTCTGCGTAATGAGGCCGTATTAAAATTGAGAATGAAAGGAATAATATGTTGTTCAGTTTGACCCTACAGCTTCAAGACACAGATGCACATTGCACGCATTAACCTTAAATTTGATTAATATGGGGGTTTGTCAGGAGAGATTACGCTCACTGTTTAGTTTTACACTTAATGACATCGGGCCGTTTCATTTGCCACGCCAGCAGAAGGAATCTTGGACAAAAAATTAAAAGCCACGAAGAAAACTAGGAGAGCGCATTCACTTGGCACCAATCAGCTTGTAAATGTTCTCCATGTCCATAAAAAGTATAGTTACTGTAAAGAGGAAAATGTATCACACATGAAGAACAATTGCTTTACAGAACATTTTCCCCCCTCTTTAGCAGATTTTGGTACACTGCAATGCCAGCATTTAACCAGCTAATTAAACCACTTCCCTCTCACTTTACAACATATGGAAATGTTCACACCAGAAACGCTGCACTCTTTCCATTGCCAAGCGTTTAAAAAATGTCTTAAACCCTTTCGGTAAAGAAAATGTACTGAAATGTCACCTTTAACATAGACAATGAAATTTATTACTGTAGGAAACAATTCCCAAGTTCTTTGTAGCAAGACTAAAGCTGCAGCTAAATAATCAATTTGGGATGTTCACCTATTTATATTTGGGCACTGCATCACAACAGCTGGATTTAATGAGTCTGGGTCCTGGGGTGAGAGACAGTTCGAGCCTTTTAGTACAGTTCATTTAACTTCCAAATTAAGCACCAGAATAAAAGTAGATTTTTTTTTTTTTTTAAAGACCTAAACATCCAGACTAAAGCAGACAGACGATGGTCACTGAGCAGAAAGGACAGGAAAAAAATAGACTGTAGTGGGATTTAAAGCATGTCTGTGTTTGTGTTGACTGTGTGAGGACATCTACTCCCCGCCCCCATCACCACCACCACCACCTGAGGCCACACACCTGTGGCAGCTCGTGCAGGGGTTTGCCCAGGGTCAGTGTCACGCTCATCATTCTCCCAGTGTTTCTGCCCAGTAAGCAAGCAGGAATGTTGAACTGCTACGGGTCAGGAGGTGAATACATGACTCGGAAGAGGAGACTGAATGTCTACGCTGGATCGATAATGCAGCATGTTTTCACACAATGGACACAGTGGAATTTCTCTTTATTTGCCCATCAGGTATTCAGTGTAATGAGTCCTTCACATTTAGAGGGCAGCAGACATGCACAGGAATCAGCTTTTATTACTGTACTTTAAATTGTACTGTAACAAATATGTTGGTTATCTTTGACAACAAAGACCGCATTGGAAATCAATAAATAGCTCTAAAGCTCTGCCAAAACCAGATTACTGATAACATATGGCTGCAACATGGAAAGATCATCTTATCTCTCTAATCACTACATGTATATCTCTATACTACACGACTGTTTATACTAATGTAAGGTAATTTAAAAACACAAACATTCCCAGTCTTAAAAGTAATTTTCCCTAAATGTTAAACTCAATGAACTCCTAAGGCCTGAGTTCGTCTGAGTGTTCAGAAGCAGAAGAAAAAGTCCCCTCCAGGGGGCAACAGTGAGATCAGTTTATCATACATCACCGTCACCCATCCATCAAACTGAACCTCCAGCAGAATTATCAGACACAACTAAGGATAATACTCCAAGAGCTGCAGCCTCCTTAAAAAAAGAAAAAAAGGAGAGTTTTAAGGTAGCACCATCAACGTTTCTTCTCTATGACCTGAGCCCTGTGTGGGGTCGGTGTGCACGTTTTCCAAAAAGAGATCAGATGCCTAAAGCAATGTATGTCTGCAGCCCAATTTATGCCCCAGGTCAGGATCAAAGGCCAAGTCTCAGGGCTGAACCCATGCAGGGAAGAGTCGCACATGTGGTGGATTGTTCAGATACATAGTATATGTGACACAAGAGTCGTCTTGGCAGCTGGTAAACCAACCACAGGTCCTCACGCTGTGCAGAAATCAGAGGATACATCTATGAAATGTTATCAGTGAAAAGTTATATGCAGAGCGAGCAGTTTCAGACATATATAGAGTATAGAACTGCAACTTATTCACATTATCAATCATGTTTTAGATTTTTTTTTGACTGAACACTTAAAGGAACAGTTTGATATTTTGCACTTATTTCCATTCTACTCATATTAGATGACTAGATTAATACAACTCTCATGTCTTTACGCTACATAAAGCTACTGCCAGAAGCCAGGTATCTCTGCATAAAAACCGTAAATGTTGAAAAAATAAAGGTAGGTAGAAAGGTAAACAAACTACAAACAAACATCTTGTTACCTTTGATAAAGTCAGGCTAGTATTTCTCAAGATGTTTTATTTTTATTTTTAATGGTTGTATATTAACTACTAGTCAACTTAACTGACTAACTGTTTCAGCAGTAGAAGCTAGTCATGTGGTTACATTACAATGCCAGAAAAACACAGATTCACCTTTATACTAACTTTGGAAGCTATAGTTTTTTATACAGTTATAGTGTTTTTATTTTTATTTTATTGCAGTCGATATAGGGTTTCGTGCACAGGTGGTCCACTTTACCTTAAGCCAAGACCATCTCTGCTTATGTAATTAAAAAATATTTTTTCAAAACCAAACATTAACCCTCAAGTGAAAAGAGGTGATAATAATTGCAAGTCAATCTCACACTGTATGTGTAAAGCTCAGTTTCCATGCTTCTATGGAAATATAATCTCGTCTACATTATTATGAGCGAGAGATGTGGTCAGTGCTGTTATGTCTCCTAGTAAGCTGATTTCCAAAACAAAAAACATCTCTACGATGGGTAAAAATGTGTATTTCCCTGCAGTGGACACTCTGTTCCAAAGCAATCAGGTGAAGAATGAAAAATAAAAAAAGAGCTTCACTAAAACTTTTTGCTGTCAGAGGTTTACATTCCTCTGCTGTATTGTGTGACTTCCTGTGATAAGGACAACAGCCACTGCTCCCAGGAGGACAAGGCTAACCTATCGGCAGACCATGAGGGGCTAAGACTCAGCCAACAAAAACCACCAGACCCCCGATATTATCTCAGGAGGTCACGAGCCGGAAAATTGCAGCATTCATTAAAGATCAGGAGGAGGACGCTGAGAATAGCACTGACCCGTTTCCTTTTAGAGCTCTGATCTAAAACTCTGCTGGTGTAATAATGTGCTTTGCTAGTGTCCAGTCCTGGTTGCTTTCCCTGCAGTCCTCACAGCTGCTTTCATTTACCAGGTGCTATAAAGATGGGAAATGACTAGAGGCTCCAGGAGACATATTTAAGTCAGAGGTTTCACTCAGATGAGGCGACCCGCACATGTGGCACCTGATAAAACACACATCTTGTCCGACTAACAAACCCACTGTATATGAACTGGAACTGATAATTTACTTCAGTCTTTCACGAGAAACACATCCTCGCCTTCAACCCCCAGTATAAACGACCCTTAGAATGTTTATTGTATTGGACTTTTTTTTCCTTTACATATTCGACAAGAGTCACAAGGCTGCCTCGCATACGCTGAAGTGAAACAGATGAACTAGTGAAAATATGCTCACAAAAGTTATAAAACTCATTTTATGGATCCTGTTATTCCTTGTGGACTTCATGTGGAATTCCAGCTCCTGGAGTCAAATATCAGAAGAACCTAAAAGATATTTTCAAAATGTTTTACCCCAGCACTACTCCTACAGTTGGTGTCGTTGTGTAAGTATTTCTAAGGTTTCCTTGTAAGGCTTTTCTGCCAGACTACTGTCTCTGTGCAATGTAATATTTACAGGTAGACTGCGGGCAAATAAGAGCAGAGAGAAAAAAGACGCCAGCTCACTTTCATGCCAGGTGCAAACAGAGGAGGCACACAATGAAATTTTAATGACTAGTCTTCTGCTTCAGGTCCAAACGAATAAGTAAATTAATTAATCACAGCAGAAAATCTATGGCTGTTGTTTTTAATAATGTGCTTTTTTTTTCAGAAAGCCAATTTTCTGGAAGGACTAATGGCTCAAACTGATAGCACTGCCTGTTCAGATCTTCACCTGACTGAAATGAGAAAGATAATCAATAATTACAACTAAATTACATTTAAAAATACAGCACACAACAATTTGATAGGTCATGATCTTATGTAAAACAAGACAAACAGAGATGCATTAAAATTATTATTTCTTTCTTTCTCCTCTGTAAAGCATCAGCTCAAGTTCAACATTGCCCCCTGCTGTTCCCCTGCTGCATCAATAATAACCCAGATGTGCAGCTGGATGTTTATTAAGTCGACACTATGTGATTCTGCTCTCATTCATCATGTAACTAAAACACAGATGGCACAGTATAAAAATATGAAGTCAAAGAAGACCACACGTTACTTGTCAAAGTGCCCGTTCTGTTAAAACATCTTTCACTCTGGTTCACCGCGCTAGCTTACAACAAAAAACTATGTATGCTGTATTAAGCATCCAATCATTTCCTATTCTAGTCTCATTTGATGCATTCTTAGTGAACGTTTTGGGTACAAGTTTATTCCTGAAGCCCTGTAATTGTGGCCAGGGTGGCAGCTGAGCTGTTAAGCGGCACCATCATTTGGACGTGGTGTGGTTTTCCTGGAACCAGAGAAGGTAAAAAATTTCCCCTTTAATGAAAATATAAAAAATAACCACACACAGACCCCTATGATGCGTACCACCATTCACAAACCTCTAATGTTTCCATGAAGTCATTAAAATGATGTGTTTTTGAGTTTGGAATGCAATTTCTTACCGTGGTATAAAGCGTAAGCAAGTATAGGCATTAAAAAGAGCTCCAATTTGTTTTATTAAAGGTTTTTTCATATAATTCCTACAATTAAGCAGCAACCACACACGTCAGGGGTTGAAGATCAAAGCACGAAAGCTGCTGTATCTCTAATCAGACAACATAAACTCAAACTATACCAAAATCAACAAAAACAAAACTTCACATTCTCTCTAGAAATACATGTATAACACAATGTTTGTACTACAATGATTATAGAAAACTATTAATTTAGCAGTAAAGTCACACATTGTTAAATCTAGAATAGAGTTTAAAATCCTTCTCCTCACTTATAAAGCACTAAATGATCAGGCCCCATCATATCTTA
>JAUMHL010000025.1:16468762-16490801 GCA_032362345.1 Sandelia bainsii
GAGGTTTCTTCCGTTAAAGGGAGTTTTTCCTCTCCACTGTTGCCTAGCGCTTGCTCAAGTGGGATTGTTGGGTTTTGTACATTATTCTGTATATATTTATATTATATGTAAGGTCTTAAACCTTACACTGTAAAATGCCTTGAGATGACTTATGTTGTGATTTGGCGCTTTATAAATAAAATTGAATTGAATTGAATTGAATTAAATATGTCACTAATGTGTTAACTGAGATTTGAAATCTGAGAGGCATGAACCACCCACATTTTGGCCACATTTGGCCTTAATGGGCTACAGTGGTTACTGTGACTAAGCAGGAATAAACTTTGAATGCATGACAAACATGCGAAACAGAAAAAAAACACATTTGGCAACAGGAAAGGAAAGGGAAGCAAATTAATCAAAATTCAACAAACATCAACCAGCTACAGAACTTCCTTCATGACCTGTTGAAGACAGCTTACTATGTCTATGTGGGAGGTGAGAGGAGGGGTGACAATAACACAGGTTACAACAAGCTACTGGACATCAGTAATTTCAGAGTAGGACAGCTATTAGAGGAGGAACAGGGGTAGTGTAAAGAGAAACATCTGAAATCACCCTCACAGACTGCAAACCCATCCACGTCTTAAGATAAACTGAAGCACACACTTTGTAGACAAGTGACACTTTTTGAACAAATACAGAAAAAAAGACAAAGAAGATGTGATCAAATTAGATGTAAGCTGCCTTATATGATTAGTACATTGTCTGTTAAAATATAACAAAGGAAAACAAGGAGCTATGAGTTTTTCTCTGTTATGTTTCTATTGTTGTTTTGTAATTCACATTACTGGATGTAACACAAGACATTTTCTACATTTACTTTCATAACCAGACAAGCTGGTTCAAGTCTGTGTACACCAAAGGCTCTACACTACTCAACAAGTGTCCTTTAACAAGACAAGGGATTCCCACAATAATTACAGCATTGTTGTCCTGCTACTGCAGCCGTGCTAACAAGCATCCAACTTCATTATGCACTTCCACGAGAGAACTGCAGTTACCATTATTTGTAATACTAAGAAACCCCTATAACAAAGAAACTTAAGACATGTGCTCCCATCAGACGCATTGCAAGGTACAACTGAGCAATCAACATCCAATCATGTTCTGTGGCACGTATAAAATGCTGAGCAGGACCAATTGATTCTGATTTTGGATTAGGTTGGCACAAGGAAAAAATCTAAGTGACTATGATCTATGTGAAAAACATAAATAAGAATAATAATAAACAGTATCGAAAATTGTGGGCGACAGCACAGATTTGATGATGCGTTTTAGTGTGATATGTAGGGAAAACCAGCAGAGCAAATCATCAGGTGCCTGCAAATGTAGATGCAGGACAATATCAGACTGTGTCAGTAAGAACAGTCCATAGACTATTGGACCGACACAGCGCTCCTCCACCACAATCATCATCATCAAAACACCAAATGAGGGAATATCTTTTCCAATCCTTCCAGTTGAGTGCAGAGACTTTGCCAAGGCACACTGAAGCTGCTCTGACGGTGGCCCAACATCTTACTAAGTCACTTCATGTTGTTGCTTTTTAATTTGTCACTTGTGTGTACCGTTTTTCTTGGGAAGTTTCTATTTTCTTCTTATTTCTATTTTACAAAGTTGCACATAAGTTTAATATGTTAAATCTTTATTTAAAAAATAACTGGTTAAATACAGAACAGCATGAAGTTACTTTCCACCATTATATAATTGAACCTGATGTTACCATCTTTAAAGTTTAAAAAAGTTATGAGCAATACCCTCAGACGTGTTCTGGAAACATAAATTAATGGTTATCCCAAAAGAAACGTGGTTCAGTAGCAACTGGACTGGTTTTAGATCTTGAAGAAGTTTTGCCTCCTGGACAGGAGGCGACAGGAGGAAATTTCAGTTGAAGAATATGTTTTGTTCAAATTGTTCATTTGTGGTCATCTTTTAAAAATGGAAAAACATTTAAAATGTTACTTTACTGGTATATCTGATGTTTCTCATTAACAAAAGAGATTTTTTACTGTGCCACCTTTCCAATAACATATTAAGAGCACTTATTTTGCTCAAAACAGTATTTGCTGTAGTTGATTTGACATAGTAACGTTTGCAAAAGAAAGCTTCAAAGTTCAACATGGCCGTGGCTGAGAGAGCATACCCGGAGTCTGCTTTTATTACAGAATAATGACGATGATGATGATAATAGTCATCAGCAGAGAGTCTGTACTGAGTGATGTGTAGAAAAACCTGGTCCTCCTGGCACTGCAATGACCCCAAACCCAGCCAAGACATGAGCTTATGGTTCAGAACTTTATAAAACAGAGAAACAATTACTATGACAGAGAAAGAGCTCGTTCAGTGATTTTCAGTTTGGGGTTCTGACATTATCATCAAACAAGATTCATAAAAACATCAAACCTGCTGGGGAAAAGTAACAAATACAGTATTTTGCTTATCAGGTTACATCTGTTTAGAAATAAATGTTCCCTCTGCTATCAAGGATTTAATTTGGTATCACTGACTCCTCATAACCCATATAAACACAATCCGTTTAGTTATTTTGAGAGAGTGTTCATTTACCTTTCACCTCAGATCAGGATACACGACGCAGCTTTTAAATATTTCAAGATTTTTGAACTAAAACAGTAAAGTTTTATGTTACAATGAGTGTCTGCCTAGATTTCTGTTCATCTGTTTGTCTGCGGTCGAGCCCAGATGTCAGCTGGTATGAAGACATCTGTCCTGCCAGAGGTCTAAAAGCCTTAGAAGCTGTTGATTCCAAAGGATACCACTTGTCTACTGATGACAGGCTGGATACCAAAAACATGAGGCACCAAGTGACTAAATCCCACTGGATATAGACAAAGTAGTGTTTTAAAAGGGTCTTCAAAGCAAAATGAGGCAAAGAAAAGGCTTATCTTATTCTATCTTATTCTATAATAAGTCCAATATATATAATTACTAAATAAATAGTAACTAAAGCAGTTTTCCATTTTCAAATATTAAATATATTCTTTGCAAAATTAAATATTTATGACAAAATAACAATCAAAGGTGACATTTAATACTCTAACTAAACTCTGCTAAATTGCTTCATCAGGATTGTGTGCGTGTTATTTAATCACTTTTGACTGACTGTGATGATAAACATCTCAAAACTGCAATCACATTTTAATTCAAATGTTGCTCCTTGACATCACCTTTTTCCCTATTGAGTTCCACTAATGAGAAAAGCTCAGAATTGTGACAGAAAATGCTGTGTTCATGTGGGAAGATATTAATCACAGGAAAAAGGTGGGAAAACTGTATTTGGAACATCAAAATACTGTGCGGAATAATTAATGGCATCAAATTTCACAAAATGTTTCATCATTGCTGCCATCTCTGGTAATCAGGACAGTAATTCAGACAGTACAATGACTTTGTCATGTCAAATTATGCAACCTTTAAAAACAGGCCATATTATGCAGAATTTCAGAAAGAATTAAATTAAATCCAACTAGAATTACGGCATACTGGTTGTATGCCTCCACCAACCAGTGAAGTTGTAGTTTTCTGAACTCATATTTTTATAAGTATCTGCATGAGTTCAACTGGATATTTGTGCCAAATATGAAAAAAAAAATCCCTCTAGGCATACTTGAGATATTGTGTTCTCAAGAATGGGACAAATGACCTGAAAACATAATGTCTCCAGTCACAGCTATCACTAGCGAAGAGGCGTAAAAATACAATAAATCATAATATGGCCCCTTTAAATGATCACATTGGTTCAAAAAGTACTATTTGTTGTCTTTGAAAGGAAAAGACCCTCCAGGCACTGCTTTTTGCCAGGGAGTTATGGCACAAAAAATAGTAATAACTGTCTTGTACATAACTGAGACACAATGAGAAAAACAGATGACAGCCTTAGACAACTATTGAGAACACGGCACTAATTGGCCCCTCTGAATGACATAAATAGACGCAATTACTATACACAAACATGGACAAACCACATCAAAAGTATTTCAAGGGGATATCACCACACGCAATTGCAGAGGAATGCTGCTGAGAACAGGTTAAAGTGATTAAATGATGAGTGAATCTTTGAGTGAAGTGACGTCCGCACTAATAACTAGTGCAGCTCAGAGCCTGACTGGAAGCAAAACTGAAAAGGGTGGGAACATACAGTGAAGAGCCTGATACTGTAGATAGTGAACATCACAAAAGTGTTAACAGCCTAAAATCTGAACAACAGCAAAACAAAAACATCAGCAGATGTTTTCCTGCTTAAATCAGCCATTACAGGCCACTTGTCTTTTTCATTAGGAGCATATACAGTAGTTCAGCGTACTGGAAGCTAGATTAATGGAATAGACCAGAATACCAACAACCCTTGATGCTCTCTCTCTCTTTAGTGCACTGTTTCACCAGTCATGCATTCGTACGTCTCACACACACGTTAGAACTACTGCAGAAGCTGAAGGAAACGTGGACTGCACCAAAAAAAAAATTCTAAAGCTTTGAGTGTTCCCAGGAGCACAGTGTCTTAACTAACTGTGAAATGAAAGTTTGAAGCCACTCGGGAATCTTCCTAGAGCTGGCGTCCAGCCTAACGATAAAGTGTTGCAGAGCGACACAGACACCAGCGCACAAGAATACTATAAATGCTCACAACAGCATTAGGCCACCTGCATATGTTACCAAAGGTAAGCCAGGTCAGCTTAGCTAAAATACAGAGCTCTGATCATATGGAGAGGCTGTTACTTCCCAGGGGCTGATCATGAGCTCTGCAATAGCCAAGAAAAAACGTGAATGTAGTGTACGTTAAGCTGTGTCATGAAGCTAGACACAGAGGGAAACTGTGCAATGATGTTGAAGAAGCTGGTAAGTTAGAAACGAAATGGGAGACACTGGATGCTGCCCAATGGGTGGAAAGTCAGGTCAGAATCGGAGAATGTGACCTGACTTCCCACCCACCGACCAGGATTTTCAGTTGTCCAAATAGTTTGGACTTGACTTATGCAACAAAGTATGTAGTGCTGAGGAGGGACTAATTTGAGGTAGAGATGGATGGTTCTGGTAAAACATTGACACTGAGAGGAATTTCCTGTCGCGTGGTGTTATCAGAAAAACAACAGAATCCTCCACTGTTTAACTTCAACAGCTCAAATTCAACAGTGGAGTTGCTGATAAAATACTTGGGCTGCTAAAGAAGCCAAGTGCTGATGTGAGGAGATTCCCATTCACTGAAAGAGAAAGGTGATCACTCAGAGTTCAGTGGAGAGGCTTGGAGAGCGAGAGAGTGAAATGGATCAGAGTGGCATCAGTCAGTAGTCTGAAGAGTGTTTCTAATCAATGAGCTGCTCTCAGTTTTCCTGATTTATACTTTTACTGTGGCTATTTTTCAAACTTCATACTGTACACTAACTGTGACGAAAAATGGAGTGAATGGGTAAAATACATTTAAATAACAGTAACTAAAAAAGTAACTAAATACACTACTGAAGTATTTTGATTCTATGTTTCTTTTACGCCACTATAAGCCGGAGGAAAATCATTATATATAAAACATTACCATATAAGGTAGTTACCACCTTTACCAACTGCTGTTTTTGTTCCACAGATTTGTAGGTAACAAACATTTTAATCATAATTTTCACTTTTTAGAATTTGTCACACAAATCTGGACCAGACTTCTACATTTATATTATCACCAGCATCAGATTCTACATTATTTAAAATACACAGTTTTCTTAGTGGAGCACTTTTACTTTTGTACTTTAAGTAACACTTAGAGGTTGGACTTTAACTTGAGTAGAAAAATTAAAGAGTACTTCTACTTGGAGTGGAGTATTTTTCTGGGCAAGTACTTACACTTTCACTTGACTATTGAGTTTGTGTATTTAAGACACCTCTGATAACAACTAATGATTAAATGTTTTATTCTTATAACTCTAATAGTGAAAAACAAACAGATGTAGATGAAACATAAGACTGGTTTTACTCACCGTACTGGCAGCTGGGTCCATTGAACCCTGCAGGACAGTCACAGAGCTGGGTGGATCCCTCCCGACACTGACCACCATTGAAGCACACACCGTAACTACACACCGCTGCACGTGTCCGTGTGGACAGACGAGGTGGTAAGAGAAGAGAGACAGAAAAAAAAATGATCAGCGAAGCAGGGACACCTGGCTGTCGTCATGAGATGTCAACATCTGCGTTTCAAACATTGACCTCTTTCTCTCAAATCCTTATCATCAGCTTGTTAACTCCTGACTAAAGGGGAACATTGATTCTCCTTCATTCACACTAACCAATGTAAAAGGAATCTAAAACTTGGCTCTCTTTGAGCAGAAGAGCAGGCTGGTAGCCAAGTGAAAGAAATTTCTAGACTCCATTTTCACAGATTCAGTGTGTTCAACATAAG
The DNA here is from genome assembly GCA_032362345.1 of Sandelia bainsii. NCBI lineage: Eukaryota > Metazoa > Chordata > Actinopteri > Anabantiformes > Anabantidae > Sandelia > Sandelia bainsii. The sequence continues at coordinate 16,475,205 of JAUMHL010000025.1, forward strand.
TGGCAGCTTGGACTTAAGTCGCCTCTTTACAGCACAGGTTGAGAAAGTTACCTGAAAATGATTAAGTGAATTTTTGATCATTGTCGTGCGGGTGACCCAGACTCATCCATCTTTTGTAGCCAGTGGCCTCTGTGTCCATACATTACAAGTCAAACTGCTCTAACTCCTTAAGATATGCGTTCAAATAATCCAAGACATCATAAATAGTGAGAGCCAAGTGGTAGCTAACAACATATGGATCCAGCTGAGAGGTGCACAGTCACATTCCACACACTGTACGCTTGTCTGATGTGTGTTGAGTCCAATATCCCTGTGAAGTAAGACACAGCTGTTTAAGCCTGTTGTTTGCACTGTGCTGAACGGAGTGCAGTGCTGAGTGATGACAGGTCTGGAGGAATGATGCCTATCATTGCTCATCCCAACTGGCAACATGTCGACATCGGCTGTGAAGGAAAAAAAAAAACAGTCCAGCTAATCACGAGAGGAATTTAAATGCCAATTGATTGTGGAGACAGCCTCTGAAAGCCAGTATCACTGACCATCTCCTGCCAGATATGCATTTTTCCCGCCTATCTAATCCAACTAAAGGAGGCATGACCAATCGCACTGCTGGTTCTGATGCTATTTATCAGCTATATATGGTCACGGTGTTGATATCAATATCCTCAGAACAGCTCAGAAAGAAACACTGATTGTGCCTAACCTCACCTATAGACTCTAACTTTACCTTACTGTTGTCAACCACATGAACCTACTACTGTGTTTCATACTACATGTATAGTAGCAGCATTTTAGGGTGTATAATAGACTTATTTTGTGATTTCATTGTGGTTTATATTTATACACTGCATTCTAAAGTTTGGGATCACTTAGAAATGTACCTGTTGTTCATGAAAACGTACATTTCCAGCTGTACTAACATAATTATAATTAGCTTTTATATTTGAAAAACATTAGCAAACACCACGTGCCATGACAACACAAGACTAATGATTGCCGATTATAGGCCTCAGTCCGTCTATGTAGACATTTCATTTTAAAAAAGCTATTTCCAGCTACAAAACTTATTTACAACGTCTGTATTTGCAATGTATCTGTATTCAGACACTGTTTTTCTGATCAATTACATGTCATAAAATCTTCTTTTCTTTCAAAAACAAATACATTTCTAAGTGACCCCAAACCTTTGAACATTAGTATATTTTTATACTGCGCTACTGGAAATTATTAATGGCATCTAGTGTTAACACAAGTAGTTGATTAATGATAACCAATCATTTGAGTTGTTTATTGAAGAAATTTATTCTGACATTTGTTCATTAAAAGAACTGATTTAAATAAAAAATGTCATTTCATTTTTAAGAAGTATCACTTGCTCTAATCACATCTGAATATCCACACAAATTACTTATAAACAGATGCAAAGGTACAACACTTTTCCAAGGAAATGAGCTTTGATGCATCAGGGTGAAAAAAAAAAGGCTGGCTCAAGTGCATCTACGATCTCGCTTCAATTGCACCATGTCAGCCACGGAATAACAGAACATATCCAGACAAAGAAGCTGGACATGAAGAAGTGATCTCTGATAATCACAGAAGAGCCAGAGTAATTTCACCCTTGTTTCTCAGTAGATTCACAGAGCTCCTTGGAGACCTCAGCTTAGTCTAAACATCCGCATGTCATCTGGCCCCATCCTCAGACACCTGCTCAACAGTTGGACCGTCCACAGAGTCTACAACAAAAAAGCCACTAATATCCACACACAGTATACTGTACTACACACCCAACCCTAAACAGACCTCCATCTCTTGCCTCTCCCACACATAAGATATGCACCCCAACAAATGTCAGCGGTACGCTGCAGAATAAAATACATCCACATTATGTTAAGAGGTAATAATCCAACATTTTAATTGCACAGTTTCCACTAGACTTAAATTCTCCAGGACAATAATTTTACCACCAAGTGTGAGAGATTAAATTAATGAGACATTCCTAAATTGTGGTGAAAAAGCTTTTAATTAACTAAATTACCAGCAACAAATGAGAAGGTCAGATGTCTCTCTGAGTCACTTCAGGGTAGCATAGCTAAGCGACAACGAGGGGAATGCACATTCCCATTTCTGAGAAGTGAGACAGGATTGTTGGCAGCCAACGGTGCATTTTTGCCCCCGCCGCCCCTCCTGCCCCTTACGCTGCTTAATCTTCCTTGAAATAATTCTTTAATGTGGCATGTAGCGTGGCACAAAACTCACTCATCTGTCGCTGTGGATGCCTCAACTCTATTACAAAGACACCTTCTAAGAGGATTAGCAGCTTCTACAAAAATAAGCATAGAAAAACTGAAAACCAGTGAGCAGGTGTCACCCTTAAAGCTTCTGAAGAGGGTGACCAACCCTCTGTTTAGCCTCTGTCGATGTGTTTAACCCCCAGAGTGCGACCCAGAGGGAGACCACACTGGGGGCAATTCAAAGACACAAAGGCCTGCACTCAGGACTCCGTTTGGTGCCGTAATTGGTACGCACAGAGCAGAGTACTGTATTTAGAGGCAACAAATCACGCTTTGCTATGCAGAGGCCTGTGTGTCATTTCAAAGAGTTTTAGTGAAAACCAGGAATAGCTATGTCAGATGACCTCTTTCTTTAAGAGACTTTAAATGCCATTTGAGCTAGACGCTAGGTTCGTTTTTTACAATAGTATGTGTATGTGTGTCGTAAATTTTATGTTCTTTACATTTTTCCAGTGGGATGGGGAATATGGTCATTTGGTTGAAATAAAAAGTATAACCATCAGTATTTGAACATAATGGACTTTCATGAAAGCAATTAAAGGAAGTAGAGACAAGCAATTACACACAGTAGTATTCAGCAGCTATTTAGAAGGATCTGACAACAAGCACCAGTCTGCCCAGTCCAACTAATTTCTGCAAATCCACATTCGTAATGTCGCAGGACATTAATGAGCTACTGTCTTACAATGTGATATAATTGCTTTCGGTTGGCATCTAATTCTTGTTTGAGGACCTCATTAAGTATAATTTTACCAGTTTATCCTGCTAAAACAGACACACTGAGAAAACCTTGACTTGTGGTGTAAACTGGCATTTTCTCACTTATTCATTTAGGTTCTTTTTTTTTTTTTTATGTATTTTTCTGGCTTTTTTTAAATATTCTTCTGGCTTTATTACCTCTGCTGCATGTTAGTCAGCAGATTAAGAAGTATGAGGAATATTTACAGTCTGAATTATTCCACTGTTTCGGTATGAAATTGGTCATGTTATTTCTGTATGCATCGGGGCAAGTGTAAATTTGTGCACACATAAGACAAACATAGTTGCTGCTGTGCTCCATTAAACGCGCGCACACACACATTAAAAGACCACCCATGGATAGACAGAGGGTCATTTCCTCTCTTCTGGCTTCTGGGCCTATTTCACAGATAGCTACCTTCAGTGGTTTGGTCCCACCACAAAAAGAAAAGGGGCCAGTTCCTATTGAGCAGTTAACGAGGACGACAAACTGGAGGAGCCATTGTCCCTGCTCCTCAGGCCCTGTCACAAAGCTCATTGTTGTCATCAATCAACATAACTGCTCTGTTCTACTCCCAACCAAGTACCAAGCCACTGGCTACTTTGGTAAAAGACTGAGGTAAAAGGTTTCACTTGTTGACTGAGCAGCGCTGCAAGCATTTAAAGTGGAGGAAGTCGCCATCACCAAGTCAAGAGCTCTTCAGGGTCAGGAGAACCAGATAGTCACTGAGCCAATTGGAGCCTTTACAAAAACCACAAAAAATCACCTCAATTGCACTTGGGGAGTCGGGGGTTTCAAACACTGGATTCTGCCTCCAGAATTCAACTGAGTTATCAGACATAAAAACACTGAACAGATGTGGCCCTGAGATCTTAAACAAGACAGAAAACTAATCTCTAACTACACTACTTTCAATAACTGATTAATTGTTCTGATCAATTTTCAACATAACAATTTTCTGCTCTTCTCCAATGTCAGAGTGAATTTTTACTTCAACTCTACAATGGCATTTTTCACATTGGTCTGACATCTACACAGGAGCATACTATATTCACATGGTGATATAAAATAACTGTGTATGTGGTTGCAGTGACTCTCCACTTTGAGCTACTTTGTGCAATAATACAGGAAAACTAAAACTGCAAATCTCAGACATTTTCAAACTGCTCAAGGAGACTGAATCAATGCTATTTTGTTAATAGCAAACTCATAAACCTTTATAATTAGATGACAGTAGCCTGAAACAGAAAAATATGGAAAACAAGACTGACAGGGTCAAAATAGCAGAATAAAACATGAAAACAACCAAACGTGCCGTGCCGTGTTGTGGTGTGTTCTTCCTCTAAATATGTGACTAATTATGCAAAGCAAAGAATGTTGGAGAACAACAACTGAGTCAATGAGAGGACACCAACATCTGCACCAGGAGTAGACGCAGAGGACAAGAAGAAACACAGGTGAACTGAAGAAACTACAATCTGAAGAGTACTTACAATCACTTCCAAGCCACTGTGTGTGTGCTCTATCTACAACATGATTAGACCCTCAATTCCACTCAACTGCCTCACAATAACCACAGGTCATTAGCCTAATTACATTACACTGGCATTTTATTAGGGAACACACACAGAGAGAAAGAGGGTGGAGGACAAGAGCCAAAAAGAAACCTCAAAAGTGTCAGACATTAAATCACTATCTCAACTCAAAGCATTCTCATCTTCCCCTCATTTGGGGGGTTTTGGAGGATTTGTCAAAGCTGAACATTTTGGAAAGCAGATTTTTCCTTTTGGATGTTGGAGGTGCTGTTGAAAACAGCTCCACAGATTACACTGTGTTGACTGAGGTACAGTACAGATAGTGCATAGGAAAGTGTGCAGGAGTGGGAGAGGGGGATTGTAGTTTGAGCTTCCTTTTATCCTGGTTCAATGGCTCAAAGAAAAGGGTGATTAGTTTGTCCCATCTCAAAGTGCTGCCATGTCTTTGGTTACAGAGATAAAAGCCCTGCCTCTTGTCGAAGAGAGCAGCCATTGTCACACGAAAAGAGAAACAAAATCCCCCCGATCTACTAAAATGAGGGGAAACACTGGGCAGTCCTGAGGAATGTCTAAGATGTGTTTTAAAACAAACCAGACTCATTTAAGAGAACACAGTGTAATGCTGCCTTGTATAATTTAATACTGTAACCTTCTCCCTGGAAACAAAGAACTCTTTGAAGAGAGCATAGATGCTATAATAAGACACTGATGACAGGCACATCCAGGAGATCTTCTCCCACTCCCCAGTGCAGCCACTTCCCATCAGACAGCTGTTTGAGAGACCAATGTGACTGTACTCAGGATGTTTCCAGACTGGGCATGAAGGACAGGGAAGTGGGAACTTATCAGTCTAACGGACAGGGGACAAACTGTTTACAGAAATGATTTGCCAAGTGTCTGTCTATGGTATGCAGGTTATGCGATGTGAATCACTGGCTGTAAAATCCCATCAAAGGAGGCTTCTTGCTCTCAGCAGTGTGAACCTAAGCTTATCCACAAGGAGCTGAGTTGCTGGCAGCCCTGGTGTGACTAGCAGGACTACTTGTCCATACATGGAGCTCTGGACTGGAGTTTCAGTGGTATCTTTTTGAGCATCTTCGTTGTGATTTGCTGGGAAAAACACTATTTTTATATCGATAATGCAAATTCTCTGACCTGGACTGCAATGGATGAGTGACACGGCTCTGGATGAAAAATCAGTTTTAACCATGGGACCACAGCAAGAGAGGGCAGATATTGAGCTCTACTATACACTATAAAACATATATCCAGCCAAGCAAACTGTAACTTTGAGACAGGGTATCTATCATCAATTAAAAAAGCACAGCAGAGTCATGACCTCACTCAGATTGTAGTTTTTTTTCTGAGTGTAGAACTACAATGTAAATCCAATTTGAAAGCAAATGTCAACATTTAAACGCTTTTAACACTCGAGAATTTTTCCCAGCGTCCACATCTAAACCTTGTGGGACACAAACGCTGCGGACATGGCACTGACTGATAACATCTGCTGAGGAGTCTGAACGGGCAAAGCACCTCTTGACCCTTTGACCTTTCTCTGAAAACCTTTCATTCAGATGTCTGTGCCCGTGGTGAGGCTCTCCTCCTGCTGAGTCACAGAAAGACACACTGCCTTCTAGTAAATATTCCTGCCTGCATAAACAGTTTTGCATTTCATGAAAAAATAATTTAAGAAACAAGGATACTTACGATACAGACAACCTGCTTCTTTGTTAAGTTGAGACCATCCAGGGCAACACTTGTACACAGCCTGATAATCCTGTCTGTACACATGTCTGTATGCTGTGTAGTACGCCGTCCTGTTAATATCACAAACATATCACTTTCAATCAAACACGTTGACATGGCAACTCTAAAACAAACCTAAAAACTAACGAAGCATTTAAGAAAAGTGAAATGGTACCATGTATGAGAGAACATACAGATATTTCCGTTACGATTATCTGACTTGTGCACATGCTTCATAAAGTATATCACAAATTAATGTGGCTGTATACCTGTAGATCAGAAAAAACACACATAATATGATGAAGCAGCTCCAGATCTTTTAAGTAAAACGAATGCAGTATAATGTTCAACAAACATTTTTCCAGACATTTAAGGCACTGTTTTAAAGTGCGAGAGTGACAGACACTTCTTCAGAGAACAGTACCTATCCCTGTACTTTGGGATCCCACTCATTGCTCCACGGTCATTACGCATTGTGGAAACATGTTTTGTTTACAGCAAGTAATTGTGGTCTAGGCTGTCTTCAAAGCAGCCTCTAAGTTTGTAACACAGTTAAACAATGCTGAGAAAGCATGAGCAGCACAGTGAGAAACCCCTGAAACTGACAGAGATAGACAGGTTGAGATGTTAACATCAGGACTCTCCTTCAAAGGAATGTTGGCTGCAGAGACGTCTGTGTGTTAAATAGATAGTAACCCCGGTGAAGTGGGGCTACACCTTGCACTTAACTGTATGAGAGGTTCAAAGCTGTGATTACAGAACAAGAGAGAGAGATGAAGAGGAAGGAGAAGATCAGGGAGGTAGATCTCATCCTGTTTGATATGTTTGGAAATGGAGTTAAATGGAGGCTCATGTCCTTTCCCATAAAAGGTTTGCATGACTCATGGAGGCCACAAAACCATTAATTAATGCTGTGCTGTACCCAGGGCTTAATGAGCAAAGCACCACAACCGCTGCAGGTGAAGTTGGGAGTGTTTGTATAAGAACAGAATTTTTTTGTTACAGAGAGGCAGGAGCCGACAGACAACAAAATGAGCTGTATCACTCACCTCCTCTCGTATCCCATGCACCATGACTGTCCCACACAGCCCTGCTTCCACACTTTAACCATGCGTGTGAAGGCCTGCACACACGGCTGCCTCTGGGCAACCAGCGTCACCTCCCTCTCCACACACACATTGGGCCTGGAGTGAAAACAATCATAAAAATATTTCAAATATAAATAATAATACAAAAATATATGAAAGTGTTCTGCTGTGTTTTATAACTGTACAGATGAAAATGGGGCAACTTATGCACTATAAGAAATACAGCAGGAAAAGAAAGGTGGACATAACTTGCATAAGCTATTTGTCAGCAATGTAATGCATGTGAGGGAATTATGCTTGTTGAGGTGCTAATAAAAAGGTTTTGGTATTTTTAAAGACTTAAGGGGAATTCCTCGTGCATCTCCCTTCAGAACGCTGAACTAGAAAGCACAAGATTTTCCTAATTCCTGTAGTTCAGCTTAAACTATATTCATGTGAAATGTGGTAGCAAAAAGTATTTTAGATGGTGGCATATGAAAGTGGGAAAATTATTTTCCTTTTGAACCTTCTACTGAAAGAAAAATAAACCTAACCAGACACGATGAAAAACTTTAGATGTAAGCCATGTTTGCTGAGAAACAAAAGCATGTGAAATGAAATGTCTGTAGCCAATTACCACTTCACATCACAATATCTTCAAAATAAACAAAAAAAACAAAGAAAACGTTCCCAGACAATTCAAATTAAACATGTTTTTACTGGAAATTCTGTACAACATATTTTTTTCAGTACAACATAAAGGACACAGTTAACATTTTCACCCTGAGGTAATGCATAGTAAGGGTACAACTGTACTACTTACACAAAGTCTGTGTTAACCCAGTGCTACACTGATGTCTTTGTGCCAGTGGCAGCAGGTGTGAAGACACCTCAGACAAAAAAAAAGCACAACACAATCTTTGAAACATTTACTCATTTGGTATCTCTCCAGGGACAGACAGGAAAGTTCTGCATATGATGTTCAGCAGGAATCTTAAGATAACATCCAGCTGTTCATTTCATAAACAGCACTGCAACCTCCCGCTGTACACATAACTGCACGTTACTGTTTGTACCAGCAGATAAACTCTTCTCACACAATTCAAACTCATTATTTGTTATTTTGGGGTTTAAAATACCTGTTAAATTGACTGAGACTTCACGTCAACAAACAGCTTCTGGCAGAGTTAGGAATGCGGTGCCATCCACTAGGAGCTAATGTGTAATCATGTAAATTACAGTGATACCAGGCAACCATTATGAAAAGTGCTCAATATCAGATATATCAGACCTGTCATCTAGAGGCTGCTTGATACATCTGAGACATGAGGAAAATATATCACACAAGACTGTTTTCTGCCTCAATCACGCATACATCTAAAAGTTTATGCTTGTGCAGGTGAAGCAGCAGTTTTCTCAAACTTCAAAGGGAAAGTGAGACTGTAAGATGAAGATCCAACACCATCCCTAAAGTACTGTGTACTATCTAAAGAGAGTTATGAAATAAACATATGGGGGAGGTTACTCACATATACGGCTGGAGGTTGTTGTTGTTGGAGATGTCATAACGGAGCGCATGAGCCTCTTTAATGAATATTAGGAAAAAAGAAAAAATAACACTATTCATCTTCTTCGTCCTGGATTAGTTTAAAAAAAAATGTGAATTACTTACAAACTCATACATGGGTATAACTCGGACATTTGCCAAAAACAAAAATCATCTGATAAATAAACCACTCAGTAAAAAAGCGGTAAATTTGAAGAAACTTAGCAGGCGCGTAAAGGATCTTCCGAGTGGAAATAATCAACACTACCCCCAAATGAAACAGCCATAACATGAGGTGTAGATTTCTCGCTCCCAGTCGATGTGACAGAGTGACTGAACACTGCAGTTCACCTTCCTTTCGTCACTGCAGATGTTGGACTGACGGACAAAAACTTACAGAGGCTGTGCGCCTCCTGCCTCCCTCCACCGACTCGGTAATAATGGCAGCGGTTTGAAGGGGGACAGAGGGGGATGCAAAGCGTACCATCTACTATCCAAAGCTTCAGAAGCTTCTGAAATACACACAGGACATCCTGCAGTCGCGAGCAGAGTCACAAACAACGCGTTTTCCTTCAAGTAAAGATTTTTACTGGAAGCTTTAAAAGTCGCGTCAAACTTCCATCTTAAGCGGGCTCTGGTGCGCTCTCGTTTCGCCACCGAGTACCTGTGTATGTGTGTGTTTGTCAGAGCGTTACAGATACAGAAAATTATTGTACACAGACTTTCCTGTGGCTTTATTCATTCTCAGCAATGATGCGGGGTTTGTTGTTTCACCTGTAAGTGATAGTGAAATAGAGCTCACGGAGCTCTGAGATCGACACGCTGCAAGCATGGCCGCTTAAAAAACAGTGAGTGATATAGTGTCGCCTGTGGAGCAGCAGAGGATGTATTGTGGTTGAGACAGGGGATGGGGGGGGTGGAGCAGCTAGTAGTCACTCTGCAGGGCAAACAGCTGATGGTGCGGTCATAGGGTCAGCAACCAGGACCGACCACCGCTGCTCTCTAAACAAAGCTTCCATTGCACGCATGTGTGTTCATGACCCCAAAGCGTCTCGGGTCACTGTTGTCCGTGCAACCTGCGAGGATCCCTGCTACACAGCATGTTGCTTTAATTATATCAGCGAGTTTCAGACATATCAGAGCTCATGCAAGATGTGTGCTGCCAAAGTAGAGACAGAAAACAAGTCACTCCACAAAGTGAGTGTGTAGTGACCAAATAGCTTCGTTGTTTATGTAGCATATCCTAAAACACCTGTTTCCAGGGCTGGATCAATGTGTTTGGAACCTTAAGGGCAGAAGTCTGCTGTTAGGATCCTATATTAACTCGTCATCCTCTGTGTATTGTCTTCCTTTACATGTACTTCCCATCAAGTACACAGCAGACTACAAATGGATGTGGAGACTCTCAGTCATCCAGGTCATGTTATCCCAGAGGTGTTTATTCAGTGGCTACTGGACTTGCTGGAAAAGGTTAAAGATGTTTCATCTTAAGGCAAATAGTCTGGAGGAAGATTTGTGTGAAGAGGGGGTTAATTGGGGCCCACATGTAATTACTGCCCCAGGCCCCACTCACAAAAGCACATCCAGAAGAAAATGTTACTGCACCGAGACAAAGTTGTGATTCTCATTTCCGTCTCATTTTACTTTCTATATTATCTGATGTGTTTCTCCTAAAATTCACTAGGATGAAATGGGTGAGGCATGAGATAAAAGGGATATGGATCCTTTTCTTCTACTTTTGGAGGAGAAAAAATAAAGCAATAATAGAGCTGTTTTAGAATAAAGTGTGAGTCTACAATTTATTCTGTACGAGTTAATAAAACTAATGTAGTATAGTACAGCAGCCCTGGACTAAATCCATTTAATTTTCAAAAGGAGCCATCTCCCTCATATCTCCTTTACTCCTCAAGGATGACTCTCATCTATTTCTCTTGGTGGATTTTAGGAGAAACATATCAGATAACACAGAAACTAAAATGAGACAAAAGAAAAACAAAAAAGCACCTTATTATAAAATGGATGGTGGTTTGCTGACACCTTGTGGTGCAAAATAAGAACTACAGGATATATCTAGTATGACAAGTGCCCTACATATGATGCAACGAACAGACTTTCATGTGTAAAACAACAGGAAGTAGCAGCAGAAAGCGACCTTTGCACGGACTTAAAAAAACACAGAGCTAATCAAATAAGCCAGACAGCCAGTTTGTGCTGCAACACATTCTCCATTTTGAACAGGTTAAGTAACTTTACGGCGCCTCCTTAATCCCTGCGCGACCTTTGCCCTCTGCGTACTGCTGCAGCATGCAGTGTGTAGTAACAACAGCGAGACTCTGCACACGCCGACAGAGTCACAGTAACATCAAAGACGTGCTCGTACATTTACCGAGGTTTGTGGCTCGTCGAAACATGTCTTCGTCCCGGGATAAACGTCCGGTTTCCGTACTGGGGACTATGGCGTTTGGTGGCCGGGCTGACGCCGAGCAGAGCCTAGAGATGGTAAAGTCTTTCCTGGACAAGGGACACAACCAGCTGGACACAGCCTTTATGTACATGGACGGAAAGTCAGAGACGATCATAGGAGGAATGAATGTTCCTAAAACAGGTAAATGTGGAGCTGTAATACTGACAGTAAACACAGACCACTGCTCTGTAAGTTGACCATGCTGCACCTTGTTAGTGAATGTACCTGCTGGCTGACAGGTGGACCAACTTGGAATTATGGGTATCAAACATGACCGAAGCCCGTTAAGTTCAGCTAGTTCTACTACCTGTGGGTACTTTTTCACTAATAAAATCACGGGCAGATTGACCTCCTGTTAGGACCCAGCTGGTCCCCAGTTTACATGTCAATTTAATTTAATTACCTATCACCCACAAACTAACAACAGCCTTAATTAAAAGTTTAAAAATCCCTCTAGTTATGCATTAAAGGGGCATTACACCTCCAGTTTCCTCTCTCTCAGCATATAGTGTGATGCACAGGGTCAGAAGACATGGAGGACACTGACCAACGTACTGTAGTGCAGCATGGAGCAGAGTCAAAGCTAAAAGTCAGCAGAAGCAACAGTTTGACTTTCTCTGCTGGAAAAGAAAAGCGTGTCTGATGGAGCTGTGACAGTCACACAGGATGCACCTCTGAGCGGGTCACTGTTGTCACCAGCACTATTACATCACAGCAATAGGATTTAGATAAACAAAATTATCAAATTTTAGCTCACATAAATTGCGTTCTTAGACACGATATAGATTTTATGGAAAATTACCTGTAACATCATAAACCAAAAGAATGTATGTGAATATGTGGGCAGCATGATCCTCCCACTCTTTGTTTTACAATACTAAACATCTTTGTGTGTTGGTCAAATAGTGTTTAACTGAGTAGTACATTTGCCAAACTCACTGGACCTTTCCATTTATAATCGTTAGACAATGTTAGTGAATAATTACCCCTAGCTACAGTTTGTGTGAATAATTAGTTTAATTTGTGACAGTTGTTTTGTTTTTTTTGTTTGTTTTGTTTTATTTCACATTATTTGAAAGTTTATTAACAGTAAAAACACACAACAACTGTTTTCAGCAGTTAGTTGCAATGTGTGTATTTCTGGACAGAGCCTGCTGGAGGCTGGATAAAAGGAGTATAAAGAGTTAGTTATCAAGTTAGAAAATATAATAAGTACCATATAATACACATTTGTGTTTGCAAAAACTAACACGCATAGTTCTGTTTGCGTATGTTTTCTATGCAACAGTAAGCATTGCTACCAAAGCCAATCCCTGGGGGGGGAAGACCCTGAAGCCCGAGAGTGTGCGCTCACAGCTGGAAACCTCCCTTCAGAGGCTGCAGACTGATTGTGTGGATCTTTTCTACCTCCATGCCCCTGACCACCAAAACCCCATCCAGGATACTCTGAGGGCCTGCAGTGAACTCCACAAAGAGGTAGAGCGTTAAAATCTAATTCATCTTTGTATGTAATGACAAATGATTAAATTAGTTGTACTTGTCATGTTAAGATGCCATCTGGTTATTTGACAGTATTTCATTAAAATATGATTCATTGTTTAAATACAACCTTCAGGGAAAATTCAAGGAGCTTGGTTTGTCAAACTACGCATCGTGGGAAGTAGCTGAAATTGTTTGCATCTGCAGACACAACAACTGGATTGTTCCAACTGTTTATCAGGTATTCTGGCAGTTTTTAAAATAACATCAGGTTCAAATCTGTCATCTGGGAATAAATCCGCTGCTCAACACATGTCCATGTTGCATCCCTCCTTAAGAGGTGCTATGTTTTAGAACTCATTCTTTTTATGTTTACATGCTCATAGCTGGATGGAAATTTAAATCACAAACGACAGGATTGTCAATCACAGGATTGTGGCAGTTTTTGTCAACCAAAGCCCATAGTTAAGCAGCACAGACAAACCCCAGTGCTCCTTCCAACTCTCTTTAACATCATCTTGATATACATTCTATGGCTCTTTGCTTAAAATACTTTTAGTTGAGCTCTTTACCTAATATATACACTCCTGATTCTTACATTCTTTCACAGGGGATGTACAATGCTACCACAAGACAGGTTGAGACAGAGTTGCTGCCATGTCTGAGATACTATGGGATGAGGTTCTACGCGTACAATCCTTTAGCAGGTACTGTTTATCTGCCTTCTGTGGCACATTCTCTAGTCACCATTTGATACTACATTCTGTAGCTCAAAGAACCACTACACTTAAGAAAGTACAGGACAGCTTCAGAGCCGCTGGAATGGCTGTAGACCCAAAGTCTTGTCTTGACATTTAAGCTTTTACTCAGAATGTAGCATCAGAGTCTTTGAGTGAGCTTTGAGGATATAGTATAACTGTAGATAACTTGAGTGTGAATTCAGGTAATTACATTACCTCTCATCTCCAGGTGGTCTTCTGACTGGGAAGTATCGTTATGAAGACAAAGATGGTTCTCAGCCTGCAGGACGATTCTTTGGGAACAGCTGGGCTTCTGCATACAGGGACAGGTAAAAAAAAATGCTGTGCTGTTGAGATTTTTCCAAGGATAGGTATTTTCTTGGAAATGTGTTTTTGTTACATGGTAGGTATTTTTGCATGTCTGCAGAATCTGTTGATAAAGCACAGAGTGTAACTATGACTGTCCTCTTCTGTGTAAGATACTGGAACCAAAGTCATTTCCAGGCCATAGATGTGGTTCTAAAGGCCTTGGAGACAGTGTACGGCTCAGAAAAACCCACCATGACCTCTGCTGCAATGCGCTGGATGTATCACCACTCCCAACTTAAGGTACTTACTGTGCATGAACAGCTGCAGTGGAGATTACAATACATATTTATATTATATTCCTTTTATAATGTTGCCTGTCTACCACAGGGTGTCACTGCTGCTGCTGTTAGCAGCCACACTGCTCCATTAAATGTTCAGTTAACTGAAGAAATATTTTTTTTATCTAAACATTTGAAGATTTTTTTATCACATTTTGGGACTGAAACAAGGAATCGATAAAATTCAAACAATACCCAACTCTAACTGAGCAAAGATTATTCCTGCACTGGCACCGCACTCCGGTTTATAAACTGAAGGCCATTGCTGACATTAGCTTTCCACGTTTGAAACATGTTTTTGTCAGTACTGTATTAACAGTCAATGATTAAGCATGTAGCACTTAACATTATATGATTATATTGCACATACAACTGTTCTTCATAGAACAATTATCAATTATCCTTTTTTTAAATTTAAAGATTTAATGGCCTCATTTGTAGTTGTTTTTACCATCTATTGTGGTTGTATTCACCTATTACAGGCTGAATTTAAAAAATCAACATCTGACCTATGGAAATAAACAGACTTTAAATGATACTCACATTTAACTGTACAAAGTCCACATTTTGAATTTTCATTATCATTAGTTGTCTCGCAGTAGATGAATAATTATTATATTATAATAATTAAGGGTATTTATGTACATGTAAATGCGCTGAATCTTAAAATTGCAGCTTTTTCATCACCTGCTTAATGGTGCACCTCAACACTAGAAAACAAAAGCTGGAAACTTATCCTTATGAATACTATATCGTCGTTTGCATATTTTCTGACTACTGTATCATCACGGTTTTAGGGTGACCGTGGAGATGGAGTCATTATTGGCATGTCAGACATGGCTCATCTTCAGCAGAACTTGGCCGCTGCAGAGCAGGGCCCTCTGGACGAGAGAGTGGTCACCTCCTTCAATGAAGCCTGGAATCTTGTGGCCCACGAGTGTCCAAACTACTTCAGATGAGGACCCTTTTCTTTCTGTAGAGCCAAAATTTCAACCATTCGCCAATAATTAGAAGTTTTCTGGAAAATAAATCTCCTAAAGCCTCGTTCTCTTTTGCTACATACTTTTGCCTTTTACCTGAAGTCACATTTTAAATTAGTAATTTCCCTTTGAAATGGATAAACTGGAAACCAGTATGTGTTAATGTGAAGAGTATTGTTATTGTAAAAATAAAAACATGAGCAATTTGAGCCTGCATTGATTAAACTTCCATCCATCCATTTTCTTAACCGCTTGTCCTCGTAAGGGTCACAGGGGGTGCTGAAGCCTATCCCAGCTGTCATCGGGCGAGAGGCGGGGTACACCCTGGACAGGTCGCCAATCCATTGCAGGGCCAACACA
>JAUMHL010000025.1:16490901-16520399 GCA_032362345.1 Sandelia bainsii
GCAGACACGGGGAGAACATGCAAACTCCACACAGAAAGGCACCCGGCCGACCCGGGGATCGAACCCAGGTCCTTCTTTGATTAAACTTTTACAATAAAAATAAAACATTTTCTCAAAGTGTTTTTGTTACGCATAAAATCACTTGGATTGATATAACACAAGAAGGCATGTATTTGCATGTAATACAAAACTTTTCTCATTACATTGAGAAATCTTAACACAAGTGGATTCAAGATTGTTGAGTCTTTACTCGTCACTGACGTTTACTGAACAATAATTCAGTCCAAAGATAAAATTCAAGGTGAAGGACATAAAGTTGATGATTTGGGCTGAATGAATTTGACAGAAGAGGAGACTCCAGGGATAGCACAGGCAGTCACAAATGATTTCAACATCAATGTCTCTCGTGTTCAAAGCTGGCAAGGATGATTTTTAAAAACATATGTTGCATAGGTTTCATTCTGCATCATCATCTTCTTCATCCTCATTGTCCTGCGTAGACTCGTCCTCAACAGCAAAGTTCTCAAACTCACTTGTTTCTGAGTTCCACATACATTTGATCTGAACTTTGAATTCTGCCATCTCGATACCAAAGAGTTTCTGTGGACAAAATAAGAAGCCAGTCTGAATAACAAGCGAGCTACAACACAGTACTGTGTGTCACAGTCAGCGTTTCCTGATGTGAAAAGTAAACCCACCAGAATACGAGCCTGCTCAGGAGTTAAAACATCTCCCTCCTTACAGACGTCATGGTCCTTCAGCAGTGTTACCACTCCTAGAATAACGGTAGAAAGATGTGACAGTTCTACTCAACCTACATGGATAAAATGTATGTTAAAGTGAGAATGGGACATTTTATCATTTGCACTCAAACATTTTAATCTTGCCTTTCTTCAGAGCAGTGGGGAGTCCCAGTTGCCTCAATTGTGGCTCCATCGAGTGAGTAAACTGTTCCAGAGCTCCCTCATCCAGAGTTATGTCCGTCTGTGCTTTGTTGCCTGCCCGTGCGTAGTCCATCTCTTTGAAATGATCAAAATACCTAACAGAGAACATCATTTAGAAAATGTCTTAACAGTATATGATTTATCACTGCCACCATGATCTAAGAAGTGAAGCCTTACTTACTCTTGTACTTCTTCCTTTGTTTTATTTGTGAATAGTACTCCCACTTCTCCTCGTAGATACTTGCTGACCTGCATATTACCAAAGGTAATGCTGAATTCAACTATTAACAATATATTATTGTGGTTACTGTGATATTTTCTAGCTTGACACCAAAAGAAAAAAACCTCACTTACCTTGTGCAAATTATCTTTGTATTCGTCCGTTTCTCCTTTACCCAAGGCAACCATCATGACTTTATTTTTTCCAAAGAAGAACCTGTGAAATAGAAACGACTCCAGTTAAACATTTTACTTTGACACCTATAAACAGGTATTTCAGTGTTTAGTATTTTGTAAAGTTGGAAGAATTGGAAAATATAAATTTAATAAAATAGTCAAAACTGAAGCAGAAGAGCTGAAGACGTGCTGAGTTTTTGTGCCTAATATAAGTGAATCAAATGACAATTACAATGATGAAACTTCATAACATTTTAAATTAGACCCTCTCTGACTCACACAAGTGAATATGTTAAACCTTTAGATTATTACAACAAGTTGTCTGACAAACATTTGTAATCTCCAGGATAAAAGCCATCTCCAGAGCAACATGACACCTAATGTTTTCACAAACATGACAAATAAGCTGTGAGCTGAGTGGAATGTCCCTTTAAAACCCATCAGGCTCATTAAGGTGTCATTACCTGCTGTGTTTCCATGCTGTCCTGATGTCTTTCAGCTTGTTATTCCTCATATTAGCCACAGAGAATATGAACAAGTTTCTGTAGGTGTCCACACATTTCCGTAACTAAAAAGACAAACAGGAGAATTTAGTTTGAACTAACACTGCACAAATACAAAGCTGACAGAAAAACAGAGCAGACAATACTCACCTCCTCGATTACTTTTTGTTTTAACTCCAGTCCTTTCTTGGTTGTTTTTGTTAGAGAAACTGAAGAGAAGATCGTGTGGAAAAAGAAACCAATCAAATATGACTTTAAATTATACCAGTCGTTACAGCAGCCCTGTGCATCTTTAGCGCATAATTCCGTATAAACGGGTAAAGTTAAGGGACATAAAATGGCAATACTGACTTTTTTATCTACTCATCGTTTCGAAAAGCACCCGGAAAAAAACAGAAATGCAGAATGCAGTAACAATTTAAAACTGTTTCAGATTTTTTAATCCTTTATTTGTAAAAGATATTTGTGAAAACAAAAATGGGACCAGGTATACAAAAAAAACCTATACTATCACATGTCAAATCTGGTCCATATTATCCCTGAAAAGCTAAAGACTATTTAAAATAATGTGTCAGATTATGAAACCTGCAAATCAGAAGCTAACTACAGCGTCGTAGTTACCTCAGGAGAAGCTAACATTAGCCTGTTTCCTCTACAACGTTACTTCTCAGTTTCGCGTACAAATGTTACACATAAGCAACATGTAAATATTTTAACAGCTTACTATGTTTGTACATTATATAATTTTAACTTGTGTTTGCTTACTTTTCTTGTCCCTCTTTGACTTCGGCATGATTCCGTCCCACGATGGCAGAGCAGCTAACGCACATGTGAAGTGAAAGGACCCCGAATGTTTCTGTTTGACGAGGCTGACCGTGTGGTGCCTGACGGAAAATAAAATACGATTTAAAAATTACTTTTCATTAAAATACTGATGACGCTGCTCCTAAGTGAATATGTATATAAGTAGAGCTATGTTATCTTAGCTGGGGTTATTTCACACTAAACATAAATGTAAAATGTTCTTCATAGCCTGTTCTCTGTGTTGAAATCGTGGATATTTTAAGAGAACTATACTAATATAATCTAAAATGTACAGATGTACTGACTTTAGATGCACATGTCATTGAGTTGCATATTATGATGTTGCATTTCTCATATTTTAGAAATCTACATTTTCGTACCTTGTATCTCTCTATATAAACTATACGTTATGTTGTTGTCAGCCTTACCTGTCATTGTTTTAATTATGGGGATTATGAACGGATTTACCCACCAGGGGGCACCTGAGCCAAAGTGCTAGTAGGTCCACACTGTACTAGAGTCAAGAAACAAATCTACAAACTGCTCCAAGATCCTATAATGTAGTTAAGGTAATGGTTTGTCAGTGATGCATTTTTTATTCTGACTTTAAAAGTCAGTTTAATAATTCATAAAATGGCAGCTCTGATATGTTTAACAAAATTAATAAAAAAGGGCGTTGTTGAGAGAGTCTGCTTCACCCTATTAATTAGGCTTGTATGTGATCCTTCTCATTTCTGTCTCTGGCTGTGTGAGAGAGAGGGAGGGAAGTGGGAGGTGCTGATGGAGGTGATCCTGCCTAGTTTAGCGCTTTGCAACATGATCCGTGCACACCACGAAGAGGCCGGGCCCTGCGGTCCTGCGTCCTGCCGTCCCACCACCACACCACATGGATAGAGCTACGATGAACGGGGAATGACAACAATAGGAGGTGGACTGGTTTCCTCCGTCGCGTGGATATATGAACCCACACAGCATCACCGCAAAGGCAAACACAGACATGAGGGCGACGGGAAGCAGTGCTGGTGCTTATTTCGGTCTGCGTCAAACCTCTGGCTCCTTCAGATGATGATGCCCTCGGTGTCTTTTAAATGACTTTTTGGGGTTTGTTTGCCTGTGAACACTCATGCTGCAGGGGTTCATGTTAGTGTCTGGGGGTAAATATCCAGCAGGGACAGTAATGGTCACACCGCGTCCTGCCGCTCTGTCACTTTCAGCATCTGCATTGTAAGGAGAAACTGGGGGAGTGGGACTGCGAACGAATATGCAGCGATAAAAACAACAGGTTTTGTTGTTGTATCCAAACCAGACAGAGCCCTAGTTGGATTATAGTTATTTACCAAACATGAACTCGCTGTTTTTCTCCGATATTCCGCCCGGTCCGGTCGGCAGCGTCCCCGCAGGGTCGGGCGCGGTGACCAGCGCCCTGCGAAATGACCTGGGCTCCAACATCCATGTGCTGAAGACCCTCAATCTGCGATTCCGCTGCTTCCTTGCTAAAGTTCACGAGCTGGAGAGGAGAAACAAACTGCTGGAAAGCCAGCTGCAGCAAGCTCTGCAGAGACCGCAGTACCGGCACCTTTACGCCCGAGAAGTTGCCGTGCAGACGGACGGTCCTGAGTCGCGACTGCCGGGCACCATCTGGAGTTTCACCCACGTCCGGAGACAAGGGGAGCGCTACGAGACCCTACACGGACCAGGGGTAACGTGGACGCATCCAGACGGAGTTGGGGTCCAGATAGACACGATAACCCCAGAACTGAGGGCTCTGTATAACGTGCTGGCCAAAGTCAAACGGGAGAGAGACGAGTACAGGAGAAAGTGAGTAAAGTGAACCTGATCACACTGATGTGAAACCATGTGCTGTGTGCTGGTGATAGTTTCACTACAAAACTGGTAATTTGGGGCTGTATCTAGGCAAACATATAATAGCATAGTCAATTTTATGCAAGGACCCTAATACATGTGATATAATACATAAAATAATTCACAGGACAGCAGCAAGGAAGGAAGACCATGAATGCTGCTGTGGCCTTTTCTTTTCTGTCAGTATGATCAACCGGAAACTGTGGTTTGGACAGATGTGGGCTCCCATCATCATTGTCCTCACTAAATACATATAAGAACAAAACTGAAAATAAGTACACACTGATGATCACACACTGTAGTGTAGTGTTTAGTCACCCAACTGCACAAAGTTCAATGGTTGACCCATGTAAAGTAGATACAGCAGTTTATAACTTGGTCTAATGCTGCACTATACATTCAAACGGGACACATAATCAGTATTACTCTGATAATGGGCATCACTTTGAACTTTTTATTGATCAAACTATTAACAACTGTAGAGATCAAGGAGGTGGTTCTTCTGCCCGTTACTATGTGACTTCTTCCTTATCAATGTGACTTTTTCTTCTTGTGTGACAGTGGTCATATTCTCCTCTGACAGTGAAGTGGAGAGATGACTGACATCACAGTGGTAGAGTTACACTCGAGGTTGTATTTCACATGAAGGTTGTCAGAGCTGAGTGGCTGCTCAGCATTTTAGTAACACTAAGTCGTTCGTCGTGAGCTGATCCTGTTTCTCACACACTTGTGAGGAAATTCTTTCACATGGACTCCACCAATTGTTCTTCTTCTTCAGTCATATTATTTGCTTTTCCTTGAGGACTCACTGCAGTGCCTCTGGCTGACCCACGTCACTGCTGGCCGGCTTGGCTGGCTTCTGGGGGCAGACATGCCAAGCTACTGCCTGCTTCTGTTTGCCGTCATGATTCAAGCAGAGAGGCATTTTAACAGGCCCCTGTCTGCTTGGCGAGGTCGGCTATGACGAATGCTGACTTTCCTGCGAGTTGCCTGACTCAGTGACACAGAATGTGTGCTCTCCCACTCTTCTGGGAAACTAGATATCCTGTCCAGTCATTCCTTGTAACACCAGCATATCCTTTTTTGTGCATTTGTGCTTGAGAAGATGAACAGCAGCGACTGGGACAGCAGCCAAAGTCAAATCTGCTGCAGCTGAAGTCTAAAATTTGGGACTTTATAATTTGACATTATAAGTCTTTGAAACAGCCATCTCAGTTCCTTTTTAATTAGAGCTGTAGTTAGTGAAATTATCCAGTTTCTCCCCATGAGCACATTCACTACTGTTGAAATGTATGTCTCCAAGTAGAGGGTGTGGAGTTCTTGGTAAGCTGTGAAAGAACAGTATTAGTTATAGGATATATACATTATGTACATATTTAGTAGCACTGTAAATGTTGTTTTCATTTTTCTTTAATGACAGTCACAAGCACCATTGTCAAAACCTCCTAACGTTTTACATGATGAGAGCTGTGGAATAAGACACATTCCTAGGCTATTTTTACAGCCTGATAATAATGGTAATCAATCTCTTCCCCTGCCTCTTTTTCTCTCTCTCTCTCTCCCCCTCTCTGCTCTGAGCTCAATAATTGCATCACCACCGAGTTCACTGCCCAGTTGTTTTCTGTCTCGCAGCCTAAATCCTCTTTACCACAGTCACGTTTCAGCATTCAGTCCCCGAGCCCCATCCTGCCATGCCTTTTTCTCTTCTGTGCTCTTTGTATTCAGCTATTCCTGCTGCTCGTCCTTCACTCCACCCCTCTGCTCCTCTCTCAGTGTCATGCAGACGCAGGCGAAGCCCCCCCACCCAGTGCTCCCACACCGCCATGGTGATTTATTAAAGCTTTACAAGGGTGGACACACACACGAGGGGATGAATTGCTAGCTGGTCCGTTTCTGATTCGGCCACTATAAAGCACACGGTTGTTTACTGTCTCACATTTTGCAGTACACCTCCTTTTGATCAAGACATTTTGTGAGCCTGAGGCCAAATGGTGTGATACATTCTTGTTTATAACACCGTCTCTTATGAAGCTGTATTGTAAAGTTACTTCATAAGGGTTCTTGAATACATGAAAAGACACAAGTATAATGGACAACAATATAAGCCTGCAATTGTAAAAGAACCAGAAGCCAGATTTGTGTCTGCAGGAAGAAACTCACAATAATATAGGAAGCTATTTTTTCCCATTGATTGTTCTCCTAAGCAGCTTTAAAGTTAGAAAAATATTTTTTACAGATGCAAAAAAGTGCACCTACCACATGATATAGCCTAGTTAATCGTGCTTTCGGAATATAAATCTGTCTTATATGATGGAAGATAATCCTAAACAAACCCTTTCATCTGAAAAGAGATGATGATGTTTATTTTTTATTTTATTCTTTGCAACAAATGGGCTTTTTTGTGTACTGATTTTTAGCTTCTGAAAATGTTATAATTGACTATATTCCTTCAGAGTAGTTGGCTCCAAGATTTCATGACTTTTGTTACAGTGTATTTTATAACCTCTTGTGGTTACGATCTTGAATTGTAAACCAATACACACAGACACAGACTGTCACACAGAAGAAATAAGGTCCTAGTGTGTTGTCTGGAAGTTGAGTCATGGTTATTGGATGTACTTCATGCTAGGCCAAAACATTTCACTACTCATCCAAATAGTTTATTCAATTGGAGGAAAGTTGGCTTCCTTAGACTCAACTTCCACACAACCTCACCTAGATGAGGTGTTTTTCCATTCACATGTGTGATCAGCCATCTACAAACAGTTACTAGCCATTTTCCTTAGCTCTACAAAACTTCAACTTAATTATATTTCCAAATCAGCTACTCTACCTTATACAGTTTGTTTTAGAGGAGAATAATATGTGTATTTCTGGGTGTATTTCCTGATCTGGCAAAGCTCTTTAACCGATTTAGGCCACATTCTGATGTCATCCACTGATTCTTTGCTGTCAGAGCACTGCTGCGTTCAAGTATACTTGTTCATGCAAATGCATACAGGTGCTATCACTGTTTCTGACATACAAACTGTTCATACACATATAATTGTCCAAGGATGAGCTTCATTAATCAGACAGACAGCTATGAAGATCAATTAGTGCCACAGTGTCTGAACTGTGACTATGGTTACGTACCTCTCGCATTGACAGACGAACGTGCACAGGAAAGTGGGTCAGTGCCAGTGTCCTTATGCACGTTGTTTTTATCCCACTGCCTTGCATCACTGTGAAATGTATCAGCTTGGGGTCAGTGAGTCTCTACCAGTAACTGCCATCCACATGCAATAGTGCTTAAAAGGCCACGAAAACAGTGGCAAGAACATGAACTGTCCAATGAACTATCTACCTTTATGTGGCAATGAAGGCAAACTGCACATTTGTTTAAAATTTACATGGTATATTTAGGTGCAGAGATACTGTAGAGAGTTTAATCTGTTATGTAGATGACTTCATAGAAAGACAGACAGGGAGTGAAAGACAACAGTTATACCTGCAGTAACATGTTAATACATTTTCAAAGAGCTGTATAAATCAAATTAAGGATACAAGAACATAACACATACATTTATGTGCAGCTACCAGGCTGATTTCAGAGACAGAAAGCGAGAGATGCAGGCAGCAGCATAATTTACTGTCTTAGTTGCATTTTTGTGTGCAGTGCTCACTGCAGTGTGACATACATCGGTGGCTGAGGACACATCGGTTACAAGCTCTGCTCTTATTAGGATTTGAACCTTTAATCCTCAGGTATTGTTCTGGCCTCTCCTAATTAGTTGCACTGAGCAGAGGCCAAACAACTGTCCTGCTGGAGGAGAATACAGCCGATACACGACATACAGTGTTGTGAACCAGAGCAGTCTCTGGGCCTCCAGGGCATTTTCTTCCTGCATCAATAATTCACGTACGTCTGAATTTAGCTGTATGTGGATCAATGCAATGAGAATTCAACAAAGAAACTTTTCATCTCGCTTCCTGTGCTTTAGAGAGGTGAAAGGCAGAGTTGAGCATCTGTTTTGAAAGTAGGATTGTATTGTACTGCATTGTGTTTCAAATGTCATATTTCTCCATGAAGAGCAACTTGTTGCTTTCATGAGCTCTTCAGCCTCTCTGTTTGTCTTTGTTGCTGACCTGTCCTGTGTACCGTATAATCCAGGCCGTCTATTCAGGAGAGGGATTTTCTCTAAGCCGTCACCTAGCACCAAGGCTCCAACCTCCAACCAGCCCTGTGCCACATCCTGGCACGCAGCCGCTGACTGGAATGGGGCCTCTTGGAGTGGAAAACGTCCTGCTGCTGAGATCCAGCAAGAGAGACACAGAGAGAGCTCAGACACTAAGACCATTGAGCTCCAGATTAGGGACTAATAGTTTTCATTTTGTAGATACCATCACTGTTACAAACCTGGTTTGTTTTCAGTGGAAATCTGAAAATATAAGCTCGAAAACTGTATCTTAGTCTTATTCCACCAATTAAAAACACACCTATAAAGCTGCCACGTTGCACTTAGCGACATGTTCCTTAATTATAACAAACATAGCTACTGTTGATTATTTTGAGTCCCTCGCACATTCACTGTTGGAAATATTCACTAGAGCAGAAGCTACAAACCTAGAGACCAGGACCCTCAAAGGGCTCACAAGATTAATAAAATGTTAGTAAGAAAAAAAATATTTCTGCAACACAAAATCTCTTGATGATCAAAATGATGTCCTTCCTTTTATTTACTACTGAATCATTTAGTTCTTCAGGTAAATGAAACAAACCAGGAGGAAAATCAGGTCGGGAGTGTCGATTTTGTTTTCTCAGTGCTTGTGTTTGGAGCTGCCGCTGTGCTGTGCAGCTGTGGTTGATTATTCATGGGTATCGATACAGTGAGAGCAATGGCTCATTGCCATATAAAAGTGCAGGAATGCACCTGTCTTTCATAAGCACTGACTGCATAGGGAGAAAGTAGTGTGCAGGAGCTTTTGGTAAAGCGGAGCTGTGCTCTGCAACACTTGTGGCCTGAAGCAAAGCAAGAGATGTGCAGGTTGTAAGTTCAAGTAGATGTTACTGTTCAGCCTGTAATTATCAGATCTAATCCTTATTTACACCCAACAAATTTAACAAGTGCCTTTTCCTTTCTGTTTAAACCTGCTCTGTTTGAAAGACTATTTCACCTTTTAGTAACTGTATTTCAAAAGCTTATTGTTCCAGAGGAAATGTTCTTTTGCTAGGCAGCTTAAAAATAAATACACACAACATATTTCCACAATATATAATGATGCACATGTGTCAGATAGGAAAATGGCATGATAGTCTTGACAGTGGTATGTGATCGGTCTCTGTGCTCCTGCATGCTTGACCTTAAACTAGACCAGATGTGTCTCTGGCCTGGAAATCTTAATGTGTTAACAGATAAAGTGCATATATATTCTGTCAAAAATTTAAGTAATTTATATAATTATAATTATAATACTTTTTTTTTTATTTAGTAAAGACTTTCACTGTTCATTGGACTTCTAATGCAGCTTCGTTACTTGTTACTTTGGTTCAGACCCTTCTTGTTGCATCTTTACTGTGGGAACCAGAAGCAGATCGGTCTGTAATATTACTGCGCATCAGGGGTCTCAAAGTCAAATCACCTGGACTGATGCTTCAACAAACAATGTAAACAAATGAGTCATTTATTGGTTGGGTTGGTGATTTGATCCTGTGTCTCCTGTCTTTGAGCAAGACACTGAAAACTACTACTACTACTACTTCCTTTGTACAGTAGCTTACTGCTGTCTGTGTTGTGTGAATGGATAAACAACCTATTTTAAAACACACTTGACAAAAGCACTATAAACAGAGTCCATTTCCCAAAAATGATCATGGACAAAACTATAACAATACAATGTAAACACCGGTGACTTTTTATGTGTTGGATCAGGCAGCCAGGCTTGTAGTTTGTGCTGTCTGTAATTAATTGAATAATTGTGGTCAAGAATCCAGATGTCTTCTGAAAAGAGCAGCTGTAGTTTCACGTTCACTCCTGGGGTTCATCCTTCAGGTGTGTGTACCCAGAGGTACAAAAGATATTTGTCTAGTGGTGATGCGTCATAGCTCTATTATGTCTCACATAATTTGACCCTACACACCCTGGCCTGTTAGTATTTGTGCCAGAAGTGAACATCTTCATCTTTTTTTCTTCTTTTAATGGGCCGTCCCTCCCACTGCAACTCCACCCTATAACACGGCCTGGGCATGCAAGACATGTCATTTGTCAAGCAGAACATCCAACTCAAAGACCACCTATTATAGGACTGTCAGAAAAGCTGCTAGCTCTAAGTGTTTTTATGAGTTATGCCTTTATTGTCATTGAGCAGTTAAATATCTCTCTTCTTGAACTGTATGTTAATTAAATAGCTTGGGGCCTAAAGCTATTAAGCTGGCTGCCATAATAACTTAACAGCACAGTTGTGTGTTTTGCAGGATGTGGGGTGGGGTCCGTTTACATTGCGTGATATTAGATGCAGACTGCAGAGAAAACTGATTTTCTGTCACACATTGTGCTGCACTAATAAGTAATACATGAATCTTGGTTCCTCTGTGTGAATATATGTTTTTGTAGCTTTTCAGTGCACTAAATGAGAAAACAAGGCAATAAGGAGAGAAGTGCTGACATTTTCTATATGACAAGTCAATAAAGTAGTCTTTGTGAAAACATCTCACTTTCCAGGTGTTTATCAGTTATTCTGAAGTCAATAAGAAACTCACTGACATTTTGCCTTCTGCTAGTTCTGCCAGGAAAGACACATAACTGTCAATTATTATAAACATAATCAAACTATTAAATCTGGGGTGTTTTCACAGTGGCATGTCATTGTTCCTACAAACATTAACAGTTTGAAGATTTTTTTTTTTAAAGAGACATTGCCATTAAAAACTTACATAATTTCCTTTGAAAGCAATTATCTGTTCTGTTTTTTTCAGGGTGCACTTAGGTCAAACCTGTTGGAAACATCTTGTAATTACATGTCGCAGTTATGTGTTTGTCTCACATCCAAAACCATTTACAAACCCTCAAGTCAGAGAAAATAGGGCCAGGAGGGGGTTTAGGATTTAAGTAGCTTGAATACACATGTGCAGAGTGCAAATAAGTCAAGCTCACACCCATACTGTGGTGAGAAATCAGGCAACGTTTTGGAGCGAGGATTAGACCTGTTACAACAATGGCTCTCAGTTATCTGCCAATCCATCAATATGAAGGGAGGATCCGTTGGTGGTGAACCAAACCCTCTATTCAGACAGATGCTTTGATCAGTCTTAATGAGTTTGTTAAAATCTCACCTTGTTCCAAAGAAAATCAGGAACATCATTTGTGTTGTTGTGCCTGAACCTGTTTGTCAGAGCTCCATCACTGTTGAAATCCCTCAACAGCTCTTCCACTAAGTGAAGACTTACAGTAGATTACATATGATATGAAGTTTAAGTACACTAATGTTGCATGAAGATCCCCAAACACAGACATGGATTATAGAAGCTTTATGTTTGTTCGGATGCTTAGAAAAATACGTTGCAAGAACTTTAAGCAAGATACAGATGTCTGGTTTAAGACAAACATTCATCAAACTCACAGATTTTTCATGTTGTTTTTTTCCAGAAGTACAAGATTTTGCTAAATGATGCTAAATAACTTTGCATTTCAAAACAAGTTTATTTTTTGCTTTTAAAAATGTAATTATTCCAGTAAGGTTATTGTGCACAAAGACAAAGAAGGCAAAATTCAACAGATCAAAACACAAAGTGATTCTAAAACTTAATATGCATCTATGAAGCTATTAAATGTGGTACAGACAGACAAAGTAATACAAATATACCAATATACCGAATGTGGAAACTTTAAATTTATATAAAAACAGGTATACATTTGTAGGTTCAAGCAGATTAGCAGTGAATAAACGTAATAATTATAATATAATAATAATAATGAAACCTAACAGGTTTCGACCACAGTTCTGTACTTCCTCCATGAAGGAACTGTCCCATAAAAGGAAAAGGCTTTTTGAAAGATATCTCCAACACGTTTCAAAGCCCTTAGATAACGGCAAACTTTGCAGACTGATACAGAAATGGGAGGACGCAATCATCTTCATGTTTCATATGAAAGCTGTTCTGAAGTTCAGCTTAAATCAGACTCATTCTTTGGAAGAAACATTTAAAACAGTAGGCGCTTAGGAAGCATGGTGACGCTTATTAGTCCTCTCATTTCACTCCCAACTAGCTGTCAGTTATTTAGTTGCATTTACTGAATCAGGTCTATATGTGTATTCTGTATCTTAAGACATACAGAATACACATATAGACAGTTAAAAAAACCTGATGAGATCACTGTGTAAGTTGCAAGATGCACTACAGTGTCTACAGTAAATACAGATACAGTACATGTATAATATGCACATTACGGTACTGTATATACAGTAATTCAAGTAAAACGTTCACATTTCTGTCACGACAGAACAAAATATCAACGTTTTCTGATTTGTTTTCTGCCTGCAATTTGTTGCAATAATTAATAATCAACCATAAAAGTAACCGGTATTTTTGAAATAAAATATGAAGCAACAACAGTTCTGATTATCAGATGTTTGTGTATGTTATGGATTAAGTTCAGGGATGAGGGTGGTTAGTTGGAGCAGAGAAAAGCAATGAGCTTCGACCTTGATGTGTTGTCTCATCAGCAGAGACCCCCTTGCAGCTAGATGGGGGCTGCTGAGCTGCTTTACCTGCCAACCTGATTCATTTCACATCACTGCATCATTAGCACAACACACATGACTCTGTAGAGTCTGTGGAGTCTGGAGATTACAGAGCATCACAACATTTAATCGATGACCTGCTGTAGTCATTCAGCACATAGCACTAGAGTGAGGAATACTACTTATTGTCATGTGATCATATTTTACCAGTAATAAATTGTTTACAGTTACTTTGGTAACCCTTTGGTACTTATAACCATTCCTTCATACCCAGAGTCTTTAGAGATTTATACAACAAAGACCAATTTATAGATTAAAATGATAATACTTTAAACTTTTGGTCATATAGGTTTCATATTAACAAACCACTTCCCCTAAACACATTCCACCAAAAATACCAACATTTTTAAAGAAAAACATTACAAAATCTGAAAAGCATAGAAAGATCAATTGGTGAATGAACACACATCCTGCCTTCCAGATAATTAGGTAAAGAGGGGATAAGGATTGGAAAAAGTGATGTAACAGGGTTACTGTTTCTCATAAATCATACAACTTATCGTAGGTATTTTTAAGGTTTAATTTGCTGTAATACATAGGATTCGTTTTTCAGCTTGTAATTTGTTGTCTGGTTACTAAGGAATTCCTCTCACTAAGCAACACTTTCCAGTGCATCATATAGTTTAATCAAGGTGTTGTCTGACTCAACTTTTATTTGCTATGAGCTACAGAGGCTTTGTGGAATGATCCAAAACCACACCTCAAAAGTTTTCCCTGTGCTTCTTATGGTTTTTACCACCTGTTGCATAACAGAATTGTGGTCACACTGTAAGACCTTTGGAGCAACAGATAAAGATTTGATTCTCTGTCATTTTACTGTCACCTATGAGATTTATTCTTTAATTATTTTGATTCTGGCCACCTTTCGACAATAAATAATTATGGGTGTCATAAATCTATCATCATAAACACTGTCATAAATAGGAATCAAGCACGAGAACATCAGTGCGTCAGATTTGGATTTGCGCACACTGTGTTAAGATTGGTCTGTGTCCTCGGGCACAGTGATGGGAAAACACTGAAGAAGCTCGCATGCAAGCTTAACTCCCAGACATACCACACAAGGCAGGGAGTGTAAGCTGGCAAACACTGCAGGAATGCTATTGTTCAAAAGACAAAAATTGAATGAGAAAATGTCTGTTTGATGTGAGACACTGCACTGCAGTTCCCTCTTAAATCTCACTTTTGATGATTTAACCTTTTTGCATTTAGTGAAATGTGAATTATTTATTATTTAATTTGAATAATTCAACTTAAATTATGGCTGCCGCTTTAATTTAGGACTGTTGTTTTTAAAAGGCATTTTATTTTCTCACTGAAAAATCTTTATGCAGCTTTATAAAAGCGCCCATCCCATTTTGGCCACAAATAAAATAGAAAACATTTTTATTTATTGCAGCATTTTTCAGTTGGGTTGATTTTTTTAGAGCGAGTTTGCAGAGGATGTGTCTAGGGATAAACAGATGTCTATGAGTTGACACAGGCTCCAACCCTCCCGCTGTCTTTGCCCTTGTAAGGAGACTCCGGGTGTGTTTGTGTGACTGAGTCACTCCAAAGGTACAGGAAAACCAGAACCATGGCGATGGCAGAGAAGCCAAATATAAAACATTTGCTGTGCTGTAGTGTCATCTTTGTTTGGATTTGCCATTTTTATCTGGATGCTTGAAAAGAGTCAGAGAGTTTCCACTTGACTTTTAAGGATTGCTGAATTGTAACTGCTCCAATAATGTGCGAGCAGCTGCAGCTTCAATGATTCCATTACCTTTGATATATGGCATTAAAAACCTTGACATATTGTTGACAGAGAGAGACATTCCCTCCATGAGGTTGATTGAATCATGTGGTCCAGTTATTGACCTGCTCAGTATTGAGCAGGTTGTGATGGCCATTCAGGAAGTGACAACACAAGTGATGCAGACGCTGTGAAAAACAGATTTGTGTCCGCAGAGGTTGTGATGCAGTTGTGAACTCCAGTGACCTTAACTGGAGTCCTGCGGCAGACAGGCGGAGTGTTGTGGACACAGTAAAGCAGCACGGCCAGCATTTTTAGAACAAGGCTTCAATCGCAGTGGGAGCTGGCACACCCCTGCCAAGGAATACTTCTGCCTAATTAGACAGTATACATTCAGTGAGTCCTGAATGGAAACAAGCTGCAGTTTGTGGAGAAAGTGACTCTCTAGTGATGCATGTTGTGTTTGTTTCTCCATAGTAAAGGCTAGGGGTAAGCTAATGTTCAAAGGTTCAGTAATGAGTCGATGTCAGCTTTCTCCCGCACAGTAAACACATATGTTCACACTAACTCGACCAGTCTCCACAAATAGAAATTCCCTTCTGTTTTTATCTTCCGCTGTCACCATCCATGTGGTCCACGGTGTCTCATCATCACATGGGTGACTCTGTACAGTTAGTTCATATTACTGAATGAGTGCTTGCTCCATTCTGAATCTCTGACTCTCTTTTAGGAAGCATCCGTGACTCAGCAAGCCTGCAATCTCATCTCCCAGGGAGTGTGTATTAAAAGCGCGCTGAACTGGCTGATTCAGTACAGCTTTGTGTGCCTTTCGTGTGATACATACTGCAAGGCAATTACAGAGGTCCCTAATTTTGTTTACACATAGCTACCATGGTGCAGAGGAGTGAATTCCACCTATTACTAGACGAAAAGAGAGCTGTGTTGCTAAACATAGCTTGCAGCCAGCAGAGGGGTCTGGCACTTTATTTTTAGCCACCCTAGTGGTGGGGTCATTTGGGCCACCACTTTTTTTCTGGACTGAAAACATATCTGTTGGAGTGATTGACATGAAATCCTGTACACACGTCTCTAGGGTTGAACTGAAATACGTTTTGTAATCCCTTAACTTTACTTTTAGGTAATAGTTATGAAATTTCATTAAGTGAGAAGCTAGAATACTTACCGGCCAAGTAGAAATAATGGCTTTTTATGACTGGTTAGAAGGCTGAGCCTCACTCAAAAAACGTGCGAAGGCAATATCTCTGCACTGCTGGCAGGCTGGGTTACAGGAGCTTTTTACTACACCTGTCCACATTAAGAAATGTTTAAGTTAAAAGTAGTTTTAATATCCCGATGTTAGCATTTGTGTCATCTTATGTTGCTTTTAAATGAATTTGTTCAGTTATGTGAGCTGCTTGATTGAATGTCACTTGTCTGTTTAACTGGCAGCTTTAATGTGTTGATAATTCAACTGACCCTGTCTTCATTAAATACTGAAATTACTAATTAACTAATGTCTTTGCGTTTGGTAGCTTTGTACACGCTCAGATTTTGTCTCTGTCAAAAGCATTGCTTTGAACTGTTGCTGGTGAGATCCTGTAAACAAATTCTCCATTCTCAAGACTTCATGAGGAATGAAGCATTTAGCATGAAGGAATTCAGTGTGCAGCAGAGATACTCCACCCTTCTGGGTGTGGTAAAGCTCAAATTTACCTCTAAACTATTCATGAGAAATGTTGTGTTTAGAGAAGGATATAACTCCACTCGTCATTATTGTTTCTTAGTTATGGGTTGTAAAGATGACAGCACAAAGGAGGAAGAATACAAAAGATTGAAAATGAGGGGGGGGGGGGGGGGGTTAACCCACAATGTCAAGGGCATTTGTAATTTGAGATGGGTGTATTATCCCCACAAAAGTACCATTACCCTGTCTAGCAGCCCTCTGGGGACCAGGCCCAGCTGTAACTGACCCACCTCTGTGCTGTGTGTTGCAGATGGGAGGAGGAGCTGTCCAGACGAGAGCAGCTGGAGTCCACGGTGGAATCCCTGCAGCAGGTTGGGAAACATAAACAATATATAAATAAAATATATCCAACTAACACACACAGTTAGCTGAAATCTTGCCATGAGTCAATTACCACATGCAGACACAAAATGACATAAATCAAGTTGAGAAAAGAGTGTGGACACCTACAGCTACCGTAGCTACAGTAGCACATGCATAAACATTGGTAGCTCAGGTCTTTGTGGTGTTTCGTGAACTCAGCAGAGTTAAACGAGAAGCAGCTACTGCCAAGAGGGTGTGTGTCAGATTAGAAAAATCATATTAGAAACCCATCAAGTGGAGTCTGTCGGCTATGATATACTGTAGATATAAACATCAAATATCACCAGCAGTCTACCATTATGCTTCTGTGCAGAGCAGGCGAAAGGAAATACATGTAGAAGTAAAATCAATTTAATGTGTCACACCTTGAGGCTGTATCACAACATGTTCGCCATCCTAGCTGGTGCGAGTGCTGCATTTAGTCTGCATCCTTCCCTCTCTCTCTGATTTGCACAGATCAATTGGTGACAGCATGCAGGTTTGTCTTGGATTGTGGGTCAGCAAAACCCCAGATAGAGAGTTGCAGGGCAGTCCCCTGAGGTCTTTAACCTCTTAGAGCACACAGCCAGATGTCCCTGTGTATGGCAGAGCCGGAAATCTGCTCACAGATAGTAAATTCAGTGCAAAAAGCCGTTTGTTGTTAAGGGCCTGGAGCCAGAGGACTGCTATCATGTGCTGACTCAATAAAGAAGCAAAAACTAGCACACGTTTGACAGTTAATAGCATAGCCAACCATTGGCTGGGCCATTTTTTGCTTGATTTTTACAGAATAAACAAATGATCTGTAACATGTTGATAATAGATAGATAGAGATGGTGTAGATGGATTTTGTTATCTTTAGCTAGTTCTTGCTATGTTAAGCTAACAGGCTGCTGGCTATAGCTTTATATATATCACACAGAGATGAGAGTGGTATTGATCCTATCATCTTAACTGTGAAAAGGAAACATGTATTTTCCAGTATTTGAAGCTGTTCCTTTAATTTTCAGCCTGTTGGAATGAATTTACCAAAACCACCTGTTGTCTACCTCTTTGCATGTTAAATTAACATACATGTAAGGCGTCTACATGGCGGCCTTCTCTCCCCTAATGTAGCTACAGGTATAAGTGCTTATAAGTCCCACATTTGCATCTTGTAAATATGAAAAGGAAACTAAACAATGACGTCTGAGTACTGAGCTAAACCGTAACCAGTATGATAATGTAAAACAGGATAACTGTATAAAAACCTTATTTGCTTAGATTGGCCTCATCTGAATTTGTCTTTTATGATGTTGATTCCCTGTAATCCGTCTTTGATGCTTTCATTTTGTGTGCTTATAAAAACATTTCATACATTGCTTGTTTATATGACTTTCTTTAGTCTTATTTTCTTATTAATATCAAAATATTGGACACTGATGTATTTAAGTGCTGTCAATAAACTAAACCTGAAACCTACCTGAATGTTTAAAAACTTAACACCAGTTTAGAAATTCTTATGGAAGTTGATCTAACAAATTAATTCCCCAACTTTAGTCTGCAGAGTTTATGTGGTTAAGTAAACACCCCACTATTATTTAAATCTTTATTTACCTGTATGTGTCTTGTGTTAAATCCTTCACTGTAACGTTCACTCAGAGTGCTCGGGAGTCATCGGAGATCCAGGATGAGCTGAACGAGAAGGTGGACAGACTAAAGGCTGAACTCGTGGTCTTCAAGAGCCTGATGAGTGATGTAAGTATGTGTTTAGTGTTAGAGTGATGTCAGCGTCTTTGACAAAACTTTCACACTGTATACAAAGTGCTGGGTTAACTCCTATACGTAGAGTAAGCATGTTAAATCATTCCAACATGTACGTTGTTTTTCTGCACATTGCTCAGCATGATTCTTATAGGTGCTGTCATTCATACAAGTCTGACGAATAACACCCTTCACACCCTTCCTTTCCTTGTTTGGATTCAGAAAAAATATATAATGCCAGAAGGCCACTAAGACCAGCATTTATTGAAAATATCTCAAATAGCAGCTGTAGATCAACAGCACTTCCTGTTCAGTGCAGCGCTGTATTGTTCCCTGGCAGGTCTACTCTATTGTGATATACAGTTGTAATATACTGCAGTGGGCCCACTCACAGCTTCTGCTTATTCAGGGATAAATATAGTCAGACGATGTTTTTGTTTTTGGAAAGGTTTGCTGTTTATCCTGCTTATCTTCACCTTGGCATCTATATATTGTTGATTTTTCATGTTATTTTCTGTGCTTTACTTCATCCCTATGTGGGAATCCAGAGACGGGTAAGTGTCGTAGAAATAGTGGCTCGTTTAAGATGTGTAGATTATTTAATGTAGTGGTAGTGAGACATCTTGTGTTTCATGGTTTAGGATGTATGTTTGGATGTAGTGACCCTCATGTCATTGCCCAGAAACGTGTAGTCACGACTTATTGTGTCTGAACACAATTAAACTAAGCAAAGTCACATCTTGCAAACAATATTGAATGGCACCTTAAAGGCCTGCAAAAGCATGGTATTATTAACTTCCATGGAATCAGGAAACTGACACAAGACAGTAAACAGCCCCAGTTTGTGAGATAGACTTTCTGTTTGAATAACAGTGGTCAAACCAGATTTATAATCACTAACCTTGAGAAGACATGAGTCATTTTCACAAGCTAAGTAGAACCCCTGGTGCAAAGTAAGCTGAATTAAAATCAGTGGAATAAATATAAATAAATAAATATTTAGCTGCAACACCACTTAACTGAAAGATGCAGTGTGACCATAAAACAGTCAGCTGATGTCAGTCAACTGCCACAGTAGATCAAGCTCACTTACTGTTGTTTACACTGTGCGAGATGGTGAGTTGCATGTCACTCTCAAATCTCCATCTGTCTCTACGCAGCAAATGACCGACCTGGACTCCAAGATTCAGGAGAAAGCCAGGCGGGTGGACATGGACATCTGTAGGCGGATCGATATCACGGCTAAACTGTGCGATGTGGCTCAGCAACGCAACTCAGAGGACATGTCGAAGATGTTCAACATCAGTCCAGCCAGGTCGCTCCCAGAGAAGGTGAGAGTCCGTCCACCTGCTGTTTGTTAGAAGAGCTGACAGTAATCACAGAACAAATTTCAGTTATTTTGTGAAGAAAACGCTTGAGAACCAGAGCTGTGACAGACAGTGTACAGTGACTTAAGTGCTTTTCCACCATCTGATCATGTTCCTGAGTGACGCCTTTAAAAGGTGTAGCAACACGTCTGCATGTCTGCAAACACACCCACAAGCATATAAACATACACATTCAGAGTACTTACAGGAGCGACTCTTACATGTATGTATATGCATACACACACACACACACACACAGTGTAATGGTGAAGTGCACGCAAGGTGATCACATTGCGCTGACATTGCTGGCTAAAGCCCAAGTATATAGTGTATCTACTGTGAGTCCAAGTGGTGGCTTCTCTTATGTCATATGTTCCTTCTAGATGGAAGCTGAAGCGTCTTCAAGAACTTAAAGCAAGTCCATTTGCCACTGAACAGTATTTTTTTGGGATAATCAAACACTAGTCGTTTGTGTTAAGGTTTCTGCGTGTGTTCTGCAGGGAGCCATGGCCTGCTGCAGGAGAAAAGAGCGCAAAGTGGTGTCTGATGAGGAAACTTCCGAGATGGATGCCGATCCCAGCCTTTCAGAGGAGGAGGTACCCGGGTCGCTCAACATCACGGATGAAATGAAACGCATGCTCAACCAGCTGTAAGTGACACCTCACACACACACACACACACACACATGCAGCAACTGCACACACACACACACACACACACACACACACACTAGAACCAAGCTCTCTGCTTTGAATGAAACTGAATATACTTACAGCTGCACCATACCATCACATTGAATTGA
Organism: Sandelia bainsii; assembly: GCA_032362345.1. Lineage (NCBI taxonomy): Eukaryota > Metazoa > Chordata > Actinopteri > Anabantiformes > Anabantidae > Sandelia > Sandelia bainsii. The sequence continues at coordinate 16,511,923 of JAUMHL010000025.1, forward strand.
ATTGTTCTGTCTTTCTTCATCTCTCTCTAGTGTTTATATGGAGTGCAGCATCTAACACACAGCAGCAAAACTCAGCAGATATTAATACTGAGGGTATTAATTTGCTTTGTCAAAGTTGCAGTGCTTATTTTTTTAACATTCTCATAAACATTGTCAGTTTAAGATTAGTCTGTTTACTAATCACTAACTCCTAAAATTTTCAGATGTAAATTATGCTTGACTGCTCTTTTTTCCATAAAACCTTTTTCTAGCTTCTTCTTTGCATGTTGAATTTATTGAATCTGGTGGCTGTTATACATGCCCTTCCTCTACTCCTTCTCTTTCTCTCGTCTTTCTGTTTCCTTGTCCTGCACAGACATTGCTCAGATAACTCCTTTGTTGCCAGGCGCGAGACGTTCGAAATTGATGACGACTGTGACAGTCTGACGTGGGAGGAAAACGAGGAGACTCTGTTGCTGTGGGAGGACTTCACAAACTACAACGTGCCGTACACAGTCACTGGGATGACCTGCTCAACCACTGGCCCCTGCGATAGCAATGGTGAACCTGCTGATCCAGTGAGTCCCGTCTGCACTTATGGTCTTTTTTAGAGGATATGGTTTTCAAGTCGGAGTATAGATTGCTATGGGTGCTGTGTAAGACATCTGTTCATGCATGATGAATGAGGTCTCTGTCTGTGCTCTCTAAGGACTCCCAGGATGGAAGTCTTGGCAGCCTCATTGATGAAACAGAGTCACTATTTAAGACCAGAGAGCAGGAATACCAGGAGACCATTGGCCAGATTGAGGTAAACAACCTTTACGTGTAAAATAAGATAGAAAACAAAATTTAATGTAACTATTTTAGAAGTTTTCTGCAGTTACTTTAATTAGAGCAGCAAAGTGTAATAATATTGTAATACAATATGATCACAAAATCACAATATGCTTTCGCCGAGAGCCTACAGTTTTTATGATTAAAGAAGGTATACCAATTAAACACTGAAAAACAGAACCACAGGTCAGTCATGCACCACCCCAGTAATTTCCATAGAGTCCCTTAAATTTTCTATTGTCTTCTTTCAGATGGAATTGGCCACAGCAAAGAGCGACATGAACCGACACTTGCACGAGTACATGGAGATGTGCAGCATGAAGAGAGGCCTGGACGTACAGATGGAGACCTGCCGGCGGATGATTAAAGGTGGCAGGAACTCTCCCTCTTTCAGCTCCGCAGCCAGCAGCGACTCAGGGAACACAGACGAGATCCAGGATGAGATTTCAGACAAGGATGCAGAGGCTGAAGTTAGTTGATGGCTGCATAGTCAGGCTTTGTCCCAGCTCCTCCTGGCTGCCCCTTGTTAGCACAGGGGTTAAATGTTTATAGAGCTCCACCGTGCTAGAGAGGTGGACTATCTAAATCTGGGCCTGTTTAGACCTGTTAACGTTCTAATGGTCATGCTCACTAACACAGGCCCAGAACTGGTGCTTTTATACCATTTCTGTTGTTTAGAAAGTGGTGGTGGTCTTTGCTTCACAAAGAGAAAAGAGTGTATATAGAGTCTGAGCTGTGCTCTCTTCCTCACCGCTGCCTCGCTGGATTCTTGTCCAGAGCTTCACATCATTTTTTGGGAGAGAAAAAGAAATTCTCAAAAGCTTTAAAGTGGCTTAAAGGTTTTTTCTACAACTTCTTACCTTAATAGTGTCCTTTTTTCAAAAGGAATTTAAAATAGTACATATTGTGCTTATTGTTCAATGAACAAAACGTAAATATAGTTTTTATTGTTCATTAATATTAATTTTAAAAAAGGTTATTTTAAAAGTCAATTCCCCTTAATTGGAATATCTGTTTGCAATCCAGATTAAACTGCTGGGGGTTTAAGTGTCTTCTGCCAAGGAGACAAAACAACGAGTGGAGACAAATGGTGTTGAGTTCTGGTGGTTTCTGAGGGAACTCTGCAGGGTTGCCAAAGTTGACAGAGGAAAGGAGCACAGCCTTTTGATGCATCAGTGCACTACTGAGGTTCTATGCAATTTAGCTGGCCTTATTTTCAGACTGGCTTTCACCCTTCCTCATTTCTCTTAAAACCAATACAATTAGCCTTTTACAGCAAAACAGGTGTTTTCTATGTGTCATTTTGAGAGCTATTTGTTTGTTTGTTTGAGTGTAAAGTCATCTTAGTATGATGCAATTTTTCATGGACATCAACACTAAAAACTGGAACAGTGCCCCCTCAGCAAAGGATGAATACTTTCATTCAACAATTGTCAACATTTCACAGATGCTAGTTGCTACTGAAACAGGCAGCATATTGTTCTGATTCACATGTACATTATGCTACTCGGGAAACATTGTTCTCATCTTGTGCAGTTTGTTTAGTGCACATCAAGACATATCATTGTAAATGGCCAAAATGCATTAGTCTTTTTTTTAAAGGAAATCAAATACATAAAGTTAGCAAAGCCAATCAAGGCTCTGAAAACTCTTAAAACCAAAGGACACATTTTGAGAAGTTTTACAAAATCTTCGATCACAATCCTAATTTTTATTTCTTTTATTTTATTTTAGAGAAGCAATTTTCTCTTTTTATGTGTGGTGCCATTACGGGTTGGCATGTTACTGTCTGTTGACCATTTCCTGTTGTCCTGTGGGGGACCTTGTTCCAGACATTTGCACATCCTGCTTTGTCTCTGCTGAAAGTGTCAGAGTGTACATAGAGGGCTGTAGGCATGTGACCTTATACCCCAGAGGCCTTTTTGTCCCGGTTAGTATTTTGCAACAGTTTGAGATGTCTCACATTTTGCTTTTCAGTGCTTGCACTGGATCAGTGTAGAAACTGATCAACGCATGGGGAAGAGAAATGATCTTTTTATCATCTCTTTGTATTACAACATATGTACAGTTTGCTGGATCAAAGATTAAGTGCTACTTCTATCTTGAAGTTTTACAGAAGCAGAATGTTAAAATACAGGCCTTTTGTTATTTTCAGCATGTATGTGTGAGCTGCACACATACGTATTTTTCAGTTTTTATTCTTTCTGTGTTAACTAAAAAGTGTGTTGCCATGTTCAGCTTTAATTAATTTAGCAGAAATATTCAATTTGTTCCAGACATTTTGGACATTTATTGACCGTATCAGATGACCCATAGTCCAAACTTACAACAGTAACAGTGTTACTCACAGAGAAAACTTTCATGTTTGAGTTGATGTAAAACCAGCCTGATAAGTAACAAAGAGCCATTCTTTTATTGGTACTGTACTTTGTAGCAACATCAAACGCATTATTGTTTTGATTGTGTGGCTGTAACATTCACAAATAGTCTAATAATACATTATTTCGTCTTTTACATCACTGACCATCACGCTAACCAGCCGACCAAAGCAAATGAGTACACTAACATACCACAAAGATGTAACTCAAGCTATAAATCCTGCTATGGAAAGTCTCAGTATTTGTGTAAGCCTACCACACGTGTTAGTCTGCAGACTTTTATATGATTTGGAGAAATGTCTTGTTTTCCAAAGTCAGTCATTTTTGCAAACATTAAGTGTGTTTTCTCCACTCTTCTCATCAATTGAAGCAGGTTAATTACAGTTATATCAAAATACTATAGCAACCCTCTTTGTTGAACATAGCTTGATCTGAGGCATCCTCTAAACTAAAGACCTTACATGTAAAAGCTGAGCAAAAAAACTGGAGCTGTTTAAATCCAGGGATATATGGTGTGCTGTTACCTAATGGAGACATTGGTATGTTTTATGCTTTACTAAATATAGGTTCATACCTGACCCACTTACAGTATGTGAGCTGGATGTATGTAAATTGGGTTCTGGTGGATGTGAATGTTTAATATTAAAAGGGTTTTATATGAGTGGTTTGTATCAGTGTAGCACTGGGATTATATGGTTGTGTCAACATACAGATTTACATGTTCACTGGCAAACCTGTTAACTGTTACCTGTCGGCATCATTATCGCCTTTTCCTTTCATAAACATGACAGGGAGATAAAAGGTGCAGCAATATTCGTGGCCATATTTGTGTAAAACCTAATGAACTGTATCACATACTGGTTTTTGTTTCATTTGCATTGCAGGTACCATCCTGGTTCATTTATCTTCTTTAATTTTATTTTATTTTTTTAATCCATACAGTGTATACATGTGGGTCTGGGGAAGATAGTTTCAAAATTATGAATGTACTCAACTGATATTGGGGTTAAATGAAATAAAATGGTGGATTGGATATAAATTAAGGCTAATTTCTTTCTTGTATTAACATGTTCTATTTCATATTTATTTTACTTAATATTTCAATTTAAACAGTAGGCAGATTTTTGTTTTTTGTGGCATTGTTTAAATTAATATAGTCTAGGTTGAACGTACGTAAAGTAAACCATATATAAAGGCTGCTAGTGTAAGTTTAATTCTTGGAAAAAGTTATATTTGTAGTAAACTTAATGCTTATGTTATGTGGTGATATGGACAAAGTCTAAATTATGTTTAGTTCATTTAAAGGAACACATGAAGGTCGGTTTATTTGTCAAGTGTCACTCAGTTTAGTAACAACTGAGGCTTATATCCTCCCCAAAACCCCAAAACAACCTTTTTGTTATCAGTGAAAGACACTTGAGTTGGATTGTGGGAAATGTAGGATCCACTGGTTTTCTGGAGTTTAACCCACACCAGGACTAAAAGTTAAAAAGGGATACTGTAGCTTCTTCTGCCTCAAATGTCCATATTTATTTCAAAAACACTTCTTGAGTTCCCCAAATTTCTTAAAATTAGATATTAAATTGTTGGATTACACCTTTTGGATAATTAGTGGTATAGTTTGTATTCACTTAAATTAATTTGTCGTTTTGTCCAGAATAAACGCCAATTCAACAAAGGACCATCATTTTTATATTATTATATTTTTATAACACAGTGCACATTAATTGCTCACACACATAAATCTGACCATTTTACTTTAATTTTGAAATTGTAACCAGAAACATGGAACAGTGTATGAACCACAACTGTAGTAATATTTCAAATACTTTCAATAACAGAGTTTTAATAGTATTTACATGCTAAACTGTATGAAACAACTATAATCAGAAAGTTAATCAGAAGTTGTAATGAAGGAAGGGACACACAATTTGTGAAAATTTATCCCTCCATCTCGAGAAACACTACTCTTTTGGCCAAGTCTTCCTCACCATATTTGTCCTGTAGCTGCTGATGGGCGACAGAATCAGCTGAGAGGAGAAGACTGTCGTCATAACGATTCCAAAATGGTCCAGAAAACGAGGAAGGATTCAAAAGCAGATTCAGGGCAGCAGAGAAGTCTCCGCTGGTCTTCAACAAGGCTTTGGTGACACTAGCTAAGTCCTAGAGGTCAAACCATAGAGGTCAGAAATGACTTGAAACACACAGATGGAAAGGTGTCAGACAATGAGGAAAAGTAAATCTTCAATTAAAGAAATAAACTGTACTACTACTTCTTTTCTGTCTTGTTTTCCATCTGTTAGAGTATATTTCTAATACTAAATAGGACATAACCAAGAATAAGGACCATGTAACAGCAGTCAGGTTGCTGCCTACATTTTAGAAAAGCAAAAAATAGAAAATCACAATACAAAAAAAGATGATGCATCTACTTACCTGGTTTGTCTGGGACATTAGGTCTCTGATTCGCTGCTTGTCCTCCTCTAGCTGAGCCTGAGTCAGAGAGAGTGCAGCATCGTTGCTCACTACTGGCTGTGCTGCAGCTGCTGTATTATCACCAACAAGGGACTGAGAGTCGTGTTCCTGAGATTCACTGTCAAATATGAACAGATGGGCCCTGGAGGCTCTGTGGACAGTCTCGGTAGCGGCAGGTTTGGGACAGCTCGTCTCTGGGACGTGGCTGCTGCTGGAGCCCTGAGCCTCTTGACTATTCGCCTGGAGGTTTGGTCCAGGTTCAGAATTCGACCGTTTGGACGGACCTGCAGTCGTGTCTGGAGGTGGGAGGCGAGGATCTGTGGAAGTGGGCTGAATTGTAGCTGTTTCAGCTGGGTTATGGACATCTGGAGCTTCATTTTCACCAGACTAGGAGACAGAAACAAAACAGTCTTTAGTACATCTCAACAACAATGACTACAACACTGCCTTTGTGTTCCTACTATGCACAATAGGGGCTTGTTTTTGGAGATAAACTATTCAGCAGATGTTTAGGCAGAAAATAGTAACTGAGGACACTAACATTTAGAGAAGTTTTTTTTTTATTAAATAATAATACATTAACGTATAATATCTATTTTGGGTGAATGGTTAGGTATATATGAATCAATCAGCACATATGTCAGGAAAAGATTTATAAACTTACATAAATACATAAAAACATATAACACTATATTCTTTTATTACATATAGGAAATTAGCATTTCCATCCTCTATGTTTTTTTAACAAAACAGACCATTTAGTCTTTGTTGCACCTAACAGCTTCCCTGATTTGAGACCTCTCGCAAGCTCAAAATTTTAAATATTTCTGTTGCCCAAGCTTATGATTAACTGTTGTTCGAGAGAGTCTTTGGAGTCTTTATTGACTTTTGTTAGGTGAGTTTTTTCATTTTTGCAGTTTACTGGTACTGAAGTGAGCTTTATAAATAAAACAACACCGTTTATTTAGTGTAATCATACCTCACTTTCATCTTCAAACTCTTTCGTAGCCAACTCCAGAATCCCTAACTTCCTCTTTTCTTTTTTCTTCTCTCCTTTCTGCGCCAATAAATTAGATTCTTCATCTGAGAAACATAACGGAGCAAGAGAAGTGAGATCATGCTCTATGCTTCACTTAGTGTATTTAAATCTACTGTAAGTAGTATAAAAACATGATTAAGATAATGACTCACTGTCTGCAGAGGAATCACAAACCTGTTCGTGGTGTTTCAGGGACAGCAGCTTCTTCACTCTCCCCTTGTTGACTCTCTGCTACTGCCGCCACACTCTCCCCTCTGGCTCTCTTAGAGGGCTGCTGGTCTATCGTTGTGCCTTTTTGAAGAGCAGACTTCACAGATGATTTTGTTTTCTTCAGGGTCAGAGGAGATGATAACAGTTTCTCAGCAGAAGTTGATGATGATCTAAGTTTTTTCCCATAAGGTTCAGGCGATGATGACGCCTCAAGCTCGAGCTGCCTGCGTGATATTCGACGCTGCGGTTGTTCCAGCTTGGGGGAGGCCTTCTGCTTCACCTTTCTCTTTATTTGAGAAGGAGTGTCAGGCGGGGACTGAAGGGAGTCCTCTGGCACGCATTCATTTTGTGGAGAGATGACTGATTCTGGTTCTGTGCTCTCAGCTGAAATGGGGTGCACATCTGTTTCAGGATCCAAACAAGGCCCCTCAGATTGTAAAGAGTCAGATGTTCCAGCAGCTACAGTTCCTACTGGTGTGCTTTCAGCTGTCTGGGCATCAGTCTGTGGGTTCACATGTTGCACCTCACCATGGGGAGAGCTCAGTGTTTCAGTTTCCACATTTTTGTCAGCTGATATGGGCTGGGCATATATCTGTGGAGCCACCAAACCCATTCTGCTCAGTCATTTCAAATAGTTATTAAATCACATAAAAACAATATGCATTTGACTCATCTTTGAATCACAGATGTTGCAGAAGTCTTGGCACTTATCAATGTTTTAATGAGCCACATTTGTACAGTACATATAGCACATACTTTAACTGTGGTGTTTATAGCTGTGAGTTAATCTCCTACCTGTGTTAGGGCAGTTTCTGCTGAAAGCTTCTGAAGGGGATCTACTTCTGGTAAATGAGGAGGAGGTACATCCTCTCCACAGAAGGGCTTTTGAATGTCTGTCTCTTGATTTTCCTCATCCTATAACAGAGACATACATATAATGTTTCATATCTATAAAAGTGGACTATGTATCTGGAGGTATTCCAAAGCTTAACTTGTAAATAGTATAAGGTTTGTTGAATGTTTTCATTGTTATACTAAAATAAAGTCACAGTATATACAATTGATAATTTAAACATTTGGCACCATCTTGTGGTTATTTGAAAAAATACACTTGCTCCAAAAGCCTCTGTGACATCAGAAGTGAAGTTCACAATAAATTTTTAGGGGGAAAAAATCTTCATGCAATTCCACCAAAGGAAGACATGCTTTTGAATTTTGCTGCTAAAATCTAAACAACATAAACATAATGAATCAGATTCATTTAGAATAATTACAGTCACCGTGGCATTAACATTTTGTTATAACATTAACAGTAGCTTGATCTTAGTAATAAAAACATTAGCTTGAACTTTTTTTTCCCTCTGTAGAGACATACTGATAACTTGACACCTTTCATCTGAAACACAGGCAACCTTGATTATCTGCAGGAGACATGTTCTATAATGTGAACTTTTTTTCACACATATTTACATTAGGGCTGGGCGGTATGGACCAAAACTCATATCTCGATATTTTTAAGCTGAATGGCGATATACGATATATATCTCGATATTTTTTGATCC
>JAUMHL010000025.1:16520499-16533187 GCA_032362345.1 Sandelia bainsii
ACGATATTGTCTCATTTTATATCTCATTTAGAAGTATATCGATAATTTTAAAATATCGATATATCGCCCAGCCCTAATTTACATATATGATGATGATATAATATAAATCATCTCAATAAATTAAAAAAACAGACCAAAATTAGAAACTAATGTCAAAATAACCACAAAAAGAAAATTTCTTTTGACGCCTTACCAACAAAAACTGAACATTATAAGCTTTTTAAAATTTTTCAAGACTGTTAAAGTGAAATGGATTAAATTGTACAGGTATACTTCTTACTTTGAAAAAACTTGTGAAATGTAGAAAGAAAATGACAGAAAGTGACAAAACACCTAGCAACTGTTGACAGGTAAATTACCATGGTCTCTTTATCTGCTACCTTGCCGTCTTCCTCTGTTGTGTTTGCCTCCTCAGCTTCAGATTGTTTCTTAGCCAGTTGCACTCTATAACGATATTTCATCGACTGCCAGCTGTGACTGGTCACGTGCTGCTTCTCCATCTCTTGCCAAAGTCGGTTTCCTCCAATCTCTGTCTTGTGCTTGCTGACATAACTCAAAATGGCAGCGTCATCTTCAGGGGTGTAGGCGACCCTGCCTAATTATAATGAATGGCATATATCAGTGGATTAAAAACAAATAAACACAACTATGTGAGAATACATTATATTAACAATACAAAGGCAGTGCCCACATTGGGATCAAAATTGATTTTAACTGTTTTTTTTTACTATAATATTGAGTATTACCAGGTCTGTGCATAAAAAGTCAATGTAGGATCAACTGCAAAATACATTCTCACAAAAAGTTAATTTTACATCGCACCTCCTGAGAGTCCAGGAGAGCCCTCTTTGCTTTTATTCAGTCTAGCAGAGAGTCTCGGGGCCACTTCCGGATTTAACCTGTAGTCCTCCAAGTTCAGCTGTTCTTCCTTCTCAACACAGTCGTGAATGTATTGGGTGGACACATACCTGAGCAGCCAACAAACAACAGCTGATTTCTGGGCATTTTTTAGTTAGTTGCACAACAACAACTTCTGCTAAATAAAATAATTTAGCTGGTTGCATGCATGTAAATGAACGTGGTTCAGTTTGTTTTGCTGTTCTACTACTGATGAGATATAATTTACCTCCAAGGTTTTATATGTAAAAAAATCTATATGTGAAATACATTTCTTGTGCTCTACTGTGCAAGTGAGACTAATATTTTCTACCACCTACCAGTGAGCAGTGGTTTCAGGAATAGAGTCTCTTTCCTCGGGGTTGATCAGCAGGATCGCTCCCGGCTGCTGGACATTACACAACAACCCTCCTCCAGCTGTGATGAGTGGCTGAAGCTTGCGTTTGACGGGACCCGGTCGCAGGAAGAAAGACATGGGTTCTCCATCAATGGTCATGAAAAGAACTGGGGAGATATTAGATTTAACCGCATCCTGCTGTTTGGACGACATGGTCAAAATATCTCACCTGTTGGAAGAAATAAATGTACAGAGCATTAAACAAGTCTGAAATTAAAGGTGAAAAAGTATTTGCCCCCTTCCTGATTTTTTGTTGTATGTTTTTGTCACACTTCCGTGACACAGATCATCAATCAAATTTTGCCATTACACAAAAATAACCTGAGTAAATACAATATTCAGTTTTTAAATTATGATTTTATTTATTAAGGAAAAAAAGTTGTTAAAACCTGCCTGACCCTATGTGAAAAAGTAATTACTAAACAAATCCTAAAGAAATTCAAGTACAGATGAGAAACAAAGTGATTGACATGTATCAGTCTGGAAAAGGTTACAAAGCTATTTCTAAGGATTTGGGACTCCAGCAAAAAAAGAGTGAGAGCCATTATCCACAAATGGAGAAAACTTGGAACAGCGGTGAACCTTTGCAGGAGTGGATGGCCTACAAAAATTACTACAAGAGCACAACAACAACTTCTCCAAGTTCATAAAAGAACCCAGAACAACATCTAAAGACCTGCAGGCCTCACTTTCCTCAGCTACGGTCAGTGTTCATGATTCAACAATAAGAAAGAGACTGGGCAAAAGTGGCATCCATGGGGGAGTTCCAAGGTGAAAACCACTGCTGACCAAAAAGAACATAAAGGCTCATCTCACATTTGCCAAGAAACATCTTGATGATCCCAAAGACTTTTGGGGCAAATTTTCAGTGGGCTGATGAGACAAAAGTTAAACTTTGTGGAAGTTGTGCGAGCCATTATATCTGGTGTAAAACTAACACAGCATTTTATAAAAAGAACAACATACAGTCACACTTCCGTGACACACGGAAGGTTTATGGGACAATTACTTTGTCACATTGGGCCAGGAAGGTTTGGACAGCTTTTTTCCATTAATAAATGAAATCATCATTTAATCATTTAAGTGTGTCAAACATATAATAAAAAATAAAAATAAAAACATAAAGGGGACAAATACTTTTTCACAGCACTGTTTGACTAACATTGCTATGAGTGTGAGCATTTACATACTATCAGAAGCTGTAAACAAAAAAAACAAAACCACTGATGCATAAACTGTAACGTACAATAACAGAACTGTCAACTGAATATCTTTGGGGTTTCACACTTGGCTGTGGTAAACACAGACGACCATCGTCCACTTTTCTTGGATGTTTAATTGACAGAACAATGAACTGATTCATTTAAAACGCGGTTTTTAAATGCTATTATTATCATTAGCTTCATCTCTTTCATTAGTTGCCAGTTTATTGGCTAAACGGTGCTTAAGGTAAAGCAATAATAAACTAGTACTTCAATTATTCTACATTCACGGAGATTATAACGCAACAGAAGAGATAGAAATCTACATAGAACAGATTCAAGTTAACATTATTGGACATAAGACGCTAAAAGACATATTTAAACCACGTTTTGGTCTCTCACAGAAAACGCCTGGAGGAAGTTTACGTTGCTAACAGTCTTGTTAACACGTGAAGTTCAGCGTAGTCCGAATAATGGCGCACTTATGGAGAGAGTTTCTACCTAAGTGGCTTATGATATGACTACATAAAAACACAGATAATAATAAAAAAAAAATTAACTAAAAACTAACAAGCCTCACTGACCTCCTGTGAGAGCTTCCCGCCCGCAAACATGCAAAACAATTCCTACTTCCGGTTTGTTCTTCTTCGGCGAATTGCATCTGTTTCGTGTTGCATTAGCACCCTCTCTGTTTGTATCTATAATACACTGTAATTTCGATCTGTTTACATCTAAATCTAATACAACGTTAATACTTTGCCCATTGAGGGATTCTGCATTTGGGTTGTCTTTCCGTTTCCCTACTTTCTTCTGCAGACATCTAATCAGTCTAATCAGATGAACAGGATACAGCCAGTTTAGATCACTCCCTTTTGCCTCAACAACTTTTGGTTGTTTTTCTTGTTTTTGTTTTTACAGCGCAACATTCCCTCATCCAGTCACTGCACTACTGAGTGACAGACTATTACTACTGATTTCTTCACAGTTATTTTGACTGTTTATAATAAATAATAATTTATATTTAGTATATTCATGTGCCTCCGATTTTAATCCCAGTCTATGAGCCGATGTCTTTATTGTTTGTATGCTCAACTGCACACAACACTGAATGCAACACATCACAGCACATCACAGTGACTCCTTTTTACTACATTTAAAAGAGAACTTAAATGTTATTTATTGAAAAAAGGATCGCATGAGCAAATCATTTGAAATTATATTCATACTTACACTCATGTGAAAAAAGCTTCTTAAAAAATCCTCTTGTTTCCAATGTGGCTGAAAACAGGTGATGAAATGATGAAACAGAAATGTTTTTGTTGAATTTAAATCTTTAGCTACTCCTTGGAGCCTCTTTTCTTAGAGTGTAAAGCTCACACTTCTCATTTAACATGTTGGACTGTATTTCTTAATCCTTGACTACTGCTAAACTACTAAGCACAGTGATCTCAGTTCACTTTTTGAAAAACACTGCAACTAATTGCCACACAGAGGCACACAACATGTGACATAAAAACACTACATTTTCAGAAGAGAGCACACACTGTTATGTGAGCGAAAATAAAAATAAAAGTTGAGTCATTGTTGTCTGGGCAGTGTAAATAATACATGAGGTCAGGACCACACACAGTCAGAGTGCTGATGATCTTATTTTCATAAACTAACACCCTTCAACCTAAACAACTCAGCCAAGCTAGGAACTTGCTTAATCAGAGACAAAATGTATGTCTTGAATTAAACACATAAACACTGACGGTCCAGTGGGACATATCACTTCTGAATCAGTTGATGGCCCCTGAGGTAGGTGCTGCTTGATGACGGATAACTGCACTGATTTCAGCACCTCATTATGAAATACACAGCAGTTATATAAGGTTAAATAATATCATCTGCACAGCCAAAACCTCAGATGTGTTTTTCATATAGTTACTGCTGAATAAGTCTGAGGATAGAGTTTCGTTTCTTATGGCAAAAACAAATTAAATTATTTACCTTTTATAGGAGCAGAGTCACAAGTCAATGACTCTAGTTTCAGTCAGTTTATAGTGATGAAATTTTAATAAGTTTAAGCAATGGTAAGCCTGTATTAATAACTGTTTTATTAAACAAACACAAAGCAAAAGGTTTCATATGTATACAGTTAACATACATAATGTTATTCTCAGATCATCACACCGCATAATCTTGAGACAAAGAGATCCATTGTTGCTTTTTGTTTCGATTTTATTCTTTGTTGATTCCACTTCCATTAAAAATATAGTTTGCTAATCCACTGTGTTATCCTACATTTTCTGTTCAGAAAGATGTATGTGTATGTACAAGGATTTTTTTTTCTGAACTCACCTTAAAATGTGAATATACGCAGATACGAGCATGATTTGTCACATCACAAATCTTATGAAATCTAGGTTAATAATGAACTATTATGTGCAGGTTTGTAACTTCCAGCACACATCAAATGAACCTGAACATTGTGGTAAAGCAGGAGACATCATGTTGTGAGTCTTTACATTTTAACATTTACATTTTCAAAGATCCAGAACATTTTAGTAAGAAGCTTGTTGTGCTTTGAGGAACTGAGTTAAATTGAACTTTTTTGTGGAAAAACAAAACACGAAAAAACGACGACACACAGTTTATTATTCAAAGCAGAGTCATTTCAAATGTCTTATAACCGGAGGGAATCTTAAAAAGCCAAACCTAATTTGCACTTTCTAACATCATTATTTTTGCTGCTTTGTGAAAAACAGGTTTAACATTACTTATTGTTTAATCTGGTAAACCAGGAGGCCATGGGAAGGAATTGGGCTGTTCTGTTTACTGTATCAGCTCGCTGACCTTGCCTCTCAGTCCTGACAGCTACATTATTGTTATTGGCCTCTATTGTTCCTCTCCCTCTTCGACTCAACCAGCTGAAACAATACAACATCCACTGAGGTGCTGTGACTCCTCCAAATCAATGCATGTTTGTGGACAGTCTGTAATAATTAGACAGATGTGAAGATATTCACTCCTGCAAGCTGATTAATAGCCATCCTCTTCCCAGGCATCTGCCCTGAAATAGTCCACTCATTCCTGAGCTGTCGTCACACAGAAGGAATGAGCTGCTGTGTTAAAATCTGGATTTTTTTCCCTCTAAAATCATCAGCTGCAGGGAGGATGTGTGGTCTGGTCACCACAGCTTAGCTCAGTTTGATTGGGTCTGGCTCTGGTTGAGGAAAATCCCCCTGCTGTGAAGCTCAGTACTTGTTTCCAGCCTGCAGAGGGAGATCTGACACTGCTTAACTGAACACCAAGGCTGTCATTAAAACAATATCTCTAATACTGATCACTATGGTGCAGAAGAATGAATTCATATTCTTACTGTTCCTGAAAAAAACTGCATTGTAATGTGATCTAAAAAGTGCACCTGCTTGCAGACTTACCATCTGGAAACAGTTTTAGTCAAATTCTCATTGGGGTGATGCACTTTTTTAAGCATTTGATATACCTTGTTACAAAACTCAATGAATCTCCTCGACTATAGACACAGCAATCACGTCATGATCCTCCCTGTGGATGTGCTGCTTCGGTAAAAAACATGTATCATTTGAATGAGGAATTAGTGTAAATTACTGTGCCCACCAGCAAGCTTGGGTCATGTGAGTCATATGACAGAACAGCTGAAACCAGGCCACTGTGCATCACACTTTAGTACTTTTCCAATCAGGTTTTAATTAACAGTGTTGAGGAGAAAGTGAATGAATGAGTCATTCAGGGAAGAAAAATCCACCTGACAAAGGAAAAGTGATATGGGATTTAAGTGCATCAATTAAAGTTGCACAATGTCTGAAAAACAAGCTCATGCTGGCATTTGAAATCACAAGAGCATTTCTACATTGTTGAAACAGAATTGTTTTTATCACATACATTCAAATCAAGATTACTGGCCATTTTCTTGTTGGGCAATATCAAATTAGTGCAATTCAGTGGTGCTGTCACGTAATCTTTTGTTAGCCTGGCTAACTGACTAGCTAACTAACTAGCTTTGGATTGTCAGTTTCTTGTCTTACCAGTGGCTTGGGAAAGTACGTTCACTAGGACCAACAATCAGCACAGATAGATGTGCGATAGTGTTCGAAACTCAGTCACGTCGCATAACAACGACAACACTCCTTCATAGTGAGACAGAAAGGCGTCAGTCTGAGCAAAAAAAATGAGCACATAAAAATGCAGAGAGATGGAGACAATGTTGTGAATTCACAAATAACTTATATCTATATACATTTTTCATTTTTTGGCATTTGTCTGAGAGTTAGATGAGAACAGTGGTAAAAGAGATACTAAAATGTAACAATAAAACATAGTACAAATGCTCTGTGACTAGTAAAAGTCTAAACGCTACTTCAGTAACAGCAGAAATGTATTATGAACAAAATAAATACTTAAACTGCAAAAAGTACTCACGGGAGTAAAAGACTGTTTTTCATAAAAATGCATATTAGTGTATTCTCATTAGCTGGTAAAAGTGGGGCTAATTTTAACTTAATTATAATTTTAATTACTGTGTCTAAATCTACAAAGTAACTAACTACAGCTGTTCTGTAAATTTAAGATAAATACAGTAAAAAGTACAAGATTTCCATCTGAAATGTAGTGTTATAATGTTATAACAAAGAAATATTCAAGTAAAGTACCTCAAAATGGTACTTAAAGCTTTAATATGCAGTTTAAGCACTAACATGAGACTCAAAATCAGTCAGTCCCAGTCCTCCCTCTCCCTGCTCTGCTGTGGTCTTCTATTGGCTGCTATGCTCCACCACACTCTGCACAGTCCTTCAGGTATCAGTCATTATCAAATTACAATAAATAATTCTCACTCAAAAGGTTTTGTGTTGTCAATATCTCTGCACTGAACAAATTCAAAAAAGTTACATACCTTTAAATGCACTACTTGTGTAAATGCATTTCATTACTTTTCACGACTGCATGAGAACATCAATGCCACTCTCGTGTCTGTCCTTTAACTATGTGCCTGGGGGAACAAGACTATTAGCATAGCTTAGCATAATTATGAAAAACAGTGGTTCCTCCTTATCCGTGAATCTGAAGTTCACTTATCAACATGTTTAGCCCATGCAAAAACTAAAAGGTACTGTACTGATATTGCCACCTTCTGATGCCAACTCTTTCCCCCTGTTTCTGACATTTGTGTGTTGTGTACACTCATGCAAAGAAAGCAAATTTAATTTATTTCCCCAAATGTTTTCCTTTAACCTTTTCCTTAAATTAAAAGATTTTGGGATTTACACGTAAATGCTCATTAGAAGATGTCATAACAACCTTTTGACCTTCTTTTTGTGGTTTTTATTTTTGTCTATAGGATCCTGACCTTCACGTTGTTTCTGACTGCACATCAAGAAACACATTGTTTTAAAAGTGCTTACATTGGAATTTAAAAATGTTATAGTCTCAAGGTAGCTGGTGTGTCTGTATACAGCAAATGTGAATAAATACTGAGAGACTAAAAATGTCATTTCACTTGATAGGAAATTTTGTACAGTAGCATTGCCCTAATGTGAGTCATAGCCAATGACAAAACAGCTGAAACCAGATCACATTTCTTTATAACGCAATACCTTTACACTCAGGTTCTAATGAAAGGCGCTAAAGAGACAGTGAATGAATGAGTCAGCTTGAAAAAAATCCACCTGACAAAGGTAAAGTGATGTGAGGTTTAAACCTTCAAGTTGCACAATGTCTAAAAAAACAAGCTCATGATGACGTTTCAAATCACGAGAACATTTCGACGTTTTTGCAACAGATTATTGTTTTTTTGTTGTGCAATTTCAAAGTAATGCAACCAAACTGCACTGTCATCTAGTCTTAAGCTCTTCACTTCCCCTTATTTACTTTTCTGTGACAACACATATCAATTAGGATCTAAATGTAAGAGATTTTCAAGATTCAAGATTTATTGTCATGTGTACAGTAAGGAAACACATGTACAATGAAATTCTTTCTTTGCTGTCCACACCATATGCCACATAATGAGAATAAGAATAAAGATAAAGATAAATAAATAAAGATAAAGATAAATAATCATCCACTGTGACTGTGCAGATTGAGGATAAGTATTAAAAGAAGCAAATAAGACACACAAAAAACAAATAAACCCTTGTATAAACTAAATAAAAATAAGTAAAATAAATTACACAACAGGTACTACACATGAATAGCAATGTTTATTACGTTATATAACCACATACTTATCTTACAACAGAAACGTTTTTTTTACATTTGTAAAAATACAAAGATAAATGCATGACCCTGTTTCATGATCTTGTTAGATTTAGCATTGCATGATAATCATGAAAATAAAAGAGAAAAAAGGAAATCCAGAAAATGAATCCAGATTATTTAAAAACTCTTTAAATACAGACCAGAAATTTACAAAAACGTAGACATTATTAGGTTATAGGCCTGAAATAAATGTTTTGTAATATAAATAGGAACTTTTCCTCCTTTACTTTTTCCTTTCTTGGCTGAACTTAGTGTTTTTTAAGCGCTCATAAGACCATAAAATGTCTTATTCCCATCAATTCCCGAGGTGTTTTCTATATAAACACCAGATTAAACGGAACTAGTTCTTGTGGGCAGTATTTTCCTGTTCCAGTGGCAGGTGTATCACTTCAGGCTTGTACAAGGACACACAAACATACACATATCAGGTGTCACACACTCTGGTGGGAGTAGAATTCCTTTCAGATACTAAAACAAAAGAGGATAAAAAATAAAGCTGCTGTTTCTTGAGGAACTCAAACAAAAACAAAACTTCCGCTATCTCTGGACTTGGCTTAGCGTGGATAGACGACAGCAGAAATATACTTTCTGAATATTACTTGGCAGATTAGCTGAGGAATCTTGGCAAGGTTCGGTCATCAGAGACTGGTCGTAACAAAGTGAGGATATGCTGATTCAGCATAAAGAACACATTTAATTACCATCATCATCAACCATCCAAGAGGACCATCCGGCCCCAAGCCAGAAACCCCCTACCATCATCTGCCAATTCAAAGGCCTATTTTTAGGGGCCAAACTTCTCCTTTACTCTGCTACTTTCTCACGTCCCCCCAGCTATTCTCTCAGCGCTTATGCCTGGCTTTCTCATTGTTTCCGTCTTTTCTCCTTGTTACTACTCACAGTCTTTTTATCATTGATCAGATGAATTTGCTTCCATATTTTTTTGTTCTTGCAGTATAGCCGTAGAAGAAAAGACAGTGATGGAGGAAAGATTCCAATTATTTACTGAAGTAAAAGTAGCAGTACTATGTTATACTTAAACTATGAAAAATACTTATTTCATTTTAATATCAAGAGGGGAAATCGATTTGGAGAAGGCACTCATACACACAGGCATTATATATGCAACCACAACAGACAAACCAGCAAACACTCTGAAACAATACAAGCACATTAAAATATTGCATAATATCCTGCACAAAAGAATTGCATAGTTTAAAATATATAAAAAATATAGCCTAATAAAAGTAGAGAAGTATAAAGTATACATTTAAAAATACATCTACATATGTGAGTGAGTGTGAGATGATTTATGACAATAGAAATCATCTCAAGGCACTTTATATAGTAAGGTTAAGATCTTACAGAGTTACTGTATATTGAAATCCCAACAAATCCCCCTTGAGAAAGCTCCAGGCGACAGTGGAGAGGAAAAACCCCCTTTAACAAAAGAAACCTCAAGCAGAACCAGGCTCAGGGTGGGCAGCCATCTGCCTCAACCGGCTAGGGTGAGTGGAAAGTGGAGAGAGAAAAGAACAGGAACAACAAAAACATTTGGCAGGTTCGTAGGTTCAGAAGAGCTCGATTTAGAAAGAACTGGCATCAGTGTTATTATGTCAAATCATCACAGCCGGAACAGAACACACAATTCCCCAGGTTCAAACACTACGAGTCAACGTTGTTGTTGTTGTTGACACACCAATCAGAACCTCAGGATAGATGAAAGGGTAACGGGTCAATTCACTTGTTTTAAAACAATGGATCCACAAAGACCTGGAGGTAGAGGAAGAGGATATAGAAGAGGAGGTGGATAATGTGAGGGGTTTTTCCCCACTGCCTGGCTAGGGCTAATGTTGCCTGTGACACTGATGAGAATCTCTGCCCTGACCCAGAGCAGAGGCAGAGTAAATGTGATTTCTTTTTTTGCATGTATAGGGTGACTGTGGCTTAGGAGGTAGAGTTTGTTGTCTGTTAACTACTGGGTAGGTGGTTTGATGAAATTTGATGATTGTTTAGAAGCGCTAATCTCACTAAAAAAACATTTAGAAACAAATATCCTTGCACCTCTGCTATGCTGTTCTGTGAGTCTGACTTCACAAGAGGTGGTGATAGCACCTCTCAACAAAAAGACTTGTGGTAGCACTTTATAGCTCAGTAATATCTAGGTAATAATAACTGTGGGTTATATATTTTAGTAATAACAGGTTACTATTATTATGGGTTATTATGTTGACAATAAAAAGCTAAATCATGGTAGTTACTAAAATAATAGGTAATAGCTTGATATAAGCAATAGATATATCTAGATCAGGGGTAGACAATCCTGGTCCTAGAGAGCCGCAGCCCTCCTTGTTTTCCAACTATCTCTGCCCTTCTCACTGCTGATTACCTGGATCAGGTGTGTTCAGCCAATCAGAAGCTGTAAGTGCAGGGATGACAAGCCGGGCTGCCTGATCTAGGTAATAGGATGCAAAAGAACACATGCATAATAATGTGGAAATCAAACACCAATTGGTAAGTTTCTAATAAGAAAGAGACAAAGATATCCATAAGTCCCAAACCGTTGTTAATTCAAGTCTTTTTGACATTCGCATACTCCTGTTCATAAATATGTCATAAAATTGTATTTCTGGGACAGGAAGCATATACACATGCAGCACAGTGTCACGAAGGGGTAAGACACGTTTGACAAAATGCCTTGCTTACAGATCAAAGTGTAAATATGAAATATGAACTAAATAATACATACATAATTGTATTTATGCATTTCCAACAGTTTCACAAAGACAGGTGTACCTAACAAAGTGCTTTGTGAGTGTATATTATTAAGTTATGTATTATATTATTATTATATTAAGTATTATTACAATGTAAAATTTATTGACACATTAATGTAGCAGACACATTTTATTGTCTAAATGAGTGAAAAGACCCCGAGAGAACTGGGCCTTTTCCTGCTGGTAGTCAGGGCGGTGACAAAGAGGGAGAAGAGATTGCACAATCAGGTTTGACCAGTTTACAGCAAACACACAAAAACTTGTAGTGTGCTTGTAAATTTCATCTGCCAAAAACAATCCATATGAGCTATTTATAAATAGCATTTCGTAAAGTGTGTGGTGGAATTGAGAAGAAATAGGGAAGAGCTGTGATTAACATACAAAGGCAACATGCAAAGGCAGGATGCAGAAAATGTGATATTTGTCATAGTTTCACTATTGAAGCAGGTGTTTACTAAGGCTCCACACGCAATGAGAAACCACAAAATGAAGATCCAGGTACCTATAATATGCTGTATTAAAACAAACAAAAAAAACAAAACTATATTTTATTTTATACTTTTTCTGAAGACCCTGATCTCATGCTGTAAAGTATAATTTATGTACACTAAAAGTTGCTGATGTGGTTTCTAAACAATCACATCTAATTCAATTCATGGTCGATTTTACCATACTGAAGAAGAAATGTGTCTATGCAAAGTGAGGAAGAAAACATGATGGTTTAGAGCATGACTTTTAACTTTGCCAAGAGTTAAACAAGAGGAAAGCTCTGTGTAAACGAACCTGTGCCGCATGTTGAGGTGACCTGATGTCTCAGTGGGCTAAAGTGCGATGTCCTAAGTTCAACTCTCACTCTGACCTTGTTGTTTTGCACGCTATGCCCACTCTATCACAGTTTTTCTCTCTTTTGTCTCTTTGTAATTTGATTGTTCAAATAAATTAATAAATTAAAGGATGCTCAAAAAAACTGCATGTGCAATATACAGCTCTGGAAAAAATTAAGAGACCACTGCAAAATTATCAGTTTCTATGATTTTGCTATTTAAAGGTATATGTTTGACATTTTTGTTTTATTCTATAAACTACTGACAACATAACTCCCAAATTCCAAATACAAATATTGTCATTTAGAG
>JAUMHL010000025.1:16533287-16613556 GCA_032362345.1 Sandelia bainsii
TCAATATTTGGTGGAATAACCCTGATTTGCAATCATAGCTTTCATGCAGTGGTCTCTTAATTTTTTCCAGAGCTGTATATATATCTACTGAATTAAGAAATAAAAGCAACTCCCTGCTTGCTGATCAAACTTGTTTCCAATTGGTACAGACTTTCCAGTCTGCACAGTTCAGCAGAGTTCAGATGTCGCAATCATTTCAAGAGGGTGTGTGTGTGTGTGTGTTTGGTAAGAGGTGCTAAAGACAGCTGATGTAATGGCTGCAAAACAGATTTCCATGAGTTTGTGTGACTGGAATACTTTCAAGGAAGGTACTGTGTGCAAATGTTTTTTGATGGTACATGTGTAAATGCACTCCAATGACTTCAAGCAAGAGACAGATGTCAAATAAAAAGTTAGAAAATACTTTATTTACAACAAATTTTTTCTTTTTCTCACATTGATCAAATTTTTTGTCTTTGGATCCCCCCAGCCTAAAAAACAAAAAACAAAAAAACATCTCATTGGTCAGACATAGTAGACACTTGGATACATCCATACAACAAACAATAATACAAGTAAATAGATATTACACATTGCATATGTATAATATATGTTTTAATGACATTTATTCAACAAAAAAGATCAACTCTTAAAGGCACAATATGGTGTCTACTGTTTATTTTTCAACAGAGCTGACACGATATTAACATGCCTTTTGTTGGCTTTCTCACAGTTTCTGCAGGTGAATGAGAGAAAAAATATGTTACAGTTAATAATCAGATTTCTGTCTTTGGCTAAAGCTGATGAAAATGAGATAGCACCTACACCCTGATGCCAAAACAAAAAATGTCTGTGTATTGTTTTGTTTGTGTGTGTGTATGAGCGTGAGCATTCATGCATTTGTGCGTGTTCACAGAGGTATTAAAGCATGTACACACTGCTGTTGCCTATGATGGTGATAACGCAACATGTAAATAAGCTGCACACAAACAACACATACTGTACAGTGCGACATGTGGTGTACAATATTCACAGTGATACATTTCCCCTTAAGGCACTAGAAGCAGGCTGTGTTGAGCATTCAGAATTTTATGCTCGAGTTTGACGATAAAAAAGCCCCCACTCTTTCAGTTAGTCATAGACACTCACCCTGATTGGTGTAAGAGGTTGTAGTTTCGTATTTAAGTTGGCAATCCGACTCAAAACAAAATGTCCAGGCTCAGCAGTGGCTAAATGACTGTGCACCACAAGGTATTCACATGCTGCTGTCTAGACAAGATTTACCATTCACATTCTGTCTTTCTTTCCTGGATTTCTCTTTTCCTGTTCTTCCCCATCTCTTTCTCAGTTTCAGTCAGTCAGTCGTCTGGCTGGGCACCTCCCTTTTTTCAACACACATCCTATATTTAAAAATAAAATTGTTTTATTTTATCTTTTTTTTTCTTGCTGTTTGCTACTTGTCCTTTTCTCCTGTCGAGTTCTAATACAAGTCCTTCATGATCTCCTGCAGCAGTGGGTGTAAGCACATGTCCACCTCTGTCTTCTTCAGCAGCTGGATGAGGTGGACGTGGTCAGTGACAATCTGACGTAGATCAGTCATTTTCTGGAGCAGTTTAGCAAACAGCTGCACAGACTCTGGGTGATTTAGCTTAAGCTGAAGCTCCAGCGAGTGAAGAACCGTCTCCTGAAGCTGCTCGATGGGCTTCACATTCAGGAGGCCTGGTCGGTCTGTGTGGGTTACAGAGACATTGAAACAGAGATACAGGTCAATGTGTAGATAGATGAGGCATACAGATATGCAGGTTTGCATGTTCAACGTGAATTAAAGGTACAGTTACCTCAATATTCAGTACCGTTTAGGTTAACATTTCTATTAATTGAAAATCTTACTTTGTCTTACTACTGGACCCAGCGACATTACAGTATAGCTCCAGTATTTACAAAACTCAACTTCAGAGGTGTATAAAGTACACAAGCTCAATACTCAAGTAAAAGTGCAAGTACTTGCCCAGACAAATACTCCACTATAAGTAGAAGTAGCCTTTAATTTTTCTACTATTATTGTACTAAAGCACAACTTCTGCATATTATTTAAAGTATAAAAGTAAAAGAATTCCACTAAGAAAAGAGCTAATTTTAAACATTGCTGAATGCTTTTAATAACATAAATGTAGAGGTCTGGTCCAGATTTGTGTTGACTAAAATGTGTTGTTACCAACAAAGTGTGGAACAAAAACAGACGTTGGTAAAGGTGGGTCTGATTTTAAACCACCTCGGGTAGTGACAGGATGTTAATCCATAAATTATACAGAAGAATTATACCATAAAAATGTAACTAGTTTTCATCTGATGTGTAGTGGATTAAAAGTAAAAGTACAGAACTTGAGTAAATCTACTAAATTACTTACCACCTCTGCTCTGCTTATCTTTATTTCAAGCCATAATCTTAGTCATTTAAGTTAATAACTGATGTAAATGTGTGATCTTAATCACCAGGTTCAAGGCCAGACTTTCATCAAGGAGTCACATGCAAACCTGTAACATTAGAAGTAATTTGGAAGTGTTAAGGAAAAACTAAGTAAAGTAAAATGTATCTACAGCTCAGTTTGGTTACACAGCTGATTTTGAATAATTTGTTTCAAGAAATTGACCATTAAGTCAATTTATCCATTATTATTCCTCCTAATACTTGTTTTAGTAATATAAATCAGTTGAGTTACTCACATATGTGAAACCCCACATGCTTTCCTTTTCTTCCCTGTTGTAATGATTTATTTATTTATTTTAACAAAACCACACAGTGAATTCTATGATCTAGTTGCTGTTTAGTGTTCCCACATGAAACTGGTGTATGCGAACAGATAAATGTGTCGGCAGTGTTCTTACATGTACATAAACCCTGTTTACACTTAGTTTTAAAATCTTGTCTTGGGTGATTGGATCACGAGTGGACAACTGAGACACAACATTGTTCACACCTGTACATACACATGCGTCTCCAAGGTGTCCAGCAGACCACTTGTGTTTAGACTTCATTACTGTCACTTCCGTTAACATGAGACACCAAACAACCACCATTTCCTGCATTGATGACGTATCTTCCTGCAACATCAGGTTACCCATTAGTGTTTACACACACTTCAAAAGATGTATAGAGTAGTTGAGACTGATAATCACTTAAACTACAGCTATGAAATTTCAGTATTACAGGAAGAAATGCTTTATGGAAAGATCGCTCCTATAACTCTCAGAAAACCAGCAACTGCATAACAGTCATGCTTGGCCTCATTCAGTGTGTCCTCGGTGTGCAGAAAGCAGAGTCAGGAGATCATATCAGGGGACATAACACGTGTGCGGGCACACATATATACATATCCTTGAGTGAATTAAACACATGGCTTACTTTTATAAGAGATGAAATGTTAAGGCTTGATGATGTGCTGTTATTAATAAGTTCAGAGCAAAATGTTTGGCCTGTGGTTGAAGGGGCACAGTAACTAATTTGGGGGGTATGGTCTGCTTATTTATCAACAGCATCAGATTCTATATAGTTTAAAATACACTGTTTTCTTAGAGGAGTACTTTTACTTTTGTACTTTAAATAACATTTAGAGGTTGTACTTTAGTAGAAAAATTAAAGGGTAACTTTTAGTTGTGTATTGAGTTTGTGTACTTTATACACCTCTGGCTACTGTTATCAATGACATTTACAACTTGTCCTATTAGAAAAAACACTCACCCCCACTGAGGATAATGACAGCCAGAAACAGCGCCATGTCACTGTCGTCAAGCTCCAGCGTGTTGAACTTAACGGCGAACTCAAACTTTGGTTCCATCATTTGACAGAAAGGTTGCCTGAGACTCTTTAGGAACTCCCGTGTCATGAAGATCTGTCCGTAGGAGATCAGGGTCCCATCTTTGTTCATCAATGGCGCCATCATGATGATCAAGACTTCTATCACACCGTATTTCAGCAAAGTTACCTGGGAAAGAGTGAAGAGCTGATATTTGAACTTCAGGGTAACAGATAAATTGTTCCATAGTCATAAAACAACATGTCAATACATGAAAAGAATCATCATCATGACAAAATGAATCATGAACAAGCACCTAAGACATCCTTGTATCTCACCTGATCATTTAGGTCCAGATCAACAAATCCAGGGATGCTCTTGGCGAACTCTGTCACTTCTCTCACACCTTCAGCGGAGCGTGACTGACAGCTGTGAAAGAATCGTAGCTCCACAGTGTCTGCTGATTCCTCTCTGCTGATACTCGTCATTCCCAAAACACCACAGTCTGGCCCCATGTGAACTCCTGTGAACCCTGAAACTGAAAGAGATTCATTTTTAATTAAATAATCTTTTCAGTTAACTTGCACATACAGAAGAAAAAACTGGACCAAACCCAGCAATGTGTTAAAATATCTTCAAAGGAACCAGCAACCAGAGTTTTTAAAGGTCATTCGAAAAGGAAGGTAACACTATGAGATGATGACATGGCGATTGCTTGATTTAAGAGAAGTTTAAGTTCAAGAACTATATTAAATTATCTTGTAAACACTGTACTGTGAAATACAGTACCACATAAAATGGACATCAGAAGCTAAATTATTGTTTCTGATGTCCATCAATTTTGCTTTTACTCTCCAGACCTTCAATTGATCATCCAGCTCTGATTTTTCAGGCATCATACAGTGATTAATACAGTCATGACAGAAAACAATACAACAAAACAACAGACGTAATAATATGATTTCCACATGATTACAAATAGCATTACTTCATACAGTCCTTTAGTAGTTCTAACCTCCGTGTCCAGCTGAAAGGATGGAGGGCTGCTGCTGGTGCTCCTGGATGGGTATCTGTCTGCAATTAATAAATTGCTCTCCTTCCATTAGAGACTTCATGTCGTGTATGACAAAAGGCTGGAGGCAGAGAAGAGGGAATACGAAGAAAGAACATATTGTGGAAGTAAGAAAGAGCAGGTAGAGAAGGGTGGGAGAAGACAGAAAAAAAGAAATATTCAGTTTAGTTCATTGAGTAGGTCATATATACTGTCTACCCATCTATCAACTGTGGTCATGGATCATTCATCAGACCTGCAAAAACACAAGACTGCATATCTCATATGTCTGATGGGCAAAGTAAATAAATCTTTGCTGCAGGTTGAGGCAGACGAAAAAACCTATTTCTTGGTAAATGAAGCTTAACTGAGTTAAAGTCAAGCTCACTGCTTAGCGAAACACTGGCAAAGACAAGCACTGGCCTGGAAGATGAATAGCACCATTCATACACTTAAATCTTCCTTGTTCGTAGTGGTAAAACAAACAATTATATGTACTACAGGAAGTTACAGCACAGTGTTTTAAGATTATTTTTAAGAATATTTTCTATGTGAGTGAATTACACAAATACAATTGAACACACTTTTTAGGAAAAAAAGGGGAGGGGGCTGACAATAAGCATAATCATAATTTATGTCATATTTATACATATTTATATGGACTATTATTTACCTATTTCATCCATGCTTAGATTTTCATTGTTCCATTCAGTGCAAACAGGTGGTTTGCTGCTACCACTTTACTTAGTGACCTTAGTCTTAGCTTATGTTGCTTTATAACATTGCTAAATTATATAATTTGCTCATTCTGTAACACTGAAACATTTTAGGCATTTGTCATTATTGTGTAATTACTACTTGTTGCCAAAGTTGCCTGTGATTAGCAACAATTAGATATAGTATCTTAAATTTAATTGAAATTCCATATGGTTCAGTGTGCACATCATGAACAAAAACAAAGAATGTGTTCATGTTGTCAGAGCGAAACACAAGCAACACTATGTGGTCTCAGGCTGGCTTTGTTTTTTAATTGGTCTATAATTACGGACACAAATTAAATTGCACAGACACTTCACAGTCATAACCTTTTACAAACTGCAATTATCAATAATTACCAAGCATAACACTTGTAAAAGCTGTCCTCTTCATTCACCTTTGATGCTGTATGTGGTGTGCTGATGGAGTGAAAAGCTGATTATGCATGAGCTCATATCAAGGACCCACATGTTCAGAGGGGGAAATATTCTTTAACAGTTATCAGTTACCAATCATTGATTCCCAAGTTGTTTCAGGAGGTTTGCTCAAACAAAGATTAAGTGCCATTTGGCTGCTATCATTGTGATTAACAGTCATAACAAGCAGACAGGAGAGATGCAGAGCAACCTTGAAGTCCTGTGACTTAAGGGACAAGGCCAACCAATATTATATTTTTACTATTTTCAACTATTGTACTAAGTATAATAGTTTTCCAAAATGCAAATATGTAATTTGCACAATTTAAAATAAAGAAAATATAAAACTGATTAATTATGACAAATGGATCCACAAAGTAATACTCATACAATCACAAGAGATGTACAATCAGAGTCAAAAAGCCATAGGAATAAACGTTTATGAACATACTGAAAACTGTTGTAATGATGAGAATAATATTAATCCCATTATTCATTATCTAAACATTTGAAAGGGGTGATTCTAAATAACAAGTACTTTTACATTTTGTACAAAGTACATCTGACAGCTTGACCACTGCAATCCAAGATATTTTGTGTCAGTCAAACTATGCAGAAACCAGTCAACCCACTTTTCCTGTTAGGTGCAACCCCGGAAAACTCAGTTATATGGAGAAAAAGCTGACGGCTCGGAGCAACTGGTCCAGCCTCTCAGATCAGAGCAGAACGTACAGTATGTACAGTTAATGTTGATGATACGGTTGACATCTCCCTGGAATCTGAAGATAACTGAAGCTAAATGTTCAATGACATCTGAACATGCTAACTGTGAATGTCACAGTTAGCAGTTGTACATACATACACTTAACATCAGCTACACTTTCTGTGAATCTGTGATTGATTGACCGACTGACTGATTCATTGATTGACTGCACTTACTTTTTAGAAGTGAAACATTTTCTGTATAAACTTAGTAAATCCAGCAAAATGCAAAATCAGCCAGAGAGAGGTGCACTTGAGAAGCAGAAGGAAAATGCAGAAAATTGACCTTACTTCATATATTATACAAATCTAAAAACTTTATATTTTCATTTTGAAAAGAATGAAATTCTCTTGGTCTAAAATACGTTATAAAGTATTTCTAAAAATATTGTGTAAATGTAGTCACCAAGCAGAACAAATGTTTCCTTTCAATTCACCACAAAATTACCCTTTGAATGTGCCTGTAATAAACCCCAGTATTGTAAACTTACTATATTGTACTACACTAGAAAGTTTAGTAATAGTTTTTGGCTTATGCTGACAAAATTCAGTCCTGGTCCCATAATACACACAAATGAATAAAAGTGAAGTAGAATTTAGGCAGTGCTGCTTACTGCGTTGTCTCCAGTCTTCCCAGAGAGAATGGCCCTGGCCTTGGCCTTGGTGAGGGGGAAGTATTTCAGATAGGCTTCGTACAGATGCCGGGCCAGGGCCCTCAGATCGGCTGCCTCCGGGTGCATGTGCTCCATGTCAGACGAGAACTCCGCCAGCAGTTTC
The DNA here is from genome assembly GCA_032362345.1 of Sandelia bainsii. Classification (NCBI taxonomy): domain Eukaryota; kingdom Metazoa; phylum Chordata; class Actinopteri; order Anabantiformes; family Anabantidae; genus Sandelia; species Sandelia bainsii. Next base: position 16,540,823 of record JAUMHL010000025.1, read on the forward strand.
TCCTTCTCTGCCTGAGGCATACGGCCAAAACGAATGGCTGGGAAAGGAAACGGGAAAAAAAACATGTAAGCACATATATAGAAAAATACATACACAGGTCAGCAGGCAGACACAGATAGGCAAAAAAAAGTAGGAATAATCACACAGATTAATACACACATAAAAAAAAACAAGCATTCACTTACACACATGCAAACTAGCCATGCAAATGACTCATGAAGTCTACAGTCAATTTACTGAAAATCTGTAAAAAAAAATTCTGTAAATTTCCAGATAATTGACAAAGTAAAAAAATAAACAACAGCCACTTCTATAGGTAACAGTTCACATCATTTTTATTGCTTAACAAAAACAAAGTTTTAGTTTGGACCAAAAATACCCTGAAACTCCCAAAGTCAAATGAAAGGAAAAATACCCACTGTGCTGAACCTTTGTGTGTAAATAAATATCTAAATATTTTTTTGATTCGTGCAATTCAGACTTACCATATTTTTCCATTAGTTCAACTAGCAGAAAAAGATACGATGTTTTGGAATCAGTTTGCATAAAACACACACAGAACAAAAGCACATCCTCCCTCTTAACCCTCATTATTCAAAGTGATTTAAAAAAAGCAGTGAAACCCAAAATTCTATTTCATACAGAAACACAACAAACAATTGATAAAATCTTAAATAAATGCTATTTTATACCACACTGCATTATCCTAAAATTTTCCACACTCCTTCAACCCAACAGTGTTAAGAAACAGTACAATTTCCTTTTGAGTCTTGATTGTGTAATTGGTGCTAGTGTGTGAGTTTCTATTGTAGAGCTTTTTGGCTGCCTGCGACTTCTACCATGTTTTTTTTTTTTTCTTTAGCACATATCCAGTATTTTGACAGTGATTGTTGAATCATATACATGAAATAATTCACAGTTGAGGGCAAACAAATACCTTACTACTAAATACAGAAGGAAAAGTTGAAGAATAAATTACATTAAAATATGGAACAAATCAGTCCAGACAGCTGAAATGTTTTTGTTACATGTTGCTCAAGAATACATTTGGGATTCACTTTTCTTTGCTAATCATTTCATAATCCCAGCTTTTAGTAACAACCCTTTCAGCTGCCCAGATGTCAACACATTAAGCATCTTAGTGAAATTCAGATACAAGATTCTGTATAACACAAAGCTCCCCAGGATTGTTCTTGTAAACTTGTAAATATAGCCGCTGCTCAAACAACTTGTTCTGATGACTCATTCAGTTCATACCAACTTTCAATGAAAGGGAAAATCCACTGACAACAACACATGACAAATTTTTCTCATGTGATTTTATGAGGCGTACCTTGTGAAGTAATTATAAAATTATGTCTGTTTCATAATGTGTTTGTGTTTTTATTTGTAATAATGGCTTCACAGCTCACTGCACAAACTGAAGAACGTTTTTTTTAACTCTTACGCCCTCTCTGTTACATGGTGCATTTACCCAACAAATGAGCCAAGTCTGGTTTTCCAGACTTGTTTTAGTTCCTTGAACAGGAACCAGTCCAGTTGGAAAGGTCCAGTTGCCAATGATTAATCTTTTTCGGGATAACCATGACCTGGATGAGAATCTTCACAGACACAAGTCTGGTTTTAATTTTCAAACGGCAAGTTGACTGATCTATTTGAGGGTTTATTTTATATTTAATAATGTATATTTGGCTACTTGGTGTTTATAACTTGACATTTTATTAATGTCACATTTGACAGTTTTTTCTTCTATATTTGGCTTCTATATTAGTCATAAAGATAGATAGATACACCATAAATATATATATATATATATATTTTTTTTTTACAGAAATATTTTTATGGATGAAAGACCGGACAAAGGTATAATTGTAATTTAGCTTGTGAATGTTCTTTGTAATCTACCTGAATTTGATGCTAAGCTGTGAAATAGTTAAACCCTTCCTTTTTGTTCATGGACGTCATTATTTATGTGATTGCGTAATACTGATCATACACCTTATGCAAATGAATACAAACTAAAGTGGCTTTACCACCAACTGGGCAACAAGCCCAAAGCAGTGACACAGCAAGTTGTAGAAATCAGTTGAGCGCTGTGTACTCTAAGAGGTAAATGATTGACAAAATAAAAGCCACATAGAGCAGATTTTCAAAGCACTCACTACACTTCATAAATTAACAGTAGGCAGATATAAGGTGAGGCAGAGACTGGGAGAGAGACAGAGTGATAAAACATCAGGAGAGGAGAAACACATTAATTACTAGTGTAAATGTGTTGTTGAGTTTTAAGTTCAACATAACGATGTTTGAAAAACACTAGATAAAAACTACTAACAAGAAAATAAATTTTCTGAAAAAGATTTCTGAGAAAAACGTTTGGTATGCTCAGGCTGACAGACAGCGCTTCAAAACAACACAAATAATAAGAGACATATGAGATGCTGTGGGTAATGCTAAAGGGCAGAGTTTGTAATATCTATAGTATGACTAATTTCAGAATCAAATTTGCCACACTGGTGTTATGTAAAGTACAACTTGAGGGGAGTCATAACACCAATTAAATAATCAAGGATCTGGCTAAACCAATTAACTGAATATCTCAGATTTGGTTGACTGTCTGCAGTTAGGGAAAAGATGCTAATTTGCTGCAATGAATGCAGAGACTGTGATAGGGAGTAATGAAAGTAAGGAGTATGTAAAGATAAAAAGTAATAATTTACAAGTCTGACCATGTTATTTCCAGTCCTACAAGCTTCTTGCCAATGCACGCAAGGACATTTCAGGAGACAAAATCTGTCATGACCACAGCAACAGTGCAGTGACCTCTGCAATAATTTCCTTTATCTCTCACTGACTTCAACTGACGTATGTACAGCTTACATGTTTCAGTCATCATACCGTACAAATGTGTGCAGTGTGCCAATATGAACTATGGTGCACTATTTGAAAATAGAGAAGTTATTATTTTGGCACAAGCTGACTTATGTTGACAATTGTCTTATTGTGTTAGACTTGTCCTTTTTCAGTGCACTAGAACTTATAATACTTGGTGATGGTGAGCTGAGAATGTTGAGATCACCAAAGTTCATATGTCAAATGAGTGCAAGCTGTAAGTTGTTCCACTCTCACAGGTGTGACAAAACTAACAGGAGAGGCAGGGAGGTGTCAATCAAATGTAATCTTTAGACGCCCACACAGTCATTAACTCCATGCTAAAACTCACCTGAGGAGGTGGAGCCTGAACGTGATATGAAAAGAGCTACAGCTAGGCCCAACTGATGCACTCCAGTGCCTAAGAAAAGCTAACAAAACAAAACCATTCTGCAGAAGAACAGTGATGGGTGAGGGCAAAATAATTTCATTGAAAAAAAGGATTTTATTATTAAGCGCATGACTTCCAGAGATATTGTGATTCTGTATGTCGGGGTGCCTAATGCTGCTTGATAATGTAGCTTTTACATTGTATTTCAGTATTTCCACTTCAAATCAAAGAACAAAAAAAGAAAAGTGGCAGATAGCAGGCAGCGCAGATGAGAGAGTTCAAATCAGTTCAAATAAATTAACTATGTTGCACCTGGTGCAGTTAGAAATCATGCCTGAGAACATTTGTATATTTGCTGTCTGTAAAATATAAACTGCTGCTGACTCTGCTGCTGAAAATATGTGATCAGATGCAGCTTCTAATCCGAACAGCAACAACAGTCAACGCAGCAGTAAACCAGCAACAACTAACACCTGATGATTTCACAGACAGCTGAGTGTGGGAGGTTTTGTCAGTTCCTCATAAGCTTGCAGTATTCGAAAACACCTGTGTGGGTGTACCATTTTTGTGTGTTTTAAAATAGTCTATATACTATACTAACTATATGTCTGTTGTTGGTGTAATCACTAAAAACTTTAGTAACAATTACTTATTAATTGTAAATTGACTACGCTTGCATGCTTACAAACTACTTAAATAAAAAATGTTTTCGCTTTGATTGTTGGATATTTATAAGGCAGGATTTTTGGGGTTTTCTGTATAACTCTATATAGTTGCATGTCTTCCGTATAATTCTGTAAGGTCTTGAACTTACAATGAGAAGGGCCTTGATGATTTTTGTTGTGATTTGGCACTATATAAATAAACTAAACTGAATTGTATAAAGAAATATTTTTCCAGGGACCACAGAAATGTATTATCTAACGGCATTATGTTTATTAATATGACGATTAAAAAAATGTAAACAATGCTTCAATAATGTCTGCTTATTAACATCAGCAACTTTGGATCCTGACCATATCTGTCAAAGGGACTCTTTTTTATATATCATTCAGGTACACTCAAATGATAACTCTCCACTCACACCACTGATGGACAAAAAAATAAGTGTAATTCTTACAGTAGTTGTACTACACTCCATGATATATTAACTGAATTTAGCTTTACATATGCAGGTTAGAAATAACTGCCTAGTGATTTCAGCAGCTTACTCCAACTTCAGAGTAAGTACTGGAGAGCAAGTGGGGCGGAGGGTTAAAGTTGGCCTTCATCCACCATTTTATCTTTAAGTCATCCCATTGGTGAGGCAGATACATTTCATTGCATCAGTGATGGGAACTGGAACATGCCCCTAGGGTTGCAGTACAGGCTGAAGACCACAGAAGAAGCAACTCCTAACATACACGGCAGTGGCATACACTGCTGTATACATTACCACCACACCTCAAAGACCAAATTGGCTGCAGTGTGGTGAAACTGCATCTGCTGTTCTCAGAGGGCATCAGACGCAGATGAGTTGGGCTGCAAGGAGGTATTTCCTGGGCCACAACTTTAAAGTAGAATTGCTCTTTTAACTTTTGAGTATATATTCTTGTATGAAAAGGCATGAAACGTAAAACACAAAAATTAATCAAGCACAACATACAGTATATTCTGTCTCTGTACAATGGTTGTTGTAAAAGGTGTGTATGTTAGTATTGCCATTTTACCGTTGTGTGACATGCCAACATTGAGGCACTTCTGGAAGCGACAGTATTGGCATTTGTTGCGGGACTTCTTGTGAATGCGACAGTGAAGATCACAGTGATCGTAGACCAGCTTTAGCCTGATTGTGCGTCTGAAAAAACCCTACAAGACAGAGAGACAGAGACTATAGCAATAGTTGGTGTAGACATTTGCTCTAGTCTGCTAATTCTGCTCCTTTTCTAAGAATTGGTTGCAGATCTGTGCCACAGCAGCACAGGAAATATGTATTTAACTATTTTCTAAAGGCTATTTGTGTTCGGCTGACAAATACTACAATAAAAATATGATGGGACATAAAGCTAAGATATAAAACTTTGTTAAGACTTCAGAGGAAAACAATTTAGCATGTATAAATAACATAAACACTTGTATCCACAGTAAAATATAGTTAGAATGCATCCAGTTTTTCCTCAAAAGCATACGTTTCTATTTGAATACATTTTCTAATTAAATATCTGACTGAAGGTACCTCTGGATGAAAAATGTCTGCTGAATAGATAGATACGAGGAAGTCAATCATACTACCAACAAGATTATTTAAAAGTAGATTTATGTTTTAGGGTGGATTTGTACTTTGATGTTTTCAACCTTAGGACCTAAGGAGCCATAACACTTGGGCTTATCTCAGCTATTAACTATGCAATCATGGTCAAAGTATTAAAATACACATCTGGATATGAGTGGCTGGACACTGTGTTTGGAATCTGCATTCCTATAATACACATGTTCTTTTTTTAATCATAGGTTATTTAAAGAAAGAGGATGCTAAAGAGGGTCAACACTCCACCTCAATAAAGAATGTTTTCTGTTTTGAAACAATTAAGTGTTTCTCTGCTTGGCTGACCCCCTCTTCTGGTGAGTCTCCCCTGAGGCTTTAACAGAACAATGACTACTGTACCTTACCTTCATTCAGCCTCTAAACATATAGTATGATTTACACTAAGTGAACAGAAAAACACTGTACATTGTAATGAATCCAACACAGAAGCCTTGATAGTGCCAGAGAGGTGCTAATGCTCAGTGCTATAGTTGGTGTCATAGTTTCTTGTAGTAGTTTTTGCACTTTTGTCACAAACATGCTTAAATTCATCTCAAAATAAGAAAATTACTTGTATAAGAAAATTCACATATATACAAATATGAAAAATACTTGTTAAAAAAATAAATCTTTGGTTGATATTTGTCGTCTTTACAGACTTTAAATACAGTAGTATTTGTAAAATGTAAGATTTGTAAAAACTTTTCATATCTAAATTGTCAGGAATCATTTCAGGCCAGTGAAAACTTCTTTTAACCAAAATGAATAATAAGTAGGACTGCTGCTGTTTCTGAAAGTCTATATGACATGTCTTTGGAAGACATTGTTTAATTTACAGCTCTTCTTATAATGTCTCAATATTTCAAAGAAAATGGAAATATGTGTGAAACTTCCCCCACACTCTATTAGTTATTTATACTCTATATAGACAGACAGAGTTTAAGGGGCTGGCTCTCTGTCTGCAGAAACACAAGCCTTTGTTGAGCCCTCGCAAAGTGGAAAATGTATGGGGCTTGTGGTTAGAGTGACAGACATCAAAAACATGAAAAAATGCACACTTCTCTCCATGCATTGTAGAATTATTTATTCCACCAACATGTTTCACCTAAGAGTGACACATGGTGACAGAAAAAGGAAGACTGGCAGAGAAACAAAACTGCGAAATGCAGTAGAAATTGCTACACCCATCACCATTTCCTGACATGAGTCTAAGATGGTATGACTGTCAATTTCTTTTTTTAATCTGGAGGGTTAAATTTTGAGTGCAACAACCTATGCATTCTCCACTGTTGTACATTGTTAGTTAAGGTGCAGTATGTATTTCTAACATAAATGCAAGGCAGCTAATTTGCTGATCAACTAATGAAAAAACAAAATTCCTCTCCAAAAAAGCACAATGTTGGCTGTAATATGTAATATGAATACACAAAAAAAATAACACTTTAATTGTAATTGTAAAATATTTTTTTCAAGCAAAAATGCCAAATGTTAAGTTATTTCAGGCCTTTAAGTTGTTTAAGTTCGGTGCTTTTCATTGTCTTTTTTAATAGCAAATTGAACATCTTCAGATTCTGCATCCATCCACTCATTATCCTAACTGTTTATGCTCTAAAGAGTTGCAGGAGCCTACATCTTCAGATTTTAAATGGTTCAAACAAGTCATCTTGAATAAACGAGAAAATAATCTGCTGTTAAATATAATAATTAAAATATTGCTAATAATTGCAACCCTAGTCTTGTTTAATCTTGTGTTTGAATTATATACAGTTTGTTTATATATATATTAGTTTCATCTTTAGTCATGATATCTTTCAGTCCTACCTTACACCCCTCACAGGCATGGACGCCATAGTGAAACCCGGAGGCTTTGTCCCCACACACACGGCACTCAATGTTAAGCGCTGTTGTTGATGTATCATCCTGGAGCTTTGAGAACACTGCGCTGTCAGAGTACTGCGGAGGTGATTCCGGCTCCAGCTTGATTGAACCTGCTAGAAGAAAATTCATCAGGCTGGTAGGACATGAAGTAGGCATATAGATGAAAAGCTAAAACTTTCTAGCTTTATGTCCTACATCCACATTCAGGTTTAATACAGTTATTAAAACCTTATTCTTCAAGTGCTCGTCCAGTAAACTCTGACTGTTTTCAGTACAAATCAATATTTTGCACAGCTCTCCTCTTAATGTGGTACATGAAGCATTATGACATTAGAACTTACTTAACTTAGTTTACTTAAATATTTAAAGTTCTACATGATGCAAGTGAATTTAATAAGAATAAAAAAGCAGCGGATAACATGTTAAATCTTGTAAACCCACCACTCAGACTGGACTTACTGTGTGTGTTCAACTCCATCCTGTAGCTGTGCCCATTTGTGTAGTCCATGTTGGTCAGGTGTTCTTCAGTCTGTGGTGGACTGGGGTCATAGGCTACACCAACGGAAGATACAAGTGGGGGAGACAGGGAGGAAGGGACAGAGGAGGAGGAGATGGAGGCGTAGTCTAACGTGGCCAAGTGCTTCATGTCGAGGGAGTGGGAGCTGTCGTCCAGCTCTGGCAGGTCCACCGTGTTCAGACTGAAACCGACAGGCCAGGCTAGGAGCTGCTGGGTGTCCACCATGTCTACTGTACCAAGACATGAAGCAGTGATGTGTTAGCTGATGCAATAAGGTTTGTTGACTGAATGTGGCCTTGTTAAAAGAAAACACTACTAGAAAAAAAACAGAGGGAGGAGGGGAGGAAGAGGAAATTATAGACACTAAAACACTAGAGAAACAGAGGAAAGCACAAAGAAAGAAGACGATGAAAATATACATACATAAGCCCACATGCACAATTGTACATAGTGTGAATGATTAAAACTGTCAGTTCAGAAAAGTGTAAAACATAAACACATGCTCCACATACAGTGTGATCAGTACCCCCTCGTGCTTGTTCCTGCAGTCTGTCTGTTATCTAGTAAACAGGGAGGCAGATCGTGTCACAGGGAGTACAAGACGAACTCTGGCACTGAGGAACGTCTCTTTTGCTCAAAACACTGCCTTCCTCTGCTGCTGTTTGGGTGACTTGCTGTGCGATTGCCCAACCAAAGGACACAGAAAGCAGGACTGTTTGATCCTCTGTCTGAGGCCAAGGATGTAAGATTCTGACTTTTGGAGTGGAACGGACTTCATGTTCTGAATTGGTAAATGTGTTACTGGTGTTAATTAGGAACTGGGCTGAAACAGAAAATTGCAATAACATCTTGTGTCCAGAGCCTCTTTGACTTTTTATTTTTAATTCCTGGAAAAACTGTGTCTTGGTCAGCATTATTTATATTTTTATATACATTATACATATTTTTCTTAATGACAATAAATTACATGAAAGACCAATACCAATGTCTTTGTCTGTCTCCCTGGACTTTCAAACTTCCCTACCTTGTCCGTGGGTCTCAGCTAACAACAAATTTTGTCCTACTAAAGATATAACTTTTTAACAACGAGTGTCTCAAACAGACTTAATAATTTCCCCAAACTGCAGTTTTTAAGTAAATTATATAGTGCATGAGTTTATTTATGCCTGATATGCTGCAGTAGTAAAGATTTATAGCAGCAGAAGAAGGTACAATCATTTTTAAAGTTTATAAACCCTTTAGAATGTTTTATATTTCTGCATAAATGTGACCTAAAACATGTCTAAATACTAGAAAAAGGCAATCCAATTAAACAAAAACCTTTAACTTTTTCATTTATTTCTGGTGGAACATGGTTGGTTGGTTGGCTTTGTACATTAACTGCTTGCTTCAGGTCTATAGCTTTCTATAGGATTAATGTCGGATTTTGAGTCATTACAAAACATTACACTTCTTTTGTTTTAAGCATTCTTTCGTACCATGACTTATGTATGTTTGTTATGTAGGGTCACTGGGCATCATGCAAGAACCTTATAGTACTCTTGTCTTGAATTAACTTTTTTAAATGTCTTAAATGCTACTTTTTTGAATGAGTCTTGTTTGTATGATCTGTCAGATTCATCAAACTCTCTTAAATGCAATAACTTGTAAATTGCTTTTTTCAGACTGACTGCTGCCATCTAGGCATGTGGGATTGTTGGGTTTTCTACATAATTCTATATATAGTTATATTCTGTAAGGTCTTAAACTTTACCACTGAACAGTGATTTTTGTTGTGATTTGGCACTATATAAATAAACTGAAACCCCCATGTACAAAGCAGGCATTTTAGAAATGTCTGAGTTAGGTTTAGGCACTAAATACACAGGGTTAGGCTTAGTAAAAATTAACTTTAAAAGTTACTTCACACGACATTTGTCACATGACTTGCATCATGTGACTGGATTATAATGTGCAAGTTATTTGGTTGTGATTAGGCATAAAGACATTTGGGTTAGGTTTAAACACTAAATAAACATGATAGGGGTTACTAAAGATGTTGTTTTTTAGCCTTAAAAATGGCTCCATACTTAAAAGCACATGACGTTTGTCACATGACAAACACGACGTTCTGACTGGTCGTGTTACTGGTTAATAGCATTAATAGAAAGTTGTCCTATAATGGACTCATAATACGGTCTACTGTGTTAAAGTCCTTAGCTTTGTTGTGCCACCCATCCACTCCAAGCTCCACCTGGCGAACTGTGGAATGGTGGGTGGCCATGTAATGTTCACTACAGCTGCTAGACGTAATAAAACGTCCATCCATCCATTTTCTTAACCGCTTGTCCTCGTAAGGGTCGCGGGAGTGATTTCACCAGATTTCACTAGAGGACAGTCTCAGTACTACAGTAGGTGGTGTTACACTGCTGGGTGTTATAACAGAGTTTGACACTCCACAGCGACCTACATTAAATCTCTCTGTAATGATGATATGGTGAACACAATATTAATTTGAGCATTAGGTTTGTTTATTAAACTCAAAATTCATTCAGATGAAGCCAATTCCTCTTCCCGAGGCAAAATGTAATTTGTACAGTATGTCCATGACATGACACATATGACAGGTCTAGACCACTCATTAACTGAAAAATTGAAGTAGGAGAAAATTGGTGATTGCCTCAAATGAAATTGCTTGAATGTTACAGTTACGAACTAAATCTTTCTGAACAAGTGGTACTTGCATGATGCTCAGTGTCTTGCTGCATAATCCACTTTCTGTTGACCTTTGGTTCACAGATGGACAACTTCATATTTTCCTAATTCTGTCTTTGTTCAAGCCAGAATATCTTTATACAACTTAGACTTCATAGCTCCATCGATGATGGCCTGGTCCAGAGGCAGCAAAGCTGGTCTTAATCATGATGCTGCCACCACTGTATTTCACACATAAGATTGCCATGCTGTAATGGAGTGTTTGGTCTTTGCCAAATAGAACGCTACTCATTCAAGTCAAAAGTTCTACTATGGTTAATGTATTCATTCTTCCACTACCCTACTGGCTGGCTTGGCTTGACCCTAGTGGCTTTCCCCTTGCAACTACTGTTGTTCAATGTTCTGGTGGATGGTGGACTCATGAAGTTGCTATTAGCCACATTAAACTAGGCCTTTAGTTTCCTAGACATTACTCAGGTATTCTGTGAGAGCTCCCAAACTATTACACACCTTGCTTTTGGTGTAATTTTTGTTGGTTGACCACTCCTGGGGAGAGTAGCAGTGATGTTGAATGTTCTCCATTTGTACATGATGTTTGCCAGCCAGTTGACTGGTAGAGTCCAAATTCTTTTGTAAACTTTTCCAGCCTTGTGTAAAGTACTTGTGTGAAAATCTAATCTAGGTCATATTTAGGCATAAACAGAGAAAAGTCTAAAAGGTTAATAAATGTTTAAGTATCACTGTTCATGCAACTGACAAAAAAAAAAAGACAGTGCCCGTGTATATTGAAGGAACATCTTTTTGAAAACAGTGGAAATGTATGGCACAGATGAATAACCTATATTACTGACAATACTTGATTTCATTGGTGGTTTTTGTCTTTTCCTGAGAGTTGTTGTCACTAAGAAAAATATAGTACACCATGAGCATTATAGCATTGAGAAAAAGTCTAAACAGATTTATACTACATAGGAATTAGGCTCCGTGTTGGTAGAAATAAAAGAAGGCTCTGATGTTATTCCAACATCTAACTCAAATGGTCAGACATTGGAGGGGAGAAGTCAGCCGAGATGGCCAAAGTCCAGTTGTGAGAGGTTACTACAGTCTACACGAAAGCAAACCACATAAGAGGCTAAGATTGTGCAAGTGTTGTGAGGTAATGCGCAGCTAAGTAGAATATGTTGTTTTATAGGATTTATTTACTGTAACTGTTCAAGTGGCTTTTCTGAACTATGGGTGCCACTAGTAAGCAAGGTGTTCGAATCCAGTTTTAAAAGAGATTATATTTAAACAGCAAGGCACTATAGTATAGATCTTTTGCAAACTCTAATTAAACAATTTTAATTAGTGTAATAGTAATAAGAAATTAGTGTATATGCTGAGTATGATTAATCAGTTTATAATAAAGTAAAATTATCACAGAGTCAAAGTTTGGTTCATTGATTTAAGGAATAAACTATATCTATATCAACTATATCTACCTTTTAAATAAACATTTGTTAGTAGGATGGTTTTACTGGCTTCATTCATTTCTTCTTTTCAAAAATATAATATAGAACATCACCTGATTTATCTGATATTGCACTTTTTGTTGAATTGAACAAAAAAACTGCAACATTTGATATGTCTTCTAAAGAAAAAGATGATCAATTTGTTGTTGTTTTTTAAAATCAATACAGGAAACTACTACATTTAGCTTTCCCACACTTTGTTCTTTTTTAAAAGGGAGGAAGCCAGGCTTAAATTCAGGCCTTGATTACTTAAACTAGAAACTCTGTAAAGGAAAGACAGACAAGGAACAGTTTATAAATAATCAATCGAGTACAGTCTGTACACTAAACCATCTGGATTGCCAAACAGTCTTTTGTAACCAACACTGAATCTCAAAATAAACGTCCTCTAATCAACGTTGAATGTGTGATTTGGAAAAAAAATGTAACAAAGAATGCAATGATTTATGCAACAGGACAAAACTAAAATAGCAATACTCAGATGGCACCGTAGCACCAGGTATAAAAATGGCTTGAAATGAATCCAAATGACTCTGTAAAAACATCCCTGTGGAACAAACATCCTCCTCTCTCAACTACTTATTGTTTCCTTTTTACTTCATTGGAATGTGGCAGTGAAAATCAGAGGGGGATCCACTTAAAATTCACATTGTGACATTGTTTAAGAACAAGAGAGACACAGTGTGTGTGGCATGTTTGTGTGTGTGTCCATAGGCTCTAGCTTCAACCAACTTGGAAGCTGCTGCAGGGGAAAATGCTGACTATTAATAACCAGAGAATTCTAGTTATTTTTCCATTTGTTGGCTGTATGCCATGCAATCCAAGTATGACAGACCCTGGTTGGCATTGAATCATATAGAGGCACAAATCTAAAGGAAGGCAGAGCTCCCAAGATGAAGAGTGAGAAAGATAAAGCAAAGAAGGATGAGAGAGAGTGAGTCCCTAGACCGCTTCAAGAAATCAAACAACACAGAAAAAACCCTTGTCTTAGGAAATTCTCTGTATGCTCTGCACTTAACACAACTTGCAAAGAAAAAAAGGAAGGCAGCTGCAGCCTGTCAGTTAAACCAAGGTACTTAAATCATGTCCTAATTGAAGGTAAAACAAGTTTACACTCTAACTTCTGCTAGACTATTCAATGAAATGCTGTAGTACAAAATCTACTGAATTCAACATGTTTGTATCTGTGAGTACTGTAAGGGCAAAAACAACCTGTCAGACATAAAGTGACAGATGATTACTAAGGGTTATGCAGTACGTACTGTATTGTAAAATTGTGTGTTTGTGGGTGTGTGCGTGTGTGTGAGCACATGCGTCCTAGTGTCTCTTGCCAGTTCTTAGATTTCCACATGTTAGAACTTGTCTTCCAGGTAAGAGAAGTGTGTAGGAGTACTTTCTATAAGCTATTGCTACGCCATGACATAATAATAAAAGTCCAACGGTAAACTGGCAAGCAGGTCTGGCAGGCTAATGTAACTGTACAGGCTAGACTGATACTGTGTGTGACATACAGCAGAGAGCATAAACTATTTCATATAAAATCATTATAATTATAAAGATAAACACTAATTTATTACGATAGGAAAGGAATGAGCAAATGTACACTCTGAAATAAAAGTTTGAATAAATTTGAATAAAATTATACTGTTATACTACAGTACATACTACATTATACAGTAATGTTAGGTTGAGTGGTAAGGATACTGTTCTCACAGCCTGAAACTGCCAGTTCTGGAAGAAGACACGAAACCAAGAGGTTAAACAGAGAAATGTGAAATCTGTCCTTCAGGGACAACATTGCAAAACCAATGAAATATTTTTAATGTTCATATTTCTTCACAACAGCAATGATTTTGTCCAAGACAGACTGAAGCAAAGGCTGAAGTACATATTACTGCACACAAACTGGCTGAAGTCCTTCATCTTCCTTTCTACTAAATGTTGTTTCTTCAAGTCATGTGCAAAAAAAAAATGTGAAAAGGGAAATGCGCGAACAGTGTTAATGCACGAAAAGGGAAAGAACAACTCAACAAAATTTCAGCAAAAAGACTACAAGAATGCGGAAAGCTAACAATGAATAAGCCCTGCAGTCAGAGAACATCCAGCATTGTCATCACTTTTCCAGAGGGTGTAGAAGACTCCTACACTCCTATACAGCAGGAGTCAATTAACAATCAGGCAAGAAAACGCACAAAGCTAGGAGTAGTTTATGACATGACAGAAGTCAACACAGAACCCGGTCTGGTATATTTACTACTGTGAGAGACAAAAGACAGAACCTGTCCTGCTGCATTCAGAGACATTAATGCTTATCTCCTCTGTTTAAAAGAAAAAAACAAAACTATGTTCTCTCTATGAGGGTGAGAGCTACAACACTGTCAAACCACACAATCACTTGATCAAAAGCATTGTTAACAAATTTTGATATTTTAGTATTTTATTTTATTTTGCATTCCTACATTTTATGGTATTTGAATAATAGCAAACTATTGTGTTTTTTATATATAATAATTAAGTTAAGTCAACCACATGAAGGTAACTATAAATATATGGCCTCTTGAGTTGAATACATATGCTTAATTTAGCTTTATGTATAGTGTAATTTAACACTTGACAAGTGTTTTTGCCTTAATAACATCTGTCCCCTCAATGGTGGTTTTCTTTCTTTTGCACACTAACTCATTTATATTATCAAACTTGTCTGGTGTGTACAAATGTGTGTATTTGTAACACATACACACAGACAGAGAGGGAGAAAGTTAGCGTTCAGAGCTCTGTGACTTCCTGACCTCTTCATGTAAAACAGCATGTGGTTCAGCGTCAGTGACTAAAACAAAGATATGCCCGCCTGCATGTCTGCCTCACAGTCCCCACTTTGAAATAGTTGAAGTGTGCTTGATTTTTGCATGTAAATGTTATAAAAGCTACCATTCTGTTCCACTCTTCAGGAAATTGGCACTTTTTTCTACTTTGCTGGTGTGAAGCCACTATGGGTAGAATTACCCATAAGGGCCTTTCCCTTCTGCACCTAAATGATCAAGCAGAAGAGTAATGGAAAACCAAGTGTACCCAAAGTGTCAGTCAGAGGTCTGGACTGCCCTCTTGACAGAAACTAGAGTCTCCTTGTGTCTGAAAACCCACTAGCTCGGTTGGTACTGGATTTACTCATAAACCTTCAAAGTCTGACACAGTTGGAGGTTAAAAACCACAATCTCTGTCTGATTGACACAGCTCTGAGTAAAACAGCACCTAGACATCATCTCTTTGATTTCTGTTAGATTTCTTTTCTAATTTTTTGAATTTCAACTTCCAAAGCTTGGAAAGTGGAGCACTAATGAACATCAGGTCAACCTGAGGTCAGGCTGAACCAGAGGCAACACAATGGGCACATATCAAAGTAAATCATGCATATATTTAACAAACATGCACAGATAAGTTTGAATTATTATACTGTTAAAGATATTCTTAAACCCTAAAATATGTCATGTCTAATTCTAACTTTAACCTTGAGTCTTTATTTCAAAAGAGCAACTGGTTTGTGAAGAACAGGAAATATAACACTGAACAGAAAAATAAAACACAGAAAATTGGATATGAAGCCACCAAACATGACCTAGTTACAGATATTACTTTAGTTAACTTAATTCTTTTGGGGAAAAACCTGAGAGAAAATCTTAGAACAGCAAGTTGTTGCATCACTGGTGCTACCAAATATCACAACATTAATCTTGCACCTAAACCCAAGCAAGCTGTCTGAGGAATACTACATATGAAACAAAACTGGTTGACCTACAGCATCACACTGATAAGCACTGCTCTCAACAGACTAAAAGTGGAAATTAACTAACCACACACGAGATTACATGTACAAATGCATTCAGTGCAGTTATCCAAGAGCTTAAGTAGCAATAGACTGGTCTTTTTATTCATTATGGCTATCCAGAGCCACGCATTGATTTAACATGATTAATTTAACTACAGCGACAGGCGCACACACACACGGACAAACACAGAGTAGAGGACAGTCCACTCACCCTGTCTCTCCCGTTTCAGAGCGTTCAGTATCTGCCCATTGACCAGCAACTAAGTGACAGTGGCAGTGACAGGAGAAGAGAATTTGTGTATTTTTGTGTGTGTATGTGGTCATGCTTTTCCTCAGGAAGTGATGACCGATAGAAAGGGAACTACACACACACACACACACACATATTTTCTCTCTGACAGTCTGGACTCAGCAGAAGTTCAGACAGCTAACTATCATGTGGTTTGTGTGTGAGCGTGTGTGTGGGGGGTGGGTGTGTGTGTGTGTGTGCGCGTGTCTTTAATTCCTAATGTTTTATGTGTGTATGTCTCTTTGTAATTGTACAGTATCTACCTTTGTATGCACACCGGTGAGCTTCAAGGTGATTTTGATATGTGTGTGCTCCTGAGTGTGTGTGCTACAGTGGGGGTGTGTGTTAGGTGGTAGACATCAGATGCAGATGATTTCCTGTTGCTTCACTCTGACAGCCGACCTCATCATGCCTCTCTGGTTGCACTTCTCTCCTTCCTCTCAGTCACTCTGTGTCGATGTGACATCGGTGACACACTCACTTCTGTCTCCTCATGCAATACCGACACAGTACAATCCTGCTAGTTCTCTTGTTAAATTTGACACACAATGGTTATTTGTAGACATGTATGTCTAACCAAAACACATGTTAACTCATTACTCCTCTGAAGTAAACAGATTTCAGCAGGGTAGCAGAAACCCTGATCGTTTTTCATATTTGGCAGATGTACATACAAACAAAACAGCACGATCTGTATAAACATCACTTATATATATATAGAATGAAGGGCAAGTTATTATGATTCATTATACCTTACATATAATTTTAAAAATATACATAAATTCTACGATTTGCCTGCTTTTATGATTGTATGATATACTGTTGTATGATATATAGTAGAACAACAATGATCTTTTTGGCTAACATTGATGTATTTACAACGATGATAATCAATGTGCACTATTCAAAATAAAAATAAATACATGGAGACAGCACAATTCAAGCTGTTAAACAGCTATTAATTCCACATAAAGTAACATCATGGAGTAATTTGTGCAAACTCAGTAAAATACACAGTAAGCTTTGCATACATGTCCCAACCAAACAAGAGAGAAGTGGTTTCTTTTTATTGGCTGTGACATAAGTTCCGTGACTACACAGGGGTCCAAAGAAAAATACATATCAAAACATATGTAACAAAGGTGGGTGGCACAGTGGTGTAATGGTTAGCGCTGTCGCCTCACAGCAAGAAGGACTTGGGTTTGAATCCACGGGTCGGTCGGGTACCTTTCTGTGTGGAGTTTGCGTGGGTTTTCTAGGGGTACTCTAGCTTCCTCCCACCATCCAAAGACATGCATGTTAGGTTAACTGGTGGCTCTAAATCATCCACGAGTGTGAACGGTTGTTTGTCACTATATGTCAGCCCTGCGATAGACTCGCAACCTGTCCAGGGTGTACCCCTCCCGTGACCCTTTTGAGGACTACTGGTTAAGATAATGGATGCATGGAAGGATCTAAGGTAGCCCTAAACATACTTTTAACTGAGAAACAGTGAAACAATAGTCAAGGACATACGACGAAAATTCAGGCTGTCTGAACCATTCAGAGACAGAGATTCTCAGCTTATCTGCCACTAACAATCATGCACTCTCCACTCATAACTGTATTATTTTGTCCAAAAGGTCCATGTTGGACAAACAGGGACAAGTATTTTCACATTACTTTGACAGTAGCTTTCAATACGCCACTCCATTACTACAAGTATTCATTTGGACAATAACCCATCCTTCTAACAATGCAATACTGAGAAATAGAATTTTCTAAGAATTAAAAGTTACCAGTTCTTTGAAAGATAAAAGCAAAAAGACAGATTGCTGCTTGGTATCTCGTACACTGTGTTATCGTGTTATCCTAATGTTAAAACAGATTTGAACCAATAATGAAAAGATTATGATGTGTGTGGAACGTGGGGTGTTGTATTACAGGACAATACATGTGTTGATGTAACTGTTCATATGAAATTACTTGTGGGGCCCATTTCAAGGCAGAAATGTTATTTTAAAGACTTACACAAGGTGTCTGCCCACACTATGACAGATCTAACACTGTTTAACAGTTTGAAAAAAACTACAGTGCTGTAGGTTGAAGGCATAAACCTCAGGTGCAAGTTGAAACTGCATCTTGAAAAACCTCAGGTGTGGGGAAAAACTGTGAAAAATGACTCATCACATCAATTGTGTTTCCATCCATCAAGAGACTAGTTTTGTGTTTCTGTTGCAGTCATGCATTTTGGGTATGTTGCATTTGAAAACTAATCATGCATGAAATTATTAATTTAACCAAAATATAAATTGGATTTTGACATCCAACGCAACACCCAGTGAATAGCGTGTTGAGTGTTCGGTGAAAAGTACTAGTTTTTAGTAGGTCAAATGGAATTTATTTGTACAGATGTACTGTATGCCTCTTTACTAAGACTTCGCCTCTGGTGTGCCCAACCAGAGATTCACCAACAGAATTGAACTCTGAATGTGTGCTCACACTAAAAGATGCATAAACAGCAGTAGGCCTTGTGGTTGTTTCCTGCTTACTGTTTGCCCACTAACTCTTGTCGCCAAGGGGCTGTATCGTGTTTTCAGTGAACCGGTGGAAATGTGACATAAGCGCACTGAGGACTAGGTGAAGCCAGGGACAGACTAGCTGAAAATTATGCAGACTGTACAACCACTACCATCATTTGTTTGGGTCTTGACAGAATTAACTGGATAACCAAGTTAGGAAAATGGTTAGGCTACAATTAACATGATGCATGAGGTTAACTAGGTTCTCATGTCAGTACCAGCACCTCCAAAGCTCAGTAACTAACATGCTTAATCTCACTATATCATCACTCAAATGATATTTATAATCAGCTGTACTGTTGTGATGTGTGTATCAAAAAAATCAAACATTTAAGCTATAGCAGGCTCACATAGCTGCAATGATTTTGAAGCAAAAAAGGACCAACTTCATCACGTCAAATCTGTCAGCTCACCTTTTTCAATGTCTATTATCCATCATGACTCTATGATCAGCTTGCCAGATTCACATATACCCATGCTTATGCAGACACACACACACACACGGTTGTTCAGGATTTGTTCTACAATGCTGTCAGAACTATAATGTGACTGGAATGTGCAGCGGGCATTGTATTACAGGACGACATGGTGACTGAACTCCATTGAACAGCACTTTGGGGGACTATAAAGAATCTTAACACTTTCATGCAGAAGAGGCACACATTCAAAGACACAAACACACATTATGCTGCATATATTTGCATGTGGCATGTAGCCAGATTGGGACTTAAGGACTCACTTTTAAAATGAAATACACTCAGTGAAAGAAAGACAATGAGGACAATGAGAGAGAGAGAGAGAGAGCGAGGGAGCGTAGCCTCAGATGTAGTATATATCTCTGTGTATCACCTCCATATGCAGCTCTCTGAGAATCTGCAGTTTTCACAATAATCTAAGGACATGAACTTTCCCCTAATTCCTTTAAATAGTTATGAGTTAATGGCTGATGAGTCCCTTGAGCCCAAAGGGCTTCCTCACTGGATAGGGGGAAGGAGTGGTGCATGCTGTCAAGACCTAACACACACACAGTCATGTTTAAAGACATGTGTTATGAGCACACATGTATGCACAGCATAAACAAAACGCAGTTCAGGGCACTCCTTCTATTTATGACAAGAGACCTAAGTCAAACACACACCTCACAGCCTCAGAGGTGTTGGATTTAATACAGGGTACAAGGGTTAGAGAGGGTGGAGAAAAAGGAGGCGGATGAAGATGAAAAGGAAAGGCAGACACTGAGGTAAACAACTGACTCTTTCTATTCAATTGTTATTTGTGATGATGTCACATACAGTTGTTTGATCATTTTATGTCAGTGTGATCTCAGCTGTGGGAGTTGTGGGAGAAATCACAGAGGTGATGAAGATATATAGCTAAACTTGTGTTTTGGCAAATACAGGGAGTGAGAGAAGGGGCAACATAGTAGGAAGAGGGAGAGGTACAATGTCAGAAGGGTCATGCCCTGTTCCTCGAAGTGGAGAGGAAAAGACAGGAGTGTTCGTTCCCTTCAGCTGTTTAGCTGGACAATAACAAAACAACACATGACGTGGTTCTCCTTGACAGAATATACTGTAAATATGTGTTCTGGGAAAGGTTTACGCAGAAGAAGTGGAGATAGAATTGTATGTGAAAGGAAGTTTCAAGGAAATTGGTAAAATAAGAGTCAGACTTGGCTCCACGACTGTTTGCTCACCTCCTCACCTGAACAGCAATTGTCCTAACATGGCTTAGAAGTGTTAATGAGATACAACAGGCCTCGACAATGTTAGCATGACTAACTAACTTGCTTACTACCTGTATCATTATTTTCTACTTTGTGAAATAACTGATTATTTGAAAAACTGTGTTGAAGCAGATGCTGGATACTAGATGAATTAATAATATTAGTCCTAAAGTTTGGCCCCAAATAATAAAGTATAACTGCCAGTCTATTGCACGGCTGACATATAGAGACAAAGAACCATTCACACTTGTATTCACACCTATGGACAGTTTACAGTCACCATTTAACCTAACATGCATGTCTTTGGATGGTGGAAAGAAGCTGGAGTACCCGGAGAAAACCCATGCAGGCATGGGGAGAATATGCGCAGAAAGGCACCCGGCCGACCTGTGGAATTTGAATCAGGGTCCTTTTTGTTGTGAGACAATAGTGCTAACCACTACACCACCATGCCTAACTAATTCTACAGAATTAGCTCTATACTGTATTCTATATAAGCTCTGTACTGTTTCTTCATCTATATGTGTTTCAGTTGGATCATCAGCTGGCCAAATTATGCTTTTTACCTGAAAGATGAAGCTTTAGCGTCAACATCTTAGCATGCGGACACATACTATAAACAGGCATCAAGTGCATATTTAAATTTAGGCCACAGTGTCACAAAAATCACTGTGAACTTCAGCAGTAAATCTGCCCTGCTGTCAACAAGTATTTGCCCTTCCCTGATAAAAAAAAAAAAAAAAAAATCATATTTGTCACACTTAAATGATTCATATCATTACATCAATTTCAATATTATACAAAAATAACCTGAGGAAATACAAAACGCAGTTTTTAAATTATGATCAATCATAAATGAACTGTGATTAACCACATTCTTTCAAAAGCCGAGTTCAGTTTCATTTGCCACACCTAGGCCTGATTACTGTCAGAGCTGTTGAATCAAGAAATCACTTATAAAAAAATAGAAGCTGTCTGACAAAGTGAAGCATGCTAAAACATCTCAAAAAGCAACATATCATGCCACGATCTAAACAAATTCAAGCACAGAAGAAAAACTAAGTAATTGGCATTATCAGTCTGGAAAGGGTTACAAAGCCATTTCTATGGCTTTGGGACTCCAGCGAACCACGGTGAGAGCCATTATCCACAAATGTAGAAGACTTGGAACAGTGATGAAACCTCCCAGGAGTGGCTGGCCTAAGAGCACAACAGCAACTCATCAAGGTGGTCATAAAAGAACCCAACATCTAAGGTCAGTGTGCATGAGACCAGGTAAAATTGGCATCCATGGGTGAGTTCCAAGGCAAAAAACACTGCTGAACAAAAAACAACAAAGGTTTGTCTCATATTTGCCAAAAAAACATCTTGATTAACCCAAAGACTTTTGGGTAAATATTCTGTGGACTGGCAAAAGTTTAACTTTTTGGAAGGTGTACTTCCTGTTACATCTGACATAAAACTAACACAGCATTTCATAAAAAGAACATTATACCAACAGTCAAACATGGTGGTGGTAGTGTGATGGTGTGGGGCTGCTTTGCAGCTTCAGGACCTGGACGACTTAACATAATTGATAGAACCATGAATTCTGTTCTCTACCAGAAAATCCTGAAGGAGAATGTTCGGCCATCTGTTCATGACCTTAAGCTCAAGCACACTAGGGTTATGCAGTAGGACAATGACCCGAAAAACACCAGCAAGTCCACCTCTAAATGGCTCAAAAATGAATAAATTAATTAATAAAAGTCCGGACTTAAATCTGATTGAGATGCTGTGGCATAGCCTTAAACAGGCCGTTTATGCTCAAAAACCATGGCTGAATTAAAGCAATTCTGCAGAGAGAGAGAGAGAAGTGGGCCGAATCTTTCACAGTAATGTGAAAGACTCACTTGATTGCAGTTGCTGCTGCCAAGGGTGGTACAACCACTTAGTAGGTTTAGGTGGCAAATACTTTTTCACATAGGGCCAGGATTATTTCATTTGTTTCCCTTAACAAATAACATAATCATTTAAAAACTGCATTTTGTATTTACTCAGGTTATCTTTGTGTAATATTCAAAATTGTTTGATGATCTGAATCTTTAAGTGTGACAAATATGCAAAAACATAAATCAGAAAGGGGACAAATATTTCAAATACTTCACAGCATTGTATGCCATAAATGATTGGCAAGCATAACAGCAATAACTAAGAGCAAAGAGTTTATTCAACAATGAGTTGAAATAAAAGGACAGATGCAACTGGAACTACAAGAAGAGACAGAGGGAGTACTATTAACAGTCACTGTTCCTCTTTATATTTCCATGGTCCTTTGGCATTTGACAATTATTTGCCAATTTTAAATTGAGGGGGCAGATTACATTCATCATACATCATCCCAGCAAGACCTGAACTGGTGATGTCTCAAGTAGTGCCACATCCAGTGAACCCATGGAGAACCTTGTGCACATAAAGTCTGAGTCAGTCTTAAGTTCCCACTAGAGACCAAGGTTTTGACCTGAAGAGCTGCTGTTTGCTCCCACATCTTTCTAAAAGGGAAAATAGGACAAAGGTTGCTAAATATCCCTACTGCCTATTGAATAATATCTATGTTAAAGTGCATTGGCAAGAAAATACTTATTAGTTTATTTGTGAATCTGGGAGGATACACCACAAAAGCGTGGTGCATGTCCTCTGACATTACCTGACAAATGGGTTTTATTATTGTTGTTGTTGTTGTTATTATTATTATTATTATCGGCATTATGTAGGGATACTGATGGAACCATCTTTGTTTTGTCCTTAAAATATATGTAACCTGGAGCACTGTGAAATACCTGTCTGATTTCTGACTTCTTGTTAGCAATGTTTCTAAACTACACTGAAGTGTACTTGGTGTGTTACATATAACCTAATCTATTTCAAACTATTAAAATAATTGGAAAAAATCTAATTAATGAAATGCTCTGTGATTAATTACTAAATTAATCACATGCATCAATTTTTGCTGTTAAAAGTATTTACAAAAATGTCAATCTATTTTGGCCTATAAAAAAACCCAATTAACAATCAATTAGCATAATGTTGAACTTTAAAGTTCTGTTTGATTCAGAATAATTTTTTTCACTGTCCATATGCAATAATGGCCATAACAATCAAAACTACGGTCTAATATGCTGAGGAAATACATTCAAAAGTCCTTTAGCAAGAACAACGACAGAACGCATGATATGATGACATGAACGAATGATTGTTAGTCGGTCTCAGGTAGTCTCAGTTTGTTGGATAATGTCTGGTTGAGTGTGGCTTGACAAGGCTGGCTGCTAGTGTTAGCATCAGGGGCTGTCCTAGCTCGGACCAGTTGCGGTGATATAAAGTCTGAAAGAACAGTTTGATCTGGGTGTTGTTAAATGTAAATGTTCCATTCATAGGGCCGTATAGCATTCTTTTCTGCCTGCATCGTGTTACAAAGCCACTGTGGCTGGAACAGATTGATTGACACACCAGATCAAAGGGCACCACGGAATGTGATTAATCAGCGTTAATTGTTATTTTGACAGCCCTAAAAATAACAGTTGTACTAAACCAGAATTATAATTCTGCTGTTTTACCTCCAGTGTATACTGTATATAACTTCTTGCCTTGTCCTCACCAGTCTCTTCTAAATAGTTTTGTTTTTTTACTTTTTTGCATCCAGTGCAAAATCCCCCCAAAAGTTAATTGATAGAAAATTTATCAGCCACAGCCTGAACTGTTTTTCAATGACAAGGGCTTTTTTCAGGTTAATCAATATCTTACTTTTGTTGCTGTAACTTCTTTTACTAATAAAGATGGAAAAAAGAAGTTGGAATCTTACACGCAGGTACACTGCAGCACAGCAATCAATTTGCTGTGGTTAATCAATAATGAAAATAATGATTGGTTATAATTGTTACTGCAACCAATAAATTATATTCAGCATACTTTTTAATGCCCACGATATAAAGCATACTACTTGTATGCAGAGATGAGTGATACTAGAAATAATATCTTACTTTTGCTATGGTAATTTATTAATATATGGTAAAAGGCAAATGGCAACTTACACACAGCTACACAGCAATCTTGTCAAAAACACTAGCATTTTAAGACAGTTCAGTTTGTGTGGTGTGAAAAATGTCACTTAATGTAAGTGTGAATTGGAGGAAATGATAGAGAAATGGATGTGTTTGCAAATTTGATCAGCAAAGTGTGGACATGACCAGAGAGCTGTTAAGACCTTGCATTCTAATTAGTTCTCAACCAGACAAAAACTGCATTTGGTGCAAAGACAACTGAAAACTTCATTTGATGTTATCCTGAATGAGTCACTTCATAGATGGCAGATATTGTGACTGAAGCATTTTCTCTCCACAACATCTTGTCATCCTTGAAAAAGAGCAAATGTGAACAGGTGTAATGATTACAGCTGACTCATCTGGTGAAAGGCTCTGTAGACACTGTAAATTAGAATTAGATCACTTTCTTCACTTCCACTACACTGTGCTGTACATGCTGTACAATGAAAAAATCCTCATGCAAATGTACTTCAAACTAAATACAGATCCTCATTAATAACAGTAAAAACACTGATCCAGGAAGACACTCAGTTCAGTTCAGTCAAGAAGAGAGGATATTGTGGTTCAACAGAGTGCAACAGACATAAAAGATTAACTAGTAGAGCTGAATTTTTCATATGCAAACAACCTGCTTGTCTGCCAAATTTGTTTGCTGTCAAAATAAATCCAATTCTGCAGTTAATAATACCGCTTTAAGTAGACAGTAAATTGCGAAATTGTTGGCTCTGTAGTTAATAATTACACCTAATTAAAAAAAAACAATTGATGACCTTAAGGCTAAACTGCATCAACGTGGTCATCTGATAAAACCAAATCAAAGGACTTTCTGAAAGCGTTCACAATATCAATAAGAAAAGCTGAGTTATAGTAAACAAACCAGGATGTCAGCGGTGTAGAGGCAAAAGTGGTTAACTATCTGTGGGCTGAAACAGAGCGTGTCACTCTCTTTCTATCTGTATATTTGTGATACAAATGCACAGTTGAAAATATTCCTTCCTTTCATGCAGTGATTACTGTAGGTTTAGTTCTCAGAGGTTTTATGTGTAACTATTTAAAGGTAGTGCAAACAACTCCTCCTTCTCCTTCTAGTATTTTAAAATAAAAATTTTCAAACCAATATGAATAGTGGTGTCGAAGCATCTTTAGAAACACAATCTATGTCTTTCATCGAACAAAACTTTGTGTGTAAGTATGTTGTCTACAGAATTAAACTTGACTTTCAGGCCATGTGAGGGACAACATAAACATAGCATGGTATCTTGAGACACTCCTTTCATTTATGACAACAGATCAAAGTCCACATTTGTCTCAGTCATTCACACACAGGCACACACAGACATGCATACACACCTCTCTGTAGGAATTATAACTACGAAAGAAATAATTCTCAGACTTGCACTGTATCGTGATAAACAATCACACAGTTTAAGCAGATTAAACAGAGAAGACAAAATGTTTCAAGTTTCCTGAGATTTTAATCCGATTTTAATTATCATTGTCTATTTATATGCTAGACACACCTTTGGGTACATAAAAGATGTGAAACTCAAACAGCTACCAAACAACTGATGCCTGAAACACAAATATATCAAAAAATTATGCTGTCATTGCCTAATTCAAATGAAAGTTAAGAAAACTACTGCATTAAAATGTTAAAGGAATATAATGACAACAGATGGCCACTGTTAATCAGAGACACAACCTTTAATAACTTCTCCAAAACAGAGATTATTTCACAACCACAAATTTATCATACATTCTCCTACTTTAAAATAGCAATGTTACGTCAGTGATGACTTTATAACCTTTTCTGAAAAAGTGCCTAATATTTTGCAGAATTAAGATCCCTAAAGTTAATCATAATGGAATTATCTCTAAAACCTAAATACTCAACTTTTCAGGAAGTGTGAATAAATAGTTGATTTGTCTTTTGTGACCTTTTCTGTTTATCTGTCATTACCTGTCATATTTTTACCAATCAAGTTGGCTTTTAAAGGAGAGTATCCTACTTCTAGTTAAAGGCAATTTCTTGCTCATATTGTTTATCTGACTTTTTCACCTAATTGTCAGTTTTTAAGTTGTTTTAAAGATGTATGTTATTTTTTACTTGATTGAGTATTAGACAACATAACGGCAGTACACACAAGTACACACAGATTATTCAATGAGTTTTAGCTCATTTACAGTTAACAACATGAACTTTATGTGGCTGGCAACTATTTTCTGCAGACTGATTCCTAATCTTCAGAGAGCAACTGGTTTTAGTAAACTTCTAGAGACTTTCACGTTGCTTCAAGCAAATGATCTATCATAGACTCATAAGTGTGTGATAAAGTTAGAGTCATTTTCAGCTGCATCACCACAACAAGCAAGGAATATACACTCGCTGGCCACTTTATGAGGTACACCTGTACAATCTAATGCAATGCAAGCTTTGCCATCAATTTGATTTACATAAGGTCATAATTTCCCAGTTTTTGTTGAAACTGTCAGAAAATGTGATAATTTTACTATATGTTTATTATTGAGGTCATAATGGGTGGTGGAGTTAGGAGGTGTTTCTAATGTTTTGGCCACCCTATTTACATAAGTGATGGGGTCAGTCTAAGTCTTGTGCAACACACTGATAAGACCTCCTTCGAAATACCATTATTATATCATAATAAAAGAATATGAGGCCATGAGTACAAACGATACAGCAAACTTCAGCGAGAAATCAGTGTCGGCCCCTGAGCTTGTGTCCACATTACTGTGGAGTCACAACCAAGATTTTCCAGTAATTTCCAAAACACAATACTGACCTGAACACCTAAAATTCCTTACATGGCAAAGAAGACAAAGATGTGAAAGAAGTATTTATAGAATATATAAGAAGTCTGTTTATTCATGCAAACCTATCCCTCTAATCATAAAAACTGCTTATCATTAAAAATCCAGAGGGAGTAGACACTCACCTGAGAAGTTTTGATGGTTTAAATCACTGCCTGGTGTTTGCATGTCAAACTCACAATCACACTGTGGACCAACACCTGTCTGTGCGCCAGTTGTGAGTCGTATGACCGCACCCCCCACCCCTACCATCACCAACCCCATCTGTATACCACTGGCAGTCCGTCATACTGTGCGTCCACCCTCACAAGCTATTACATCCGACAGACGTAGTTCTTTAAAACAAGAGATTTTCTTTCACAGGGGCATATAAGATGTTTCACATTTAAAAGTCTCTTTTCAACGAACTTGATATTAATAATGTTGTTTTTTTCAGAAAATAAACCAAGTTTTAATATTAGTGGCAGATGTTGCAATACCCCTTTATAATGTATTCATGTCTTAACTATTCTTTATAAAACAGACTCGGTCACGACGGATTTAAATACCTAAAGGTGGTTTCCAGTGTTTTACCATGCTGCCAACAGTCTCACAACACTCACAGCGGAGTACACTGCGAACCGAGCGGAAGGTGACTGACCTGATCAGTGTGTTGAAGCGCAGAGCAGACACAGTCCACTTGCAGTTTGTGAAGCTGGATCGCCTTCTTTGGTCGTAAAAAAAAAATGGCGAGTCAGCCTTGGGAAACCGTGGCGTCTCTTCGCTTCCACCCGAGCGCGGTGTCAAAGTGGTCAGGTCTGTTTGCTGCGGACGTTTCTGGTCATGCTGCTGTTGCTGCTGCTGTTGTGGTCGGTGTCTGGCTTCCTCTCTCTCCTCCCTCCTTTCAACACAACCGCCCGGGATCCTGAGGACACACGCAAGGGCATCAAATTACCGCTTAACGTTACAGCTTTCATTTGAACCCTACTTTGAGGATTTCCTCAGTCATTTGCACAGTATGGAGGAGTCAGGTAATTGATTAGATTCTTTGTGTATTGTTACAACACAGAATTTTGGGTTAAGCGTAAGTGAAAGAATTAGTTTGGTATTTTGGCCAACAGGTGCATTTGCTCTCTTGCTGAGAGTAAACAGCTAGCTAACATTAAGCTAGTTGTGTAGCTAGTGACGTTAAGCTAGGCTTGGAGATTTGACGGTTGACTAATGTTCTTTAGCAAAAAGTGGATGAGCCTGCAAACATGAAGAAACAGCTTGCCAGCTCTGTCCAAAACAAACAAACAAACAAACAAGCAGCCAAAAGAAAAATCACTTACCACCACCACAAAAACTTTTAAAAGAAAAATTTGAAGTTGTCCTATTGGCAGTATGCGCCACTTTGGAGCGGTTGCCAGGAAACCGTGTGAGGCTAGAAAGTAGTAGTCCTCATTAAAAAATAGTTCCGCTATAATCATAATTTTAACATTTCAGCAGGATGTTTAATCAGATTTAACAAACAATGTGTAACATGTTAAAAAAATGAGTTTGTAATTATCTGGTTTGTTATGAGGAAACAGCCAGAGTATATGTTTCCTGTCTTTATGCTAAGCTAGCTTTATATTTAGATTAAGCTACAGTACTGACAGAACTGAGAGTAGTATCAACCAGACTGCAGTGTAAAGTGTAAAGTAAATGCTCTGCTTGCTCAAATAAAAGTACAAAATGAAATGTAAAAGTACTCTGTAACAGTATGTGACTACTATACTCTGTCATGTTGGATTTAATTTGAATTTATATTCTACAGGCAGTTTCAGTTTAGACATAAAATGATTGTGTTTTCTGTGTAAAATTAATAAGCATCTGATAACAAAAGTTAAATAAATGTAGTGGACTAGAAGTACTATGTAGCATAAAATGGATGTACTCAAGTAAACTACTACTATATAGAAATGTAACTTAATGTAAGCTCAATACTTGAATAAATGTACTTAGGCCTTTAATAATAATTGATAGATGTCAAGGATTACATTTATCTTGCAGGTATCTTGAAAATGAGTAAGTGCATTTCTCAGAATATTGATCTTTTCCTTTAAGACGTAACTGCCTGTCAATGACTGATAGCTTGTTTTCTTGGCTAATTGTAGGGTCAGCCCCTCTGGACTAATAATGACTAATGGGATCATTACAGTCACATGTCTGGTATCAGTCATGTTTATGTACATGCTCTTCTCATAAAGCTAAAGTAAGTAAGAAATACAGTAACAGACAATTTGTCACATTCTGTAATTAAATCAACCCAGTTTCTAGTCAAGGTAATCATATGACTGTGCAGTGACTACTGTAACTGTTTTGTGGAAGACAAGCTTTTGGATGATTTTATTCATTTTCTTCTAACTTGTAATCGACTGTTCAAAATTTGAGATTCAGTGCACTGTCAGCTGCAAGAAATAGAGGCACAAGTAGCCATTTGTCTATGTGCTGCAACTCTATAGACTTTGTTGTAGATTTGAATACCCTAGACTAACCTCATCTTAAACCTCACTCTATTTCTAACCCTCAACCAAACGCTAAAATCTACAGGCTATTCTTTTTACTCAAAGCAGACGTGGTTCTCGATATCTTATTTCAACCGACTTATCTTGAAATCACATCTTGTAATCTTGAGGTATCGGATGTTGTATTGTTGTAAATCTCGCATTTACAATACCACAGGCAGCTTTTCTTAAGATCGTGCATTTAAATGTTCAACGTTCAACCCACTTTCTTGACACTTGAGTTATAAATAGTTTTAAATGTTTACCATTTAAGAAATGAAACTAATAATGTTTAGATTTAAATGTGGCATCATTTTAGCCCTGCTGGTGAAATGTTCTACTGAAAGCTCCGGTCCTCTGGTAGCTCACAGACACCCGACAGGCAGCAGAGCAGGCTGGTGAAGAAATGTTTCAGCAAACAAAAAGGTCAGTCCGTGAAGAAATAAATGTTCTCGTTTTTTGTCAAAGTGTCTCTTGACCAGAGTCTGACCTTCTGTCAACTCTAGTGGTGTAGCTCTTTCACTGAATGGTGCTGGCTGGGTATGTCAGTGAAAGTACAGTTCATTTTGAATCTCATTTTGAAGCTATGTCATAATGAATATATTATAATATTTAATTCACTATAGAGACCTCTGTCATCAAATGTTGTGTGGTTTGGCGGTCTTATTGTGTTTTGTGATCTGTTACTGTGGTGAATGTGTCACTTTGCAACAATTATTTTTTTAATTTTTCTGTACAGGAACGCGGCTCCACATTTTTTAGCTTATCAAGCTAACGCTCAAATATTTTAGGAGCAATAGAAAATAAATTACTATAATTGTTCTGCTGAACTGATTATAAAAAAAAAACAAGTGTAAAGACATACTTGAGAAGTAAGTTATACATTTCAAGCATTAAAACATCAAAGACATAAAACCTTGCTGCTCACTTTTTTAAAAAGACTAAAATTCAACCATTATTTTTACTGTGCAGTAGTCAGATTTTAGCTTCTTTTGATGTATCATAGCTTGACTCTGTGAACTAAGACAGCTGGCACACTTTGCTTATTTACAGACATACACACACACATTCTCTCGCTCTGTCTCACATGTATAACAGTCCTCCCCACGCAGAATCTCTTTGTGCTTAACTTTAAAAAAATGACACCCTTGAGAGTTTTGCTGTCACAAACAAAACAAAGCAATAATTTCTGATTGTTTATACAGTTGAGTCCCAGCAGAGTAGAGCTCTGGTATCTCAAAATGTTCATCATCAAATTGCTTTTGTGTCTTTACAAGACTCTCCTATGCTGTTATGACACAGTGATTATTATAAAGTTGAACTGACTTGTATCAAGCTGAGAAGGGGAGCAGGCTGTTCAATATGAAGTGTGCTGATGATAAAAATGAAACTGCTGAAATCAGCATGAGTGATGGTGTTCTACACCAGGAAATGAGCCAAGTTGGCTTGATGTTCCCTCAATCCTCAAATTTGTTGGATTATATAAGAACTAAATTTGAATATTATGCTGTTTAATAAGTGCAATGATTTGTCCTGTCTCCTTATGTTCATACTCCGTCATTCTCAGTCTGGCTCCAGCATGTTGGGATGAGCACCAAGACAAACAGGGTTTGACTTGTATAGGCTTGCATTGGTGCTTTAGCCACCCACGTCCATGTCCCTATGAGCAGTGTGACAGAGACGTTCCCACAGATCTCCACTGGCTCATCGTCCCATGGACCAAGAACCAAGAGCAGAGCACGTTTCCTCTGTCTCCACTTTACATATTGTGAACAAAATGTGTATTTGAATATGTCTTTATGTGTGTGTTTCACATGATCTGTAATGCCATGTCAGGTTGTAATGTCATGTCTGTAATGTCTGACTTTGTTGCTGAAATTATTCTAATCATCAGCCTTACAATTAGAATACAAGGTGTTTTAAAATCATTTATACTTAGTGGTAAAAGAAAATCAACCTTCAATTGTCAGTGGTTTTCTTTATGGTTCGGCTGTAACACTGTTAGTGGGATCCTGAATCGATGGTTAATTTAAATGTGACAAAAGTGTGACATTAAAAGAAGGACATGAAATAATTTGATAAGAAAAACATGTGAAGTAACATAGAAAAGAAATAAGTAAACATGAGCAGCAAACAGTTGCTTGTGTTATATCAGGTGGGTTAAAGAGGCCAGTGTCTCAAAATGAGAATTTGAAAGATGTGCTGTATTATGCAAAGATACAAAAAAAACAAGAATCAACATTTATTACTATTATCAGCTTATAACTTTATCTAGCAACTTAAATAAAAATAGGACCCATAATGACAGACATTTGATATGTGTATAACAGTGTAATAGAGCTGTCTTGTTCCTGCCTTGCAACAAAACTAAACACAAAACCTGTCTTCACACAAATCTTTTCAGATGAGAAATTACCCATGTACAGTGTTTCCAAATGTTTACAGTGCCATCTGTTGGCTAAGCAGAAGTACTTCAACCATTCCATCCTTAAAATTGAACACAAGACTATTTCTGAATACATGATGTGGATTCACACCTCAGTGAAAATGGCTTGCTGACACCACACCATGAGATTGATTCTACTCAAATCATGACTTGATCTTACAGTTTTTCTCGTTTGCTTTGGCACAATTCTCAAATGAGAAAATCATTTTTCAAAACAATTAGTTTGTCATTCACAACAGAGTAGGATTTGTCATACATTTAAGCAAATTGCATTGTTTCGGTACATGTGTGCAATAGAGTAAGTACAATTCTCAACAAATCTCCACAAAAATTACTTGTATATGCTTCATAGATCAAAACTGATTAGTTTATTCTGAATGAAATTGTCAAACTCTTTACAGCTTATAAACTTTATTTTATTATTTGAGTATCTTGTTAGAAAATGATCCATTCAATTGTCAAAGTGTATCAAAAATACTTGGTATCCATGCTGTCCATCCACCCACCGCAGACCACAGAGACAGATGTCTCTATTGAATGCCATGAATGCTGCATGTGAGGACATCACAGGTGAACGATGCACAGTTGTATGATTACGCTATAGGCAAGGAGATTTTTTTTCCTCTGGTGCACTTTAAAAGAAAACATCAGATGTGATGTTGATGAAAATATCTGGCCAGGCCAACAAGACTGACAGGATGTTCACAAAAATGAGAACTTGCAGTGTTACAGTATGTAGCCTACTGTGAGGAAGTACAAAGCTTTGTTATGTTTTAAATTGCCACAGATTTTTGTAACCATTGTTATGGGATGTTTTCGATTTTGCGTTTTCATAAGCATGGAATCATAACGTAATTTGTGACTATCATTGTGAAAACTTATCACTATTTACCAGTATGACTCAAACGATAACTTTTCATTTTGGTGGCACTGGCCAAGTTAACTGAAATGTAAATTAAATGTTTTGGGTGACTTACTACCTTATGCAAACATGCAATAACGTTTTGAAGTACCATGATACTGTTGTGACAGTTGCACTTGCAGTTTAGAGAAAGTTAAGACTGTTTTGAAAAATGAACCGAAACAATTGAAAAAAAACTGTAAATCCCAGTACTTATATATACGGAATAAGCTCTGACGTGGTTTGGGATAACAACAGACAGCTACAAGCTTGTCAAACAATATCTGGGATTGAGGGTTGTTCCTGGCTGTTTTTGTGATTGTGTCAGACTTTGTATATTAGAAAGACAGGACTCTTTCCTTTTCCCCTCTATATAAATATTATAAAATGTAAGGTTACTTCCAAAATTGCAATTAATGAGAGTGACACTGCAGTCAAATGAGGAGTGCATACAACAATGACTGATCTCTTCAAAATCTTACCGGAGTTATAATGTCATGGTTGCTTCCATAGATGCAAAGACAGTTTGTCATCTGGAGGAAATGGGTTGTTGTTCAGGCATTATCTACCTACTGATATGTCCTTAAGCAATAACAAAGAATAAACATGTTGCTGATCTCACACTCTCTGGAGGGAGGAAATTCTAAAGAAAAGTTCCATATTTTGCTCAACAAAGCATTTTATTATACTGCTCTCTCATAAGGGATCTGATGACGTCATTGGGAGCACAGTTCATGCTTTTCAGCAATGTTTTAAACCTGCTGTCGTTTGTTCTGACCAAACTGCAGTGGGAAACTGTGCTGAATCAGCCTAGTGTTTAAACACATTTGGTGGTCAGTTTCCATTATATAGCACAAAATCACAAGTTCATCTCAGGGGGGGTCATGGTCTGTACGGCACATGATAGCCTGCATTTTTAGACTTGTGGTTTGGATAAGAGAAAACACACATAAAAATAGTGGAAGTGAAAAAAACTTGCGTTAGTGCGAGTGCGTCCAAGAGCTGGAATGACCTCAACCACAAAACCCCTCTACCACAAGAAATCGATACAGTATGTTCTCTGATCAAGCAGTGTTTAGAAAATAGATGCTGAAACTGATAACTGTATGTAAATTTTTTATAATGTCAGCAGTTCAGTTGCAAAAAGTCACATCTGGTATAATTACAGTACAACTGTAGTGAAACACAGATATAATCTTAGCTATACATTTCAAGTTTTTGAGAAATCCTGTTGCAATCTGTGAAATAATGCAATAATAATATTTATTCTCTTTATTAATTGTGTGTTTGTGTTGATTATATTAAAAACTGTTCCTTTAATTGAACACAGATTGAAGTTCTATATACTGGAGCTCAAATATCGTAGTGTTTTTTCCCTTGACTAGAATTTTTAATGGTACTTCTCTAATGGGTGGAAACTGACAGAGTAGTAGCAGGCTTAAAAAATGACCGCTGACAGGCAGTGCAGAACAGGCAGATGTAACATTATAATTAAGACGGTTTCTGTGAAATTCTGACGTTTATGAAATCGTCTCTTCCTAATCTCTTCATATCTACTGGGCTAGCGTAACAGTCATAGTTTAATTTATACCTTTTTTTTAATACCTTTTTGTTACTTTAGGTAGTTATTGTAATAAGATTTTATTTCTGAATTTCTCACTAAAAGCATACAATGCTAGTTTTTAGCATCAGTAGCAGCTACATGTATTTGCTATTAGTATTAAAGGAGTATTCCTGTCATGTATTATTGCACTGCGATTAAGATGAGAGTGAAAGGTTAAGACAGTATAGTCATAATAGAAGCAGCAGAGGCCAAAATAATTGTATTGGTCACTAGTATGGGTCAAGCTAGGAACAAAGTGCTTTATAGCTCTTTGGATAAAAGTGTAGTCATTTGCACTTGTTCTCTGAGTAGTAACTTTACTGACTCCCTCAAACAAATTACACAAGCATCAGCATGAATCTCAGTGAAACAGTGGAATGATGGAACCACATCTTTATTCATTTTTTTATCTGTACAGAAAGAAAAGTCACCAGATCATGCAAAGCAGTATTGCATAACAAATAAAAACACAATACAAAACATACTGTATACTGTACCATAAATATAGAGCCTCGAAAAATAAATAAATCAGTTAATATATTACAAAAAATAAACTCCTGAGATGACACGTACATACATACAAATACAATATGTTATAATTTACTTGCAACATAGTACTGATGATGGATAAGCAGACAGGTTGATATGCAGTTCTTAAGTGTTGGAGATGTTTTTTTGTTTTACACATACAGTATAAACTTGCAGCAGCTCAACTGAAAATGACCAGTCAAGGTACTGGGTTTATTCCAGGTTACCTTAAATTCAGTCCCACAACATAAAGAGGATTAATCACAAAAACCAACACTTTAATATGGCATATTAATCTGAAATCCAGCTTCTGACTACAGTAAAAAGCAACCTGGAAGGTCACCACTGAAAGGAATCTTAAAGGGAATGTAAGGATAAGGTATTTAACAGATACACAGGTCCTGTATGTATGATCATATTTATATTTATAACAGGGTAACAACGCTCAACATGTTGAGGTGTTATTGCACTACTGATTCAATGTCTTTTAATGAGAATAATCAACAAATTACAATACTGTTGATAGATCTACACAGAGGTGAAACAAGAAATCACCAGTAACAGCGACAGACATGAGTTACTATTTGAAATACATTCATTTACTTTTCAGGATTGATGTATTCAGTCTCATACCCTGGGAGCCATGCCACATAGGTGCAATCTATCTTGCTCTCAATAGCTATTGCAAACTGTTGAAGTAAATGAATGAATTCTGAGTTGTAATCAACCCAAGTCTGCACAGCTAACAAACATAGCTGTGAATCGAAAACGTGTGCACAATAAGGCTACAACATCTAGAGAGAGAAGAAAGAGATGGAGGGCAAATCTCAACACTAATAGAGCTCCTTTCTGCTCCAAAAGTCACATCGAACCACTTGGAGGAGCCATGCATAACAACTGAACACAGATGAAACAAACACATACTTCCAACTTCCTCACAATGAAAAACCGGGGTGGGAATGACAAGCCCAATAGTCAGTAGCCAAGGACCAGAGACAGTACGGCTGAATTTACACAAGAACAATTCCTTAAACAAGTAGTTTTATCCTTACCTTAACATATTCACTAACCAAAATTCATTCAATGTAGGAAAAACAGAGATCTGATTTATTTTAAACATGTATAAATTCAGCCATTGAATAAAAGTTATGTCACTGACAAAATCTAATTCTGCTTCTTTCTTTGTCTATTATTGGCTTGTTTCCCTTTATAGTTATATATGTTTCTATTTATATACTGTATGTACATTCCATCTGTAATATTATTATACTTTTACATGGTATACCTCAGAAAGTGTTTAAGTGTCCTCTGGGAAAAAATAAATGTTTTGTTATTCTTCATCCATTCATTATCCTAACTGCCTGTGTGCTGGAGCCTATCCCAGCTGCCTTTGGGCGAGAGGCGGGGTACACCCTGGACAGGTTGCCAGTCCATCACAGGTCTGATATATAGAGACAGACAAACATTCACACGTATGGACAATTTAGAGTCACCAATTAACCTACCATGCATGTCTTTGGA
Source organism: Sandelia bainsii (assembly GCA_032362345.1). Classification (NCBI taxonomy): domain Eukaryota; kingdom Metazoa; phylum Chordata; class Actinopteri; order Anabantiformes; family Anabantidae; genus Sandelia; species Sandelia bainsii. The sequence goes on from JAUMHL010000025.1 coordinate 16,577,779, forward strand.
TGGTGGCAGGAAGCCGGAGTACCCGGAGAAAACCCACACGGACACAGGGAGAACATGCAAACTCCACACAGAAAGGCACCCGGCTGACCTGTGGATTCGAACCTGGGTCCTTCTTGATGTTAGGCGACAGTGCTAACTACTGCACCACTGTGCCGCCCATTTTGTTATTCTATTTTTATTCGATTCTATTCTATATTATATCAATGACGTAACTCCTTCCAATTACTCTGGCACAGCAATATTCACTGAACATCTTACCCAGAAGGCCTCACTGTTACTCACATAGAGAAGCTGAAAGTGGAGGAGAAGAGGGACCAGGACAGAGGGATCACAGTACAATTAACACACAAAGTTTAATCTCAGAGTGGTTCACATTAAATGTCGATCAAGTTATCACTGGCCAAAAGTAAAAGGAAGGCCAGAATCAATAATATGGTTCGGCTGTGTCTAGTCAGAGAAAAGGCTGGCAAAGGACTTCCGGAGATTGCGAATGGTTTCGGCCTTCACCTCATCTTGGCCATCGCCTCCAGAGCTTGAGACACCGCGGAAGAAAGAGGAGTCGCTGAAGGCGTTGAAGGCATTGGTCAGGGACTGGGACTTACTGGGAGGGAGGAAGACAGAGAGAGGAAAAAGAGAGGGAGGAGAACAAGGCGTTGAGATGGAGAAGGAATGACAGAATAAAAGAGGAATCAAGGAAAGGGTAGATAGATAGATAGGAGGGACAGGGGAATATTAGTTAGTGAAGAAGTATGAGAGGAGCAAAAACAGACAGGGACATGTGTAAGAGGACAAGAAAACACATATACAGTATACACAACAATTTTTGAGAAATATGACAAATATATAATATTTCAGCAGCAGGACTGTCACATTATAGGACACATTTAAAAAAAAATTGTGAATAATTGTATGTCATCAAAATGTGGAGTTAAAATATCTCTTCTTTTTTCTTATCAGCAATATGTTGATGATATGGTTCTTACTTCAGCAGAGGATGGGACTTTTGCTGGGATGCTGGCTGTTCTTCCACTGGGGGCTGGGTCTCAGCAGGGGCTGCAGCTGTTTCAGCTGGGACAGAATCAGGGGTGGAAGAAGGAGAGGCTGGTTTGGCCTGGGGCTGAGCCTTAGCTGGAGACTGGACATTAGGCGGGGACTGGCTAGCTTTAGCTGGGGACTGAACATGTGCTGGGGAAGGGGCTGAGGCAATATCTGAGGCCTGAGCAGGTACTGGGGCTTGGGCAGCTGGCTGGGATATAGGTGAAGCTTTAGGGGGAGGTGGGGTTTGTGGCTTTGGCTGGATCTGTGGCTTTGAATTCCTGCGTACAGGTGGAATGGGCTTTGCAGGTGGTGTAGGTTTTGGGGGTAACTCTTTTGGTTTGCCAGGAGCTGCGGATGGGGAGCCCTGAGGCTGGGGCTTGGGCTGCTCTGTGGTAGGAGCTGAGGGTGGGGGAGAGGCTGGGGATCGAGCAGAGGCCTGAGGGGAGCCTGGAGCTGCTGCAACTGCTGCTTTAGCTGGAGAAGATGGTGAAGCTTTGGCTGCGGTGGAAGCAGAATCTGGAGCTGACTTTGTGACGGACGGGGCTCTTGTCATCGGGGGAGGCCTCTGTACTGGAGGTTTGGTGACAGAGACAGCCTTCTGGACTGGGCTTGGCTTCTGAGCCTGAGCTGGTTTCTGAGCTGGAGCTGGACCAGTTTTCTGGGCCTGGCTAGGCTTTGGTACTGGTTCAGATGCTCCCTTAGCTGACTCTGACGATGGGTCCACACTCTGTGATTTCACTGGTGCACCTAAAATATTGAAATAAGACATATATTAGATCATAGTTCCATAGCTATATAATATGTAAAGGCACAAAAAGCAAAAAAAAAAAGCAAAAGGAGAAGTAAAGGAAATAAAAAAATAAGCTTGTTATTTTGTAAATTTAGCACCTGTTCATTTAGTGCAGCAGTTAAAAACCAGGCATCTGTAACACTTATCAAAGCATAACATGATACAGATAATGAAGCTGAGTGTAGACATGCTCATCCACATAATGACCTCTCACATTCGTATAAAACCCCCGAACCAACTCGTCTATCAGGAACAGACTGGGTCAAAGCAGGCTCTGAATGTTTGAAGTGCTACGACCAGCAGGGGGAGGCAGATTAACAGTTAAGAGATAGAGACTCTCCCATCATGCCAAGTGTTAGTTGCTTTTTATGCACACCAGCTCATGTAACCCTTAGGAGGTAGTGTGGTGATAAAAAAAGAGACAATGAGAGGAAAGAGCAAGTGATAAGGTTGAAAGAAAGTAAACAAGAGGAAGGAACAAAAAGAGAATATTGGCATCAGTTTCTCAGTGACTCAAACACAGGCAACAAAGCAACATCATGCAAAACAAAAGACAATGATTATACATGCTGAGTAGGAAGTGACTTGGCAGGGATGAGTTTCCAGTGGCTTATTATTCACTTCAGTGGATACTGAAATAGTGTTTGTGTTATTATATGTTAAAGCCTCTGTAAAAAGCTTGGTTAATTTATGTTCACTATATGCATTTAATTTATCAATTATAATGACTTTATATATATTTGATCTAATCAATCATGAAAATTCATCCCAGACATTATCAGAGAATCACTGCTGTCAGGCAGCTAAATGGCCATGAGTCTTACGTTTCAGAGTTTGTCAATAAGCATCCCAATAGTTGCTTAGGACTCACGACGCATAAAAGTCAAAGAAAATACCATTTGTACAAACATAATTAGTGATAAAAAAGGGCGACACAATAATAATTGCGTGGATACAAAGCCTGAATTACACATTTTTATGTAGTTTGCTGAGAGATTTACTTTTTGCTGCTTCATAATTACAATACATTTTATTTGTTGACTGCTGTTAGACTTGATTTTCACTTGGGGGAAAATGCAAATCAACAAACTTAGCTTTTGAACAAAACAAAATCTCTAAACATCAATCAGGAGAGATGAAAATCCAAGACTTGATAATGTTTGTAACCAGATGATATATGATTAAATAATTCAGGGGTTTTGATCCAAGCAAATAAGAAATGATCATGCAGAAAAAGAAAAAGATGCTTCTTTTATTTTAACCTTTTCATTAAACATATAACCAGGTTTTGTGATTGCCAAGAAAAATATCTAAATCAGATATTATAACACAGACAAATTAGAGTTATTTGACACCCATTGACAACATCAAGAAGTTATTCACAAAGCATTTGCTTGTTGCAAAAGAGGTCTTTGCTGCCTAGCAGAGGGAAATTCATTTATCATAAACTGATTTACACTAGAATTTAAAGAAGGAATCGAAAACCATTAATCACAGGAACCCCACAGAAACTGAGCTTATCAAAACATTATTTGCACGATCATCACAAACAGCAAATTTAAGATTTTTTTCTATTTGAGAATATATCACTATCCAACCATTTTTCACAGTGTGAAATTATTGTCTTTGAATGTCAGTGTTGTTAATGTAAGATTCAGATGAATCAAACTGCAGTGTGATTCTTTCATCTTAACACCGTAGGCATGTTAATCCCTAGCACTTCCTGTTAAATTAAAAAAGCTGGCATTCGTAAAACACCCTGCATAAAAACATTAAAAACCAAATGGAGAACAGACATCTGCCACATTCATGCAACATGAGACAACATGCAAACACACACTCACTGACAAACTCCACTAATAATTGTTTTGATAATTTACGATGTTATACATCATTTGAGCACAGCTTTTAGTAGGCACATTTAGTTTTAATACATCAGCCCATCGCCGCACTAACACAAACGCTACAACTGCAATTAAACTGGCTGCCTAAGTGCACTGTACCGTACATCTGCTTGTTAATTCAAGGGAAAGTCACACGTTAAAAAAAAACAAGGCCATACCTTAAACACAAAGCAGAAACCTTTTTATGCCTCAGTCCTGTTAACAGCTGCGGTCAGAGGCTTAATGTTTTTGGGCTGTCCGTAAAGACTTGAAGCCCATTCTCACATATCTCAGGACTGCCTTCAAAACTGGCACAAATGTCCAGCTGGACACACAGATAAAATCATTAGATTTTGGTCAAAGGTCCAGGTCACTGTAACCTAATATCTGTCCCATTGTCATCAACGCAATATCTCAAGAATGGCTAAAGGGAATTTCATTACATCTGTCACAAACGTCTACTTGGACACAAGAATGAATCAAGTAGAATGATTCTGGACAGACATGCAAGTAAACTTTAACCCTATCAACATCCACTGAAGCCATGATATGATGGACGTAGTTACCTTCAGACATAAGGATGTAAACTAAACACAATCTGCTCTTACTCTTAAAACAGTACACTTGCCAAGAGTTACATTAGAGGATCAATACCACTCTCACATCTGTACAGTGAATATGAAGCTAACCTGGCTCTCTCCAAAGGAAGCACAGTGCCTTTAATTAAGCTCATTTTACACATTTAAGCACATTTTATGAAGTGTAAAACTGAGAAATTGTTATTTTACAAAAGGGTTGCCTGGCTGGCAGATTTGATTACATTTGGACAGAGGCAGGCTAGATGTATTTAACAAATTGTCTAACTAAACCTTTAACTGGTTGCAAAATTTCCTATTTATTGCCCCAAAGGCTGCCTAAGCATCATGGCCATAGTAACCTTGAAGGTAATTGGGTATATGGGGTTTCTCTATATTTATTACAATTAGTTTCTACCTGTAGCGTAGTTCAGAATCCAAATTCAAGTCAAAGGACTGAAAACATTAATTCCTCAGATTCTAGTTAACTAACATTGAAGACTTTGCTTGAAAAATGAGTTTTTGATGGCAATGACAGAGAAGGTGGATTACTAATCTAACTAATAAAATGCATTACTTTATTTCAGTACTTCGCTCTCAATCATCTTCAGAGATGTCAGAGGGCGTTTCTTAAACTTGCTTTGGCTCTACAGTGGTAGCATTTGTATTACAATGCAGAACATTGTTCAGACAACCTTGAGCTTGAGGGCGCTGGCCTGAGGTCCTGTTTGGATCTGCCAGTCCTTCCTTAGGGGCAGCACTCTGGAAGAGAGGGAGGGAGAAAAGAAAGAAGCAACCAAGAAAGAGCAAATGGGGAAAGAAATGTAGTAAAGCATCATTAATGAACTGTGAAGGACTGCATAATTTTCCTACAGCCATTAAAAGCTTAATATTTTCTAAACAGGCCCTCTTGGAGAACCAGTCTTCATTTACTCTCAGGGAGAACTGAAGCAAATAGATGTCTTAATGTAAAAATTTATTTTAGGAGGTTCACTGTGAATACACAGGCTCTGCTCGGCTGTGCACTCAGGTGTTCAAACATTTCGTGCAGCCTGTACCTGTTGGGGCTGCACGGTAGTTGGTTTCTGGCCTTGAGGGGAGCGAGCAGGTGAGCGTGAAGTGCTTGACGATCTGGCAGTCAGTGCTTGATTCATCTTAGTGATCACCACCTCTGAGATGAGCTGGCAGTCCTCTGCCTGGTGATCGCCAATCAGCTGCATAGATGAACCCACAACCTGGACATAGAGGACACAACGGATTAAAGAAGAAACAAATGTGTTTCTCCTTTAATACACATTCACATACATATACATTATCACAGCCTGATTCTGCATTAAATATGGGCATCACTTTTTCAGCAACCCAAATGTTTTAATTATTGTAGCAGCTGCCAAACAATGCAATAGGTATTGTGTATTTCAAAGAGCAATTACCATGATATGAAACACAAAAACCAAAGCATTTTTTCAGTGGAGATGACTCATGTTTTTCACCTTCCACTAAACTACAGAATAATTCATTCTGAGAGTCAAGTTATTTCAAAGTGGGATGCTTAGAAATATTGCTTTGGTACTTGCTTTAACCGTGACTGGATGTTGGTGTCACTGTGGCTCCCTTATCATATCACTCTCCTTTCTCTTCTCACTTACATCTCACTGGGATTTGTAATCATAATGTAATTGTCCAAACTGTGCCATGCCTCATTTCTCCACTAGTTTTCCCACTTGAGTTTCCCCCAAGCTGCCTGTCTTACCTATTTACTCCAGTTCACCACTCTTTGCTGCCAGTCCATCTACTTTATATTGACTCATTCTTGCCTGCTATTATCTGTGTGTTTTACACTTACACCTGTCTAAATACCTGCACCAACACCCCTGGACCTGACTGCCAGCCATAACCACTTATAAGCTTGTTTATTGACTGTTTTAGGAGCAGTGTCCCTGTCTACATTTGGTTCCAGCTTCTTATTGCCAGCAACTAGAATTTTGAAAAACAAATTGACCCAGCTGACGATGCTTTTTCTATGGTTGAGGGAGCTGAGTTGACCTACACTACTGAGTGGCTCTGTACTTAGTGCCAAATAAATCCAGTGAAGGGCGAGAGAGAAACAGCTCTCTTTACAGCACTCCACATGTGTCCTACAAACCCTGGCTTGTCATGTTGATCCCTGAGCTGGCAGAAATCATGGCCACTCAACAGCTTGATCCTATGGCCAACTTAGTCCCAGCTCCAGACCCCAAGTCTCCCAGTTCTTCTTCTTCGTCTTTCTTCCAGTTTCTCCCCGGTTATTCCCAGACCTTCACTTTTCCTTAGCTTAATGTTGTAAACTTCCTCACAGGCTTGCTTTCTACCTGATTCCTACTACTCTTTGTACCTTTTGAATAGCACTCCCTGCTCTTCTGCAAACAATCCCTCTGTCGATGTCCTCCCAGCCCCTACAGTCTTGTTCACTGGTGCCTCAATGGAGAGTCCTAGCAGGCATCATCTGTAAGCCTGTCATATTGTGGGTTTACATCAACTCACAATCTGCGCCTTCAAATGGATTTCCATTGATTTCACCCACCAAATACAGAGCCCCTGTTCTCTGTAGTCTGATCCACTATCTAAACCTCATACTGTCTGTCTACCTTACCCTGGTTCTCTGTCTGAGCCTGTCCACTACCTGTCTTACCAAATCTGTCTCTGCATCTCAGCTTTTGTCTGTCCCACATTTTTCAGTTTTTCATCAGAAGCCTATTTCACCTTATTTGTCTGAGTCTCCACAGTCTTAACCAGCTGAGCAGTCCCTTTTGTTTCTTCATTGCCCACGAACTCAATCTAGCTAATGTTACTGCAGCCCAGCTCTATGTTACAACTGTGGTCAGTGAGATTACCTGTCCACCCATGACATGTTTCTTTAGATTTAACTAAACCAGCCACGTCAGTGCTTGCCTGCTCTCTGCTTCTGAGATAGGTGGGTAGACGGTATCCTACTCAACCATGACATTTTCTCAATCTTAAAATCATGGGTTGTATCACAGTATATACAGTACTAATGTGATGCCCTGTCTACTTGCCTCTTCTCTATTTGTACATGCTGAGACATAACTACTAAATGTCCCAGTATCTGCTGTGATGCACATTCCTACATGAATGTGTCATTTACCACCATTGTGTTCATGACTTCAAGACTAAAGACTGTGAAACATAAAACAAGTATCCTAAAAATATTGAAAGGACAGAGTGAAAGAGCCAGACAGAGTGATTTCTTGACAAAGACAGATAGACACTTAATGAGATATGTGGGTGTTAGTTATGTTAGTTATCAAACCCATAATGTGTATTCAGGTTAGGTTCAATCAGTTTATTCCCACCCGGACAATCTACAGCCCCAGCAGTGCAAATTAGGCCAGACATGCTAAATTTAAGATTCAAAGACCTTATTAGTATTCTTATGAAACACAACTCTCACAGGCTAATGTCAACATGGACTTTAAAGAAAAGGCAGGAGTCAATAAATAAAGATACACAGTGATAATACAGTATTGCACCTATACAATGGTGCTCAATACAATTTGAGTTATTCAATTTAGTGCCTTGTCAACTGTTTGGCTGATCTATGGATCTCGTTCAAGGTTTCTACCATACCTCCCTCTCCCCTTCCCTCCCTTCTTCATATTTTTCTCACCTCAGTAATGTAGTCATTACCATCCTTGCCACAGATGGCTTTGACAGCACAGATATCGAGTCCTCCAAAGATCTCTGAGCAGGTATCCACCCATAGCTTATACCTGTCACAAAGAGAAACATATGTGACAACTTGAGTGGATTAGATCTAATAAACATTTTTATCTATTCACATAAAACCAAATGTGCAATAACTGTCTGTAAGTTGTAAGGCTTCTGCTAAAACCAGAAATTCAGGTGTGAATCGTGATGGTAAGTACTGTAGGTAAAGAAGAGTTTAAACTAGTTTACTTTTCCATATGAACTGGGTATGGACACAAAATCTTTCCTTTCTTACACCATCTTGCTTAGCTTGTAAAAAATGTAGTTCTTGTTTACACTACTTTATTGGTAAAGAACTATATTGACTCATGTGGGATACTTGATACTTGCACACTATTAAACACAGTATACTAGTGCAAATGTTGCTCCTCCTGGCGTTAGACCTGTTACAGAACCACTTTAACTTCAGCCTGGTTCAACTAGCTCATAAATGTGCTGTCTTACGCTGCTATAAAAGTATCTGTTGACTCGCTGACTGGAAAACTGCAAACAAACAAGCCACAGCCAAAATAGACAGATCAATACTGACCTAGAGGATAATGTAGGGAGGGACAGCAGACTTTCCTCCACAGTGTCAGATTCTCCAAACAATCTATAGTTCGCAGTTGGAAGTTCTAATGTATCTTTCATATGCTTCAGGTTGATATTTATGCATCAGTTTTTGAGTAAAAAATCAAGTTAAAATTTCTTTAGCCTCCTACAAAAAAACACCTGTTAGGACTGAAAGGAAAAATTCATGATTCAATTCAGTTTCTTCTCTTTTATCTTCAACCCACTAAAAATATTACCATTTCCAAACATCTGCATGTTTACCCATCTGAACTGCTTTCAGCTGCATGAATCTGCTGATTAAGTGCATTGTGACTAACTGTGACAAAACAAAAGTGACACTTGTGACACGAGGGCAGCCATAGCTTCACTAATGTGTAAGTGGCTCTCACTTGTCGGTCATGGCGACTTGTTCCAACATGGCAGATCCAGTGTTGCTCTTCCAGTTACCAGAGATGGATGTTCGCCTGGAAAAGAAGGGGAAACACCCCTCAGTTATAGAAATTATAAATACAGCTAACTAAAGCAGACAGAGTATAGAGAACCTTGTAGCAGGAGGTGTGTGGTTTCAATACTAACTTGTCTAACTGGTCACGACCCAGCTGCATGATATCAGTCAGATTAGCATCCTGATACACAGGGCAGTTATCATACGCTCTTTGTTTTACAGCGAGAGTGTTGCATGTATGCATGCATGGATGTTAAACATGTAGACATGAACTTTACATTCAGGCTGCTAATTCTGTGCTCTGTTAGCAAATGTACATGCATCACTCTACCCCTGAAATCTAAATACACACACAGCACAAGAAAAAAAAAACCTGAACCCAACAGCAAATAACAAACAAAAAAGACACACGTACATATACGCTTTGTAGTCCGTGCCGATTTTCTGGACTCTGATGTCGTACTTGGCATCTATAAATGGCTCTGTAGTGCAGTAGGTCTGAGTGATGGCCACCACACTTGCAATGTCCTGGAAGTCACTCAAGTTGTCCACTTTGACCTACAGAGTAACAACACATGTAGAAACATTGTGTACTCGAAGTTATACACCATGTCTTCAGCATTTTACAGTATTTTACTGTTGCATAACAAATGTCTCAAGACTGTTTAAGAATTTACACAAAAGCTTCATTTGCTTTGGCAGACATTAAAAAAATTAAATATTGTAGATTAGCATTACATGCCACACAAACCTTGACGTCTTTTGAAACAAAGACTAAGCCAAGTAAGTCCTGCTGGCTCTAGCATACCTAACATTTATGAGAGCACTATTAATCTCCCTCATCTAACTCTACAGTAGCCACATGCTCTGAGCCACATGGTCCACTTTTACCAAAAAGCACAGTGGAAAGTATTGTAGTAGTGATCTCACTCTATATTTATCATAAATTATTATGCCTTTCCATAAAACATACAACATAAAAAGTGGGATTTCTACAAAAGTTGCATCTATAGTACAATGTATACAGTATGTGATTCAGTGGTGGGATAAAGGAAGGCAAAATGCTCCAGCCTGATAAGGCCCAGTTAGAGACAGAGAAAGAACCATAACATACTATCAAACTGAACAATTCAGGTCTGAGGAGATGTGAGTGATTGATGAGGAGTGACAGAAGAAGGATAAACACTTGACTCTGATTTGATCCAGAAAATATTAACACAGTTGACAATCAATAGCAGGACAACGAGAGCAGGGCTGAGAGAGAATAAAGAAATCTGCAGTCATGAAAATAAGAGCCACTAAGAAAAGACAGATAAAAGGAGAACAGAAGATGGAGAGTAGATATCAAGTGGATGTAGTGGATGTCAGAAAAAGCATTACACAGTACAAACAATGTTCCAGACGTGGTGTTGCTTAGTGCAGCTATTCAACTACTTCTGGGCAGATTTAGGCGTCTTAAACAAACAGCATTTTGTCAAATGATACAACAGTCTAACAAATGGGCTCCACACCAACATGCAGCGACAGTATTGTCTCCACTTACATGAAATTATCTTCAATTTAATTGTAGATCTGTAAAATGAAAGGAGCCTCTCTGTCATGGAATCAACATTACCTTTCCCATTCCAGAGTGGGCATGTCCGATCTTCACCACCACTGGGAAAGATGGAGATGTAATCTATAAAGGCATAGAATAATGACATCAAAATTTATCACAAAACCAAGAAACTCTATTCTTTATATTGTAGTTTTTTCAGGTGTAGTGACATGCCGTCAGATTACACAATGCCTTGTCTGATTCAAAACACAGCCAACACAGCAATATTTGTACTCTGAGCACAAATCAACATTTACATTTATGACTCGGATGTTGAACTAAGGATCACAGAAACTACATCTGACAACAAGAACTTAAACACTGATCTTAACAAAAAAGCTTTGATCTGCTTTGATTCACTTAAAATTCTCAGCTAGTCACAATTACTTAAAATATGAGTTAACACAGCCACAGCAGATTCTGGTGGATAGGAGATAGAGGACATCAAAAGAGGGCAAAAGAAGAGGCAAAGGACTGTATTTTTTTTCTTCATTTGAGGAGGCTGTCCCTAAGTTGTTGAGTACATAAGAGGCTCCCTGTGTGCGACCCTCTCAGCATTCAAGACCAGAGTGTGAGGGGATCCAACTATTGTAAGTTTCTATGTGTGTTGTCTTCAGAGAGGGAGAGAGAGAGAAAGAAGAGGGACAGAGAGCAGTGGCAGCAGCAGTAGCAGCAGCCATCCCTCCAACTCACCGTATTTGCTGCAGCTTGAATTCAAGAGGTTTACTTTAAACTTATGAAAACATTTCTATCCACAGTTACTTTTCAGCTCAGCAGAGCTCATCTCACTACAGCTCTACTGTCTTATCTGCCTCCCCTGCTGACTGCTGGCCTGGTTTGCTTCCCGGGTATCTTATCGGGCTCAGAAGAGGTTGCAGAGTGTTCACTGAGTGGTGGAACAGTCAGAGGCAGCAAGAGTTGTCATGGCCATGTCCCAGGAGTGGAGCGTGTGTCTGGGTCTCTGGATGCTCCTTTTGCTTGGTGCAGGCATGAAGGGAATTGTGGAGGGATGTAGCTGCCACCCAGCACACCCACAGCAGCTTTTCTGCAGTGCTGAGATCGGTAAGTTACTGACTGGACATCAATTTAGTTTCCATTCACTCAGGTAAAAGTTAAGAATATAAAATCCTGCTGCATCTGCATAGAAAACTAATTGACAGACTGTGAGTGTAATAACAAGAAAGTGGTGTATGATTTTAAAATGGGAGTAATGATCTTTTTTCCCAACTTAGTATTGATCAATTTAATGAGACTTTTGAGAGGAAACCAACTGTGATCTACAACGTAAACGTACTGTGACAAGAACTAATCAATGGCACTTCATGGACATATGTACATGAAAGCTATATAAAATACTAGTGTGATAGGCTGTTAGTGGCCTGATTATTAATTAGTACTAGTTATAACTGTACGTTTTTATTGAGTGAAAGTGAAAAGAAGAAACATACATGTACACTCACTGTTGTTTCTCAGACTGTTGTTTCTTTTTCTTATATACCTACTAACATAAATACACTACCAGCTCTTCTATAATTAATTGGAAAGGTATATTTGTAGTTACATATTTAATTCTTAATAAAAACAAACTCTAAAAAACAAACAAACAAAAATAAAAAAACAAACAACAAGGCACTGGCCTACTTTCCATCTGTCTGTCTGCCTGTCTCCCTGTCTGTCATCCAGTTCTTTCTTGTCTATGGACAAGCCAAAACCAACACTTTGGTCTGACTCTGAGTACTTGGCTCCAGACTGTGGAAAGCTGAAGTATGTGCTTTTGTCAAAGGTTACACTCCAGCAGAGGAGAGCAAGAGAGAATAAGCAGAAGAAATTTCTTTTAGTCTTTCTTTTCTAATTGGTCTCTATATCCTTTCAGGTTTAGAGAGGGTCAGCTCCTTCAAAATAGTTTGAAAATGTGTCTCAAAAATAGTCAGTATGAAATGGAAGAGACTTGTTTTCAAAATCTCTACAATGCCAAATTAGATCTGGGTTATGAGAACACAATGGGAGTATTTGGGGCAATGTTTTTAGGACAGGAGTTTTACATTTGAAGTGCGTCATCAGTGAGTGAGATAGAGGTCCTGTGATAATCCATTTTCTCCAACTAAACTATTTGAGGTTTTCAGTGAGTTAGACTGTAACCGACCTGAACTTAACTTTTTTACGGCTTCCGGTGTAAGTTCTTAGGGTATTGGGCCGATTTTATGACCATTAGTGTTTTTTGTTGTGGTAGGTAACATGAATGACACAAAATAACAAGACACAAAACAATTTAAGCTGCATATTACTCTGTCAATCATGCCAACAAACACATCACATTACACACCAAAATAATGCATTAGAAATCACTCTTCCTAAAATTGTATCTCTTACAATTATATCTCTCAATAAACAAAACTGGTTGACAGCAAAAGCCATCTCTCGAACGTTAATTATCCAATCACAGCTCATAGCATCCACAAACAGGCACGGCAGGTCTTTCAATCATAGATGTCAGTGTGCATGGGACTATAGTAAGACCAATACTTGGTATCGTATGAGTTGCATGGTGCTGTCTTTTTTAAGTTTTCCAAGAGTAAGGGTTAGACTGGAACTGTGCTTATTTTCTGTGACAGCTGCAAAGGTTACCATAGTGAGCAAACATGGCATTACCCTTACGAAAAAGAAGTACATTCAAGTATACTATTAGTATACTTGTTTTAAACTGAAAATAAGCAAGTATACTTTTAGTTTACTTTTTATGTACTTCTATAGATATACCAGACAAAATTACATTCAAGTAGGCTTGAAGTACAGTAAGAAGTATACAGAAAAGTATAAGTACATTTAGCCTATATTTGGACTTATACTTAAGTATACTTGAAGTATAGCAACAAGTATACAGAAAAAGTATAAGTACATTTGGCCCATCTTTGTACGTATATTAAACCCTATATTCACTGTTGGGCCAGATCGGATACTTGGAGTATACTGACAAGTACACATAGAAGTATAAGTAGATTTAGCTTATAATTGTACTTATGTACTATATGTACTATATTTGGAGTATAGAGTACTTTAAGTATACTGACAAGTATACAGAAAAGGTATAAGTACATTTAGCCTATATTTGTATTATAGTAGTATTTGTAGTATACTATGTAGTAAGTAGTATACTTGAAGTATACTTGAAGTATACTAACAAGTACAAAGAAATACCCAGCATGCACTTCAGTGATTTAAATGTGAAAATAAACAACTATGAAACAAATAATTGATGTTTTAAATGAAGAATTTGTCACAAATTGTTGTGTAACATGGTGTTTTACCTTTTGAACAGAGTAATTATCTGAAACCATTAATTAAAAGATAAAATAGTTAAAACCATAAGTGAGAAGGGTGAGCAGTTAATAGAGTTTCCCTCTCACTTACTTACTTTTTTGCTTAAAAAAAAATACTTCTGGCAGTTTAACTATGAGCATAGTTTTCTGCAAATGAAGTACTCTGATAGTTATGACTGTCCCACGACTGTCTGGTGATTTGAAAAGTATTTGTTACATGTGAAAATGAAATATAAGTTTTGACTATATTCTAGTAACTATGATCAAATCAAAAGTAGGTTAAAAGTATACTACAAGTACACTAATAGTATACTTGTAAGTTTAGTATTTGTACTAGGTATACAAAATAAAGTATATTGTAAGTGTACTCTTATAAACTGGGAGGTATGCTAGTACATTTATAGTGAACTAAAAGTATATAAAAAAAAGTTCATTTTTAGTATACTTAAAGTCTACTTTTATAAACTAAAAAGTGGGCCAATTTAGTTCCAAGAAGTATTAAAAAAGTATACTTGCAAGTATACTAGACGTACATTAACACAAGTATACTTACTAGGTAAAGTATACTTGGGAAATATACTTGAAGTATACTTAAGTATACTTAATAATATGAACTTAAAGTATACTTCTTTTTTGTAAGAGTAGCTCCAAAGCCAAAAGTATAATAAATAATTAGAAAATTTGTGGATTTCCCGTGTTATACTGTGCTGTATTTTAAGAGTGCTTTCATACCTACAGTCTTGGTGCAGTTGCAGGGAATTTTTGTATGCTTGGATTTTTGTCTGTGCAAAAAGGAACTGAACCAAGAAGGCTACAAAGGTTTACAAACTCATCAAGTGATTCGGACCAGAGCAAATGCACTAAGGTGTGCTCCGAGGAACAAAAACAGTGCAAAACAGCAAATGCCCCTTACAAGAATGGAAAGCTTGACAGGCAGCCAGGACGTAATGAAACATCAACTGATCACAGGTTGTTGGGGGTTTGGTCTGTGTTTAGTTTTACATATACAAGTCCGTATTTGGATACAAAAGTCAGTGGTCCTGTTCAGGTAGGACACAACTTTCTGAACCCATGAATAGCAAATAAGGAAAATCCTTCACTTACACTAAGTACCTCTAAGAAAACCTTTGGTGACGTCTGTGGTTGCACTGCTCTGGTTGTTTTCTAAGCATAGGCGGTGCAGTGGTGGTGGCCTTCAGTTGACCTGACAGTGTTGTCAGAGCTGATGAGCTCTTTGAATAAAGCTGTACATCTGAGTAATATCCCTTCTGGACGAACCTGGGACGATTCCCTAGCCAGTTTGTGTATTTGAGTGTATGTGTGTGAATGTGTCCGTGTGTGTGTGTGTGTGTGTGTTGGACAGATGCCAAGCCATGCCAACACAGTCTACTCCATCTCTCTATCCTTCTTTCCCCTTTCTTTCTCTCCACTTCATTTCCATGTCTATAGGCTTGGTCTAATGGTCTGCATACTAACAATATCAGTGTGAAAGCCCACTGACAGTCCAGCTTTGTGAGCATGACAAGGGTGCCGATTCATCTGGGAGGGGGAAGTTACTTACTACATCAGTTCTCATGGTACAAGTTTGCAATATTTCTCTTTGGTCATGTAGCTGATGCATAGTCACTTTCACTCTGCAGGAGTGTCTTTCCTTGTCGGCCTGTCCTGTTCAAAACACAGCTGCAGCAACTGAATTAAGTTAACCCAGCTTATGTAGATCAAACATGTCTAGGTGGGGGGGGGACCAGACAATCTGGACCAAGGGAATCGTTTTAGAAAGACACAAAAAACCTGGGGTTTTGCAGTTCCATTATTATGGGTGACAATAATAATAATAGTAGTAATAATAATAATAATAATGAGAAGAAGAAGAATAACTCTCTATGATAACCTAAATGTCATCAAAATGCACTATAGCTGCCCGAAAACTACTTTGTCGGGAAGACAAATCAAGATCCAATCAAGAAGATCCAATCAAGATTTTCCAGTTATATTGGGTATGACATTATCTTAGTAAATTATTAAACCACTGATTTGCTGTTATGAAAAATTACTGTAATATTCTTGGCTAATTGGCTTTGGATTTAAGTGGGGCGGCAAATTTGCCAAAGCTCTTCATCTATTTTAAGATATTTTTCTTCTTGCCAAAGGAAGAGCAGATCAAAGGGCTTAACTGAATAGATATGATAGTCATCATTATCTAAGAAGTTGGTGTACTGATGTTTTGGTGTTCAACGTTAACTGTGGCATCACATCATAAACCACTCAGTGGTGGAAGAAATATTTAGACACTTTTAAAAATAGAGAACTGTAAAAATACATTATTTTATTTTTTACTTTTTTCTTGCCTAGAACTTTCTGCGAAGATTGATACCACTGTCATATATATATATATATATGAACATCAAGTGATAACTTGCAGCAGATTAATTTAGTTTAGTGTGAGTTCTTGAAGCAGGTGTAAATATTTAGCCCCGCCAAGCACCTCTATAGCTCACTACAATTTCAGACTTTATACTAAGCTAAGCTAACAGACTGACAAGCTAACTACTCCTTTGTGCAGTGTTAATCATATGTTCATTGTATTATAAATTATAAATTAATTGGCCTTTATGCAGAATTTCAATGTCATAGCTGGTGTTACATCAAATCACTATACTATCCATCCATCCATTTTAAACCGCTAATACAAAGTTAAAAATATATGCAAATTATCCTTGACATTTATTTATATTTACTCATTATCGTTTATTATTTATGGTTTCTCATGCTCCAGGCCAGGAGGCAGTTTCCCTGTAGTCAACCTACTGTAGTCCTGTTTTTGCCCAACTTGATTTTTAAGAGACTCGTGACAGTAGAACCTTTGGTTTGAGTTGTACTTCACTTGGATCACCTCATCAGCTCCAACAGCACCATATTATCGATGAAGGTCAAAAGCTGTCAGTACTGCCACACTCTATTCAAGCCCCCAGGCTGTGCATTATGCAGTACAAGAATTAAATTATCAAAGTTATACATCTACGATTGTGTTCTCTGAAATATTGTGGAAGTCCATGGCTCAAATGTCTTGCTATAGGCGATGCGATGCACTCTGTAGCCATAAAGCACTTTGCATTAACTTTCTGTCTGTATGTGTATTTGTCAGCCTGACTTTATATCTCCTGTTTCACAAACAAAAAAGTCTCCTTTTCTCCTGAACCAATTTCACAGAACACGCTGAGCTCCTTCTACTCTAACCAGTGCACAAAACTGTGGTGTAGTTATGTGATGAGCGAGAAGCAAAAACAAGGGGGTGGTTTGCTTAGCTGTGTGAGAGCGTGAGTGGGTTAGGAGGGGTGCTGGGTCATACTTTCTCTCCCTGTTTCTAATACTGTGGCTTTTCTCTTTCTTTCATGGCTTAACCAAGATTGTCCACTACATTTCTGTCTCTCTGCCTTTCTCCATCTCACTCTGGTGCATCGACAGTTTTCTTTCTTTCAGAGATACAATGTGGAAGGAAAGGAATGACAATTATACTGCAGTGCTAATATAAATTTTCTATACGTTAAAAAGGTCAAATTGCTATCAAGATTGCTATCAAGATTGCTATCAAGTAATACACTAAATCAAGATTTAGTGTATTACTTTAATGCTGTTGACTATGTGCAAGGCAATATAAAACCCCCTATTATTATAATTTCAATACTTTTCTTAGTAAGATTTTCTACACGACAAGTACAGTATGCAACATTCAGCAATAGTTCCACTGTATTTCCAATTCAGCTGTCTGGATGTAAGATTTTTAGACTGAGGATAAGAGAGGGACTCAGTCTGAAAGACAGCTATAGTGTTAATCTTAATTATGTTTAATTGATTGAGGAATAACAGTGTTAATAGTTTAAAGGAGATATTTGACAGTGGAATTGATTTATCAGTTATGAGTAATGCAGATGTCTAAAAGAGCAGATTTCAGAGAAGAAGTATGTCTGTAGCAATGAACTTCATAATAATAAGGTTTGATTTGGCTTAGTGTGGACTGCATGTTGCAATAACTTACAAAGTTATAAATTCTTTGATTATAATGAATATTTTTTCTCTAAATGACAGGTTGTAAAATTATGTGGCTTAACTGTTACCTTCCTGTTGAAAACCACAGACCAATTATCCTGCTACTATATCCATCTACTCAATTTACAGTGTGGAATAAAATAATGTGAAGTCACTCCTGTGCCAGACATGGTTTAGCTTAAGTAAGTGTGCATGTTATGTGCATGTGATGTGTTATGTACTATAGTGCATACATAATACATGTGTGTGTTTGTAGTTGTTGGTTAATAGGAATGTGAAAGCAAAGAGCTACTTGTTATTCCATGTGGGTTTTGATTTCCCTCCCAGAAGAGAAGAGGGACACATCCTGTATCACTATTCAGAGGGACTGCTTCACTGTCTGTGAGAGGGGGAGATAGACAAATTTAATTTATGTATCTATCTATGAAAAAAAAAACATGCACAATTCAGAATGTTTCCCATTGTTTCTGGCATGTAATCCACATTCTTACACTGCCTTTTGCATTTATTTGGCATTTCAATTAATCTTAATCCTCCTTTCTTTTTTTTCTGACAGTGATAAGGGCGAAGATCTCCGGAGAGAAGATTGTGTCGCCTAGCAACAGCTCCTCGCCTTACATGAAGATGATCCAATATGAAATCAAGATGATCAAGGTGAGATCTCAGGACAGCAGTAACAGCTGCTGCTGGTGCAAACACACATCATTTTGACTGTTTATACTGCTCTGTATAGCTGTGTGGTTTATGTTGGAGTTGTCTGCATATGATCTGTCAGGAAAAGTAAACAGACATCATAAATATCTGAAATTTGTCTACACATCACAAAATTCAAACACAAAAAACTTTAGTTTAAATGTTTGCCAACGTCAGTCTCTGCTTGATCTTACAGTGTTACTGTAGAAACAAAGACTGAGCAGGATTAAAAGCTCATCTGGATAAGCATCTGCTATGGATCCAATATTAGTACTTTTGATTTCACATCCTGTATTTTGGGGAAATATAAAAGTTTTTCTAGTCCTATGAAGCTTTTTACACCAAATGTCTATCGTTTATATGCCGATGACACACAGCTCTTCCCCTCCTTTCCACCAGATGACTCTGCTGTCTCAGCATTCTTTTGTGCCTGTTTCCTTAACATCTTTGCTTGGATAGAAATAATAATAATAATAATGGATACTTTATTGATCCCCTTCGGGAAATTGTTGTTTGGACAGCTGCTAGACCTATGTCAGCGCTACTACTGGGTTTCAGTGTCTTGTCCAAGGACACCTTGGACATGTAGCTTGCCGGGACTGAGAATCAAACCGCTCACCATTGGGGTGGAAGATGACTGCTCTACCCACTGAGCTATCATGCCTAAACTCAGTCTCTCCAAAACAGAAGTTCTGATCTTATCAGCAAGATACATACAGCACAGCATCAGTGTCAATCCTCAGTGATTGTCCCCACAATGTCTGCTCAAAATCTGTGGGTTCCCACTGACAGCCAACCATTGTGGTGATCCCGACAACACACAGCAAAAAACCCAAGCAAAATTCTTCAGCTCAGTGGCCTCACGATGGAGGAACCCGCAGCCTAACCCTACAATCTGTAGAAGACAGAACTTTGCTTCCATCTCCTTAACCTTAACTGAGCTTTGAATAAAATCATCTGCCAAAAATGTAATAACTAAATGTTAATGTAAAATGTCTCTATTTACCAGATGTTCAAAGGTTTTGACAAGGCCAAGGATATTCAGTATGTGTACACTCCAGTCTTCTCTTCATTGTGTGGGGTGAAACTGGACTCCAACAACAAAGCAGGGTATCTGCTCTCAGGTACAATTATGTAATTTTGCTTTTTATACTGCACTTTCTTTAGAGAAAAAGCAGTAGAAAGTCTAACAGAAGGCAGAGTACATACAGTTATGTCACATTCATTCATCAGTGTTGCCTTCAGTAGGACTATAGAGTGATAGCACCAGGATTTCCTGGAACCAAATGGCTTTTCTTTTTAAAGGTGCTGACATTTTGGTAAAAAATATGTATTTCCTTTCTTGCAGAGACTCTCTACCACTCTCATCTCATTTCTGTATGTACTGAAAATATGAAACTAGAGCTAGCAAGCATTTACTGTAGCTTAGCTACAAATACAGGGATAAACAGGTAGACTGACTCTGTCCAAAGGTAACAAAATCTGGCTACAAGCACCTTTAAAACTCCCTAATTAATACCTTTTATCAGGTTTGTTTAAGGGCCATGCAAACAGTTTCTCCTGTTTCTAGTTATTGTACTAAGCTAACTTAACCAGCTCTTGGTAGTATCTCCATACAGATGTGACAAATACATTAATCTTCTCATCTAACTCTCAGCAGGAAAGTGAAGAAACATATCTGTAGTATTGCTTTTAACAAATGTGTTGTATAAATTGTAAAAATAATGGCCAAATTGATGGAAGTCATATTGCTCAAGCTGAACTCTAATAATGGTGAAGAGCTAACATCTGTGAACTAATGGCTGTACCTTTTTACTTGTTTTATTATTTATTTCACCATAGTACATCTGACTGATAATTACAGCAACATTACTTAATTTTCTGAATACAAGATAAGACTTTCATTGATGTTGTTGTGATGCCACTAAACAGGGAGTATGTGGAGTGATGGGAGGATTTCTATTGGTCAGTGTGACCTGGTAGAATCCTGGGACAACTTATCACTATCACAAAAGAAGAACCTCAACTACAGATACCAGATGGGCTGTGAATGCAGAGTGAGTAAGGACTGCTCATTCTCTGTTCATACATATTTATCTTCGTCCCACTTGTCTCATGTATATAAGAGTTTCATGTGTTCTGTGGGAGTCTTTCTCCAATCAACATTCATTGCTAAAACATGTGCTAATTCATGTACAAACACACGAGTGAATGAGTAAAAGAATAAATAAATACTCTTCTCTCCTCAGATCAACACTTGTTACACAGTGCCGTGTGCATCTACAGGAGAAAATGAGTGCTTATGGACTGACTGGCTGCTGGATAACAGCCTTAATGGGGAGCAGGCTCGGCAGTACGCCTGCATCCGCCGCTCTGACACAACCTGTAGCTGGTACCGAGGTGGACCTCCACCTGAGAAAGACTTCCTTGACATGACTGACCCTTGACCTCTAATTCTGATGTTCATTTCACTCCATCTGACTCCTGCAATGCCTCGAGAAAAAAAAAATCCTGCTTTAGCTTGTGTAGCTCAAATTTGGAATGCAAAATAGCAACTGATTTAATTGAAAATTGGCAGATTTTTATTTATGAGGGAGCTTAACCCAATGCTGACCTTCTGTTAGTAGAGTTCAGGTGGTTGCTACAGCAATGCTATGAAACTTTCCACATACCTCTGTGTCATTTTGTCGCTCTCAGATATTTCACTTTGCTTGCTGTTTTCCACAGAATAAGAATAGTAGCAGATCATCTGCTGCTTATTATTAAGCCCAGAGTGACCCTTTTCTGCTTGATTTCTGATGGTAAATGCATAATCTTCAAAAATTCTGAATAAGACCTCAAATTTGTTTATGCATAACTTATAATAGGTTGTGTGAGGCTTTTAGTCATACATTTACTGAAAGACGTTTGAAAAAGCTGCACAATTATTGTTGAACAACAGGAGAAAAATAGTAGAAAAAGATGCCAACCTGATGTCAGAACCCTGAATTGTGATGTAACCTTAACAAACTATAGACACAACTTTTTGCAGGAAGGTTACAGCAACGCTACTGTCCCCCAACACATTGTGATGTTGAATTTTTACCTTTATATATGGTTGAATAACTGGCCCATGCAAAATGAAATGGCATTGTATATATATATATATATATATACATACATATATATATGTATACAACAACGCAACACTAGATATTCCCAGAAGTATTAGTAGTATATTTTGACAAAATATGACACAAGAATTATATATGACCACTGTTCTTGTACATCAAAATGAAAGCAGTTTAAACTCTCAGCTTTCTGAGACTGTAAAATATTGTATTTCAGTGAGAATTAACATTTTAAACTCTAACCAGATCTTGTCTTACAGCATAGAGACTCTTACTGTATCTTGTGGTTTTGTGTCTTTAGTTTCCTTTTTTGTGTTATTTCCTGTGCCAAAAATCTAATCCTGCGCTTTAACAACAGCACTGCCACATGTAGAAGCAAAGCCACTTCTCCTTAAAGGAAATGACATAACAGGACGAGGCTCAATTCAGGTTTTTAACTCCTCAAGGAAGTGAATTCTCCTCAAAGTTCAAGTTCAAGAAAACACAGTAGAACCTTTGGTACAAGATGTTCAACAACAATCATAAAGATAGCAACTCAGTAATGAACTATAATTAATAATTAAAGTGTCGTTTTTTAGGCATTATTAAATATAAGGACTAAGTGTTAATTGAAAGACCCAAATCTGAATTGATCCCTGTCTTGTTACTGGATTACTCCACTGAGGTCATACAGGTTAAAATGCATTATCACTCAATATGTTCATGCTATGCTGTTATATCAAGACCATTAAAAGTGTGATTGTTTATTTTTACCTGCATAATGCAGTAATTTGTTTTATACATTTTGAAATATGTTAATAATTAAATATTTCATGACTGATGTGATCATAATGCACATTAACTGTATGACTTTAGTGGAGTGCTGTCAAACAGTTCATGTATGTTTTATACTGAAAGAATTGTTTGGGTTTGTATTTATGTCTCGTTTTCTGTCTAAATAGAGTTTTCTATTTCCATGTACCAAAAAAAGATTGTATATAAAATGTCTCATTGGAAAAGTGTATTACTGACTCTTTCTTCTTCTCTCCAAACCAGACCATTTATAGTACTTCAATGAAAGCTGGAAATGTGAGTTTGCAGCAGGGTTATTGACAACATACTGTGTGTAAACATAAAATATTCTTACCATGTCTTTGTAGTTGGGGTAGAAAGTCTGGTCAATGAGGGGAAACTTATCTGGGCCCAGACGCTTCTGATGATTGATCAGCTGCGAAAACTAGAGGAGGAAAATAATTAGGCATTAGGAGCTGAATGAGTGTGATATATCTTATAAAATGTAATAATGTTGATTATTGTAATACACTGCTACATAAGAATAGTAGTAAGTACTGAGACTAATAAGACTGCATCTCTGGAATCTACAGCAAATCAAATAATGTGCAGATTGTTGCATTTTCGCTCAAATTGCTTACAGCCCAAGGTTTGTCAGAGAGGTTGTAGATGGAGTCCAGAGTGTTGATTGAGGGGATGCCTGCATACTGCAGACCGATGATCATGTTCCTGAAGTCCTCATTCTGGGCCATGCTGAAGGCATGCTGACGCACCAGGACAAAGTCAGGCCTGAAAGACCTGGTGTGAGAAAACAAAAATAGCAGACTGGTTTACTAAATTTCACCTGCAAGTGTGTGTCTGATTTTAATCAACAAAAACAGGCATATTTTACAGATGGAAGTGAATGGATGACATTAAACACAGTTCCTAATATTCATAAACTCAAAAAAGCCAAATGTGAATATTGGTATTTGTTTTTTTCCACTGAGGATGCAGTGTAGTGAGAGAACAGTTACTGACAAGTGTAATAAATTACCAAAGTCTCTACTCTATTAAAAAAAATCAAAAACAAATGATCACCTGTGAAAGATTCTTAATAAGACATGACATGAATTTGATGGTTAATAAAGCCAGAAGTGAGTCATGCAACTTTATAATATACAATATCATTTTACAAGCATCACTGAATCAGAGACGAGTCTATTTAAACCAGTTTAACCACCATTTTTAAAGAGAATTTAACAAACAAGAGTGTTGGAAACTGTTCCTTCCAGCTTCTTTCTGCCACTTTGTCACATGTTGTTTTCACATTAAGTTTGTTCTAGTGTGAAAATGTGTGAAAAACAAACAGATTAAAGAAACACATCCTCAGTAGTGGACAAAACTGAGCTGTTGCTTTAGTTAGTATCAGAAAAACAGTGCATCCTTCCTGCACCAGAGTCTTCAAAATTAAAAGTCTGACACACATTAATGCAATATGGGGGGCGTCGCTCCATAAGTGACTCCTTCTGATTGTTCAAGGTGCCCACAAAGTGTGAGGTGGATCGATACCTAAAATATCAATAGTTAGTTGTTTCGAATATTCATACTAGCATCAATATAGATGATTATATATTGTATGTAATGTTTTACTTGGTTTTACACTGAAAACAAATGTTGCATTGCAGTCCACACATAGTTAGCGCTAAAACTGAGTCCTATACATTATCCTGAGTATCACCATGGCAGGTGAAATGAAGGTGCTGGTGACATTTGTCACAGAGGTAGCTCTCTGCAGTCCTCCTCAGGTCAGCTGCAGAGTTCACAGTGACAAGGACTGCAGTGCAGAGGAAATAAGGAATTCAACAACTGTCAGGAAATGGAGGATGAATCTACAAGTAAACAGAAAACAAATGCTAAATAATATTAGATTCCAGGTTTGGTATTTTAAAATCTGTATACAATTATGTGTTTTAATGATTTTGTAATGTTTTGGTTAATAAATGTGTGGGTCTTCACAACAAAACAGAAACAAAATACAGCTCCGGTGTTCCGAGAAACAAATTGTGACCGGTGGCCAAAAACAATATATAGTGCAATTGAGCTCAGTGAAATGTCGATGGCAACAGGGCATGACTTGTGTTATTTTTCCTATTGTCTCTGAATGTGTGTATGAGGGAGAAGGAATGCGAGGAAAGGCAGAGAGAGAGGGGAGAGGTGGGAGAAAAGAGACAAAACTCTGGCTCGGTGTGACCACCACCAGCTCTTCATGCACTGAGAATACTAATCAGGCACTCCAAGAAACAAAAAAGACCCTGCTGGAGAGAGCAGTGATTAATGTGACTGTAATCTCTTCCTTACTGACAGTAGGCAGCAAAGATCAGCATGGTCATGACTTTCAATTTAACACCTTTAATCACTGTTGGCAGCAATGCCACAGGCATCCTAACTAGCTTTCACTTTGTGTTTTTCATTGTTTGCATTTTTAACTGATTGACCTAACAAGAGTCAGTCTGCACTCATTCACCAAATGGACCAAGTAAGGGTTAAGCCTATTGATATTCTACATTTTTCAACATGAAAAGACCAAAACAGACAATGAATTGATCCTACACAGTTTCATAGCTTTCTGTTATGTCCATAAAACCATGAAAACTTTCCCATGATGAACCACATCATTGCACTTGACGACACATTACTTTATTATGAAGTAGGCAGACATGAGCACTGCAGTTTATTTTGGGTCAGTCGTACATATACAGCTGTACAACCCAGTCATGTACTGATGGAAACATACTGTACTTTTCACTGGATTTGCTAACAATAAGAAAATGACACTAATGTCAGCCTGACCTTTAAGAAAAAAGAGAAGAAAAGGATTTTCTGTCAACTAAAGAATTTTAATGATGTCTTATACTATGAAATACTGTATAACTATGCCTTCAGTGACAGAATACATTTATTTTTCTAACGTAATGAGGCTAACCATGCATGCAAGCGATGTTAACATTCTCATATAGTACAATAGCTGAAATATTAAAATCTTTAATGATTCACAGCCTTTTCATCTCCTTTAAAACCACAGTCTGTGACTGATCAGACTCCCACTGCAACATAAATTTAATTCTTTTTAGATGAGGACATGTTTTCCACTGCAGTGAGAAGAGCTGTAGATCGTGTAGTGATATACTCAGAGTCTGAAAGAGATTCATTCTTCTACAGGGTGAGGGGGATTCACAACAACACACAGACTGAGAGCAGTTAGGAAAATCACCACTTAGACTTGAGATCAATGGACACAGTGCAATTACAGAGACAAATGTCGATATTCAAAGCTTGTTCCGATCTCAGGCAGGCAGAACAAGAAGATACACTGCTAATTATGTTACAAACTCATAATTTTTCTCCCAGCAAACTTGTGTTTGTGTGAGGCCATGATACAACTTTTGAGGCGAGGAACTCAGATGACACATGTTCAAGAATAAAGCTTTTGTGGACATGACGGTGTCAGATAAAGTTTCCCGGACTCCACATTAACTCAGGCAGCGGTCACAGTTGTGTGTATGATTTGTGTGTGAGTAGGTGCGACCCAGCCTCTCGTAAAGTGCAATTACAAGCCAGAGAAGCTTTGGTTTGGTTTTATTGGTTGGTGAGAAGGAGGAGCTACTGTCTTGTTTAATCACTGGCAATCTTAAACATGAATGTTTCTGTGTGGTTTGAGGTTGTGTGATTGTCTGTGTGATTGTCTAGTTTAAAGCAAATTCATGTGTTTGTATTCAGATCTGCTGTGCCAGGCTGTGGGTAATGGTTGGGGCCATGTGCCTCTGCCATTTTTCCATTAGTCAGAGCTTTTAGTAAACAAGTGTATTTGTTGTTTCCCAGAGTCTTCTGAGATTCTTCTGTTTGATCTCACATAAAAGTCAAATCACAGGGTCTGTGGTTTGATCTCTGGCTCCTCCTGTCCACATGTTGAAGTGTGCTGGGAAAGACACTGAACACCAATTTACTTCCAGTGGGCCACCAATGCCTTGCATGGTAGCTTTGCCATAATCAGTCTGTGTGTGAATGGATAATGGACAAAGTAGAAAAGTGCTATGTAAGTGTGTTGCCACAAAGTACCACTAGTCTGGGGTCTGACAACTGGTGCAAGTCGTATTTAAAAAGACCGAATTCTAAAAATAAATAGTAAAATGAATCTCTGTGGTCACGATCCAGGGTTATTTCTGGGGTAGGTCAAGGAATAAGGTCCAGCTTGTACAGTAAGTCAGGTGGTGAGGTGTTAGATTTATTACTCTTTGGTTGTAGTGTAACAAGAGAGATAAAATTTGGATTGGGAGATTAGCAGTTGGATAGTTTGATTTGACTTCAAAATAAAGAGTGTGTGTGTGTGTGTGTGTGTGTGTTCGTGTGTGTGTGATGCTGACCTGACCACTTTGGTACCTCCCCTGATGACCTGCATGTCCACGTTACAGGTCCCATTTGAATGTGAGACAAGGTTGATCTCTGAGAACTCGGCCTAGAAGGATGGGAAGAGGAAACCAGGACAGTTTCATCAGTTACACACACACACACACACACACACAGTTACACATATGATAAACACATTTTTTTTTACATACATTTTAATTATTGCATAATCATATGTGGAACTGAGGTAAATGGTTCCTGATAGAAACCTAATTTAGAATAACCCAATTTTATTATCATAGTGCAAAGTTATTGTAAAAGAACAGATGTGGAAAACAATATATATGAAGCTGAACTGATTTGCATAGACTTGATATAAGCAAATCTATACCACTGTATACATAACCTATATAGTTATTCTAGTAAAACGTGCACACATGCTGGTCTCTGGTGGGGTTGCAAACATAGCAGGGATTTCTCTGTGACTCATTGCTGCCGACTTCTTGTCTCCTCTGATGTCTAATTTTGTTTCTGTGGTGAGGTTTGGGGTTATAATTTAACTGTCAACGTCTATTAGGTGTGAAACTGTTTGCTGTGAAACCCCAGAGAAAAGTCATTTCAAATCCACTAACTAAGCATTGCAAAATGTTATGCTGGTTAGGTGGTTCAACCAATACGAAACCAAAATGTCATATACTGTTAATATACTGTCTACTTAACTGCATACAGTAACCACAACATAGTATTTGTAAGAATCTGGCATTGATTTACATGAGAAGCACGGGCGGTTTTGAAAGTGTGGTTACACATGTACACAAGGTTAAACATACACTGCACAAAACACATTTTTGCTGAAGATGACAAATGCAAAATGTTTGGCAGTTTGAGACAGAATATGCAAACCACCACACATTTTTTGAATATCTTCCTGTATGAGACATGACAAGAGTCTACAGCAATGCTAGTGGCTCTAAAATCCTTTTAGCTGAATGCTTTTAGCTAAATCAGACAGCATGCTGATGTAAGTGGCCAGTTTAGCTGGTAACAGACTACTTGTGGACTAATAGGTAGTGGTTGCAATAAACTTAACTGATTTGCATTTTTGTTGGCATGTGCATGTCTGTATTACATTTTGTTATAATTTCATATCACATGTACAAACAATTTGATCCTTTTTTATGAAGAAGTTTTAGCTACTCTTTCTAAATAGCTTAACTATATTTCTCTCTAGTGTAGTTTTGCTGTAGTTTACCAAAGTTCCCCAACACTGGAGATACTTGTTTATATATATACTTTTTATGTCTACAGTGTGACTTCCTGTTTCTGCAGCAACAAAAAAGTAGGGTCACAAGATATTCACTTGATTCTGAAGTGACAGTATTTACTTATTTTACACTTTAGCTTCTAAGTTCTTTCCAGGAACTTTTAACCTGCTGTATAAATGAATACAGAAGTTCACCTTATCTGAAAAGAGTCTGTTTTTATTGAAAATATGCTCGGGCACCAGTGTCTCAGCTTGTCAGTGTTAAGAAAGGCATTTCCATATCAAACATGTGAATATGGTGTCAGCCGACTTCCATCTCTGTTCTGATCCCTATCAACCTTTTATAAATGATTATGTGCCATCATAGACATCTAAAATCAATATTATACCTGCTCCACTTTGATGTCGTAGTCCCCAAGGACCTTCTTTCCCCGAAACACTTTGGCCCTGGAAGAGAAGAGAAGAGAAGAGAAGAGAAGAGAAGAGAAGAGAAGAGAAGAGAAGAGAAGAGAAGAGAAGAGAAGAGAATACGTTTAGTTTGCTATTCACACAGTCAAAAGCTCTCAGTTGTCTATGCTGCCCTCTACTGGACATCACACTCCCTGAATAATAATAATAAGAAGAAGAAATAGAAGGAAGAAAATGGGCGCCTGTTTATGAACGTTTAATTGACAAACTTTCTAAGCTGTAGGGGAATGTTCACAGCATGATACAGCAGATCAATGTGGGCATACCACAACAATGGGTGGTAACATTAAATGCTGCAACAAATATCAAGTGCCGTCTTACAGCTGAATGATGAATATATCCAGAACGTGGTTTGAAGTTGACTTCTTAATATCTTCGATGGATCAAGAGAGACGAACAGAAATAGACCGCAAGTAAACACACACGCACATGGGCAGGCAGATGGAGATCAGACAAAGACAGACTGACAGAGAGGATGAAACAAGCAGAGACGCACACAGGCTGCCAGCCAACACACATAGACACAGGCAAAATGCTCAGGACGCTTCATTTTACACAACACTGTAAAACGATCATGGATGGTTTACTCTGCATCCATCAACAGCCTATACACTGAAGCTAAGTAAAGCAGTAACAATGAGCTGCAATCAGAAAGAGTTTGTATGTTTTCAAAGGCCTGGGTGTTAATGAAATGTGCAAGAGTGTTTTTCCCATTCCTTTATATGTTTATTCATGCTTTTACTACAGTATAGAGCAAGTTGTATAATATAATGTCTTCTCAGGACACTCCTAAAAACAACATGATGCATCTAAAGGGTTTATCATACTAGCAATAGGATGTCTTCAAATAGTAACATGACTTCACATCATCATCATCAACAGGTCAGTGAACACATTTAAATCCATCCATCCATCCATTTTCTTAACCGCTTGTCCTCGTAAGGGTCACAGGGGGTGCTGGAGCCTATCCCAGCTGTCATCGGGCAAGAGGAGGGGTACACATTTAAATCTTAGATTAAAATCATTTAACCTCAGCAAACCATATCTAGGCTTACTCTATCATTCATAATTTGACATTAAATCAAATTGTACAGTCTGTGCACTCACGGTTCCTCTGTGTGCTGTCAATTAAAAATGTATGTACGATTCCTTCTATATAACCTCTTAGGACCTTGTGTAGTGCAGCACAGAAGCATCTGGTTCGTTAGCCTGGTTCATTAGGATCAGACCATC
Source organism: Sandelia bainsii (assembly GCA_032362345.1). Taxonomy (NCBI): domain Eukaryota; kingdom Metazoa; phylum Chordata; class Actinopteri; order Anabantiformes; family Anabantidae; genus Sandelia; species Sandelia bainsii. The sequence goes on from JAUMHL010000025.1 coordinate 16,607,716, forward strand.
TGCGAGAGTAACACTCTGAGGGTATGATGATATAATTTCCAACAATCAATAACCACGCCAGCAAAATCGGTGACCTTAGAATTACAGTAATATATCTTTTTCAGCCCTGTCAGAAGGTAAAATTCTGCTAGTGTGTGTGTTTTTTTCAGCATGGACAACCCCTTTGAACACACTGCGATGTTGCTATGATGACAACCAAACATACAAAACTGAAACATCTCTTATCTTATAAAAAATAAAACAACATTTGGACTGAAAAATGTTCCTGCTCCCTGCAGTTTTTATTCAAAACTTAGATTTCAGTTTCAGTTAAAGCATCTCTAACCCCATTGTTGTTTAATTGTTCTAAAAGCAAATTAGGCTCTACATTCAGCTTGTTCAGTATCTGCAGTGCACAATGCAAAACAATACACAAAGACAGGAGATGCCAGGCCAACACGATAATGGACAATTATAGTGTTCTACTGAAAGGCTGCTGATGTAGCTTCCTCATTTAATTCCATCAACAGCATAATGTAGCTGTCACATTGCAAAACGCACATGAATCCTAACAGAGCTGTAAGTGACTGTCTAACAGAGGCTTTTGCTTAAAGGCTGCTTCACTCAATTTATGTCAGCCACTTGGCAACAGGCTGAAAGTACAACATTCAGATATTGTCAATATCACCAGTGTTAATGGTCTTTGTGCCAGCAAACAGTAATTGGCTATTTAAACTTTCAGGAGGACCGGAGCAAGAGTTGTGTTTGTGTCTAAATGATCAATACTGCACATCCAATATTTGTTTTGTTTTTTAATTCTGTTCTGGTCTGCCACAACTCTTGAATAAAATATATGTCTCGTTAATGTTCGACTTCAGTAGCTAATCGCTGTCTGTCTGCTATTTGATGATGGGCAGGCAGTGTTTATGAGTGCAGAGTCTGCTGATCAGAAGGCCAAAATAATGAGCTGAAAGAAACTAAAACATAAAACACGTAATCTGATCCATTATTAATATAAAAACATTGATTATTGCTGTAAATTGTAGAGACATGTAGTACACAGTGCTATATTTCAACATGAAATCTGATGAATGTCACCTGTAATGTGACAGTTTCACAGCATCAATGTGGTTCAATCTGTAGCATACATTTCAGACTATAGAGAAGCAAAGCATTTTAGGGTAAAAGCAGGAAGCATTACTGCAACACACTGTGGGAACATCCTCACAGACACCCAAATGCTGCTTTGTTGTAGTACCTGTGTCACATGTGGCACAGTTATGGTTATTTAATGCAGTACACAGTGATATATGCTGCAAGAGTGGTCACATCTTAAATGTTTTCTGTGCAATTCCCTAAAAATATATCTCAATGATAGGTGTTAGGGATAAAAATACTGTAAATAGAGTCGCTATAGATGCAAACATTAATTCAAATATTGGTAAAATTGATTTTAAAATGGTGGGGAGTGTCAATAATAGTTTATTGGCACTCCCCACCATCTCTGCAAGTATCAAATCATATAATGAATAGCCTTCTCGTAATCCCAAATTTCCAGTTCCACCATTTAAGTTTCTATAGTAACTGCAGCAGACCTTTTTATTTGTGTGGGTGATATTAAGACTTAAGATTTAGATCCCACTCAAGCTATTATTCAACTGCAGCTGAAAATCCTGTAACTCAAAGTGCAGTGTGGCAAATTCATCTGAGAGAGAAAAATTAAGGTTAAATTAAATATGCATATGATCTGTCACATATACATAACATAACATAATCCCTCTCACATCAGTACAGTATATATTGTATGTGAACAATGTTCAATTCACGCAGCTCTTTAATTCATGTGGTTACCAGCTCAAGAAGACACGTGGAGTAAACGTCTGAGGAATGGAGATGGTTGGAGATCTGAGCATGAGAAACAGCAAAAATGATAACTGCAAATTAATAAAAAATAATTTGCTGAAACTCACAGAAAATAATAAGCATGTAGGACACATGGATTATCTGAACAGGCTGGTGTGGAGCTACGTGATAAGAATTTAAACTAATCGTGTTCCCAGTGTCTGCCTGTAAACCTTAGATGTTTATATTTCCAACTCTACTGGAATTAAAGAACGTCATTTGCAAAAAGAAGAAAAGCTGCATTTTACACAACAACAGGATAGCCATCAAGAGATCATACAGTCGAACAACAACAACAAAGATGGACATAAATAAAGAACAGCATAAAAGGCGCAGCTGTGTAAAAAAAAGTATTAAAAAATCAACAAAGAAAAGGGGGAATTCAAGAGACGATTGGAAGCAGGACAGGAAGCACTGAAAACAACACAACCAAAGCTTCTCAATTGCTGCTGGACTGGACTCAATTCAGCAGCTGAGCTCGGTTGACTGCATTTTATTCAGGGTCATTTGACGCCATCCAACTTTTGTTATTGATCTGTGGAGTCCAGGAGTCTGAGGCAGACACACAGTCCTGTAGAAATTAGTTCTTTCAAATCAATCCACGGTAATGAAAAGAGAAAGAGTGGGACAGAAAGAATGAGATGATGAAGAGAGACAAGAGACAAATAGAAAGAAGAGGAATGAGTGGCATTAGTTACCGCAAATTATGGAGCTTCAACAATACAATAAGTATATTAAACCAAAGAAAATAATAATGTCCAGTAACTGCAGTGTGCACTTGGGTGTTACTGGTCTAATTCTGCACAATTAAACACAAGCAATGTCTTTAAAGTGCTTTGCAGTGCCAATGATTTCATGATCCTCTGTAAGAATATGACCCTCATAAAATACACATGAATGATTGTTAACAGGTCATCAAATGGTCAGAAGTGGCCCACATCCTCAAGCTACGGTACATTGTATAATATCATGAGTTACAGTTGTATCGACACCATAACCAGAGGCGTGCCAGCCACCATACACATTACTGAAGGTGATGTAATTTCCGTCTCTCCTTTTTTCTGTCCTTCTCTCTCCTTCTCTTAGCATTGCTAGAGTTTTGCTACTTTCCATCTAAACATATATTTCCCCCCACCCATCTCTTTTTCACTCTCATCTGTAGTTACAATGATCGAACCAACGCAAAGACCCTTTAATAAAATGTATGCATACAAACGAGCTGCGCATGATAAGCAGCTACATTTTAATAGGTTTAAGGACACAAGAGTGATCGTTTAAGGCAGACTATGTTTTAAACCACAGGAAATACATCAGTATTTGGAAACTGCATATTAACATACAGTAATTGTGGAGCTTTTGTACATTTGCATCTAAAACAGACTTGATAAAAACAAAACTGTCACTATAATCATCAAGAGCACAGCTACAGTGAAAAGTGGTATCACATTTGAAGCCCTGATCCATTCACATAATGCTGAATTGTTTTTCAGAAACCTGTACAAAAACAACCATTCTCCTTTTCTGGCACAGCATACAACAGCTCTGGCAATGTAGGACTACACACGCCCTGGCCTTTCATTGCTTGATCCACAAGTGGAGGGGAGACCATGTAAAACAAGGATCTAACTACTGGGGTGAAAGGGCACAAAAAGTGTTGGAGCAGTCTTGTCAGCTCTACTCAGGTGGGAGATAGTCGGGGTGTAATTATTTGGCTACTGTAACTGGTATGCTGTTACTGAAGGTGAAGACAAGACAATGTAGGGGCATGAAAATGAGAGTAGTGGAAAAATAACAGGGGATTGTGACTTGTGCTGCTGTACACAATGAATTTATTGTCAGTCTCCCTGGAAACAGACTGACTCTATGCTAAAGCTCACTGTATGTTTTTTATAGGGTAGGAAACACAGGATGTTGCTCTCTATGAGACATTTAAACATGTATCAGTGATGTAAAGTCAGGATGTTGACAGATGGAAAACACCTGCTCTAAAATCACTGGCAGGGGTATGACCAGACGTATAACATAACTTGAGCAAGGTAGCACGACTTTTGTGCCAAATTAAATGTAATGATAAATTGCTATTTAATGATAAATTACTTACATAATGAAGTGGACTGGTTAGATTTTACCCAGAAACACTGATACTGTACATGGTAAAACACATTTTATAGGCTCAGAAATTCTTCATGTTGAACTAAAAAAGAAAACACTGGAAATAGGAGATACAAAGGTAGGTAGGTATAAAGATAACACTTTATCTTTACATGTCACAGTAAAGCTGACATCAAATGTTAAAAACAACAGAAGTAATCTAGAATTAATCTAAAATATAGTACGAAATTACAGAATAGATCAATAGTGTAATACCAATAATAACAATATAGGGAGGTGAGATATAGTACATAACAAAGTTTGTGAGTTCATGAGAAGCAACAGCAGCATCAAATTGACAGGTGCCTTTTAGATGAGAAATCAGGCAGATCAATCTGAGGTTTACCAGGGCACCTGAGTTTACTGGAAGCGAAAAAAGAAGGCAGATGGTAGCAGGACTGAGATCCTTCATCTACCAGCATGGATGACTTGTTCCAGCACTTCTCCCCTCCTCTTCACCTCCGCCTCCTCAGCTACTGGTGGATTCCAGGTCTCCCTCCTGGCATCAGACCTGTGTTTCGCAGGGCTAATAGCTAGTAGCTAATAGCAGGATAGCTTTTGCCATATGTAAAAAACAATGATGTATCCATGGTAACATGCCTCCTGACAAAGTCACCAAAGGTCATCTCACAAACGCAGGAGATCAGAAAGATCCCAGTAAGTTCACATCTGCCCATCACCTCAAAAAGGCACACAACACTGGTTGAAGGAAGACAGATGACAAAAACTAAACAAAAGTAACAAAAGAGAAGAGCTGCTGTGACTGGATGCTACCCAACAGATGCCATTCTAGAAAGATGAAAACAATAGGATCTAACAGACAAATACATAAAATATGTAAGTTGTTATAATATATTTCTTTTTATAATCAAAAACCTTTCCTGATTTTATTGGTTTATTGCTCAGCTTGATGTTTGTTATAATCTCATAATGCATATTTCCAGTCTTGTTCTGTCACTGTGTCGAGACAAACCAGTCATCTGACGACACAAAGTCATTTACACAGGCTGCAGTATATTGCTCAGAGATCCGTCACACACACAGAAACGCTTAATGTACAAAAAGGGCAAACAAAGCTTTTTCTATCCTCAGTTTTTTTCTCTCCAGTATGTCTCTTAAATTATGCAGCTGCAGCACAGGAGGCTGTAACACCTCTGTCTGCCATTATCCTGCTTCTCCCAGCTCTGCAGGAGTGCAGGTGTCCCAGAGATTGCTCCTCAGTTGCACATAAATGTGTATTTGTGACTGCATGCTGTGGTGAATGCAGTGCAGCTTTACAAGGAGTCACATCTTAAATGTTGGTCTCCCCTTTCACATTTTCTATACTGTAAGAAATCCAGATTTATATATTTGATAAACATTAGTTTGAAATCTATTTAGAAAGCATGTATTCACTTCCTTTATAGATCAGTAATTAGCCATAAATAAGAACAATTATAACAACTTTGGAGTCAGTGGGTTAGGTGTATGCTGGTACTAGTAACAATTTAATTTAATAACATTTTACAAAACTGGTATTTTTTATATATTCTATCTGAAAATCTTACCCCATGTATAACATTTATAACTGCAATATTACACCACTTTGATAAATGATGACTTACAGAGCAGGGTGTGCTCCAATATAGACCCACGTACATGCTTAGAAATGTGCATAGTAGTGTGTAGGACTGGGTTTGTGTGTATTAGATCCAATCCTGACAGCACATCTGCCTTATTGAAAAGGGCTCATCTATTCAATTCAATTCAATTCAACTTTATTTATATAGCGCCAAATCACAACACAAGTCATCTCAAGGCACTTTACAG
>JAUMHL010000025.1:16620887-16638206 GCA_032362345.1 Sandelia bainsii
GAGGAAATCACCATTGCATGCTTCTACTTAAATGCCCTACTTTCATGATATAATATCACTGTAGTGTGAACTTTTTTCCATAAATTTCACCCGAAAGCCAAATATCCCTAACTTTTTGTGAGTAGTGTAATTTAACTTAACTTCCTTGAAACAAAGTCACACATAAAATTATGAAACATAGCCAGCTTCCTGAACGTACTTTATTTGTTAATTTAGTACATGGATTAGATTTAATATCCAATATAGTACACAACAAACAGATTAAATAAAATTCTGAAATAACAGGCTTGTCTTGTAGAAATATTTTTTTCTCCTTTGCTCCTCTGTTGTTCCTCATCTTCTAACAACCCCACCCTTCACTATTTGCTTATGTGGCCACTGGTTTGAACAAAAACATTTGTATTTTAACTTTGAATGCTTGTTTTCATTCTACTAATTAACTTCTACATTGAAAGCCTGGTACTGTACATGTTGGAGAAAAGGGAATATGACTGCAGTACTGTTGGGACTGGGATTAATAAGTGTTACTGCCACTTGACTTCGAACAGATTTATATTAGTAAACTGGTTTTCATAACAAAGCAATTTAAAGTGCTGCTGTTTAAGTTAACCATGTTCTCATTAGAGTAGTCCCTACGCTAGTACATACTGTAGCTGTACTGCTAAGCATAACACAGCCTTGACTAATGTCAGTGTTGTGCTTACTTTGTAGACTGCTCAGTAATCACTGCTGTGCTGCAGTTTTGTGCACAATACAAATCTGCTGGAGCTCAGGTAGTGACTGTGCTTAGTTATCGTAGCAACTGTGTTTCAAATGCAATTTGCATGGCTAAGCAGTCTGTCCTGTATGTGCCAGAATAAAATGTACTGATGGACTATTACTCGAGGATACAGATATTTCATCCATCACGTGATGGCATGATAATCCTGTCTAAAATGAATCCTGTCTTGATGATATGATGTATAACGTTTAAAAATGCTCTACAGTATAATCCATACGTACATGTGTCTCTGTAAAATGACTGATGGGACTATATTTTTGCAGTGCTCCTGGTCCAGACTTCTGAACTCTATTGCTTTCATAATGTACCGCATTATCAATGCAATGCTGTTTCGATTGGATCGGTTATTATTATTATTAAATGTCACCTATCTGTTCCTAAATCATAAAAATTACATACCCTGGAAATATCATAAATTTAGTTCAGAGTTAATCTATGAAATCAATTTCACTTTTGAGGAGACACACACATTTAATCTGTTCACCTTGAGAAAAATAGGATGATATTAACAGCAGGCAATGTACAGTAGTTATTCAAAGTTTTTTCCTGGTATATGAATGTTAATATCATTGTAATTTAATGTAGGAACAGAAATCAATGTGATCTGAGGAAAGGACTTTGGTATATGAATGCATGGCACATCATCTGTGCAGAACAGATTTAAACCATTGTCTGTCCAGGTTTTACTGCTTATATAGGCTCCAAGTGGCTAAATGTGTAACTTAACAGATGACAGCGTCTCCCTTCACTGGTTTGTTATCACTCCCAAACTCTCCCACAGAGAGTGTGCGGAAACAAAGACGAGAAGATATTAACAATGAGAGCACGGTGAAAAAGCTGTCTTATAGTTTCTAACGGATTAATCAGTTTAGTCTGCTGAGCTGGTGAAAGGTGTAAGTGGCTTTTGTTGAGGTTAATAGAGATTAAACCTAAACTGCAACTTGCCATTTATCACTTCAAAATAATTAAAATACAATACCCTCCCACACACACAAACACAAATAGGCACATACTCTACACTATACATGAGGCATTATAGGGATGCTTACATTTACATGAATGTAGTTATGTATATCACTGTTAGGCAGTGGTAATACAATGAAATACAGTCAGAATAAACACCTGCTGTATGTAGCCCAACTTGAAACTGACACTTCTGTAAAGCTTTACTTACACTATCACACCTGCAACCATCGGTAGAAGAGTACAGAGAACATTTTCAGTCTTGATAAATGTACCACTTTGTGTGTTTACAATAATCTGCACCACATAGACAGAAAGAGTAATGGTTTACCATTTTAATCCGGTTGGGCTCGATCAAATGCAACTGGCAGCGTCTGTGGGTGGGAAAACGTGTCACTGAAGTAGTAACTCGTGCTAATTGATCAGGTGTCAAGTGAGTGGATCCTGTGAACCCTCTTTATTTGTGTGGAAAGAAGTGACTGGTGGAATATGTTTCCGAGAAGACAGTGGTAACTAGAAAACAACAGCACTGATCGTTTGTTCAAAAACTATGCTTGCATGTATCTTTCGAGCCATTCTTTTAAATATAGTGAAAAATGGAAAATGCTACAATCCCACGCTCCTCAATGAGGAGTTTCCAGTAGAGGGTATGAAGTGTCAGCCAGAAACTGCAGTAATAACCAAGCTCCTACCAGAATTTGTTTTACTTTAACTGTGACCACACTTGTTCTTTAACATTCCTTAACCAAACACACAGCCTAAACCTAACCACACCTTAACCATATGGATAAAAGAGTAGCTTGTCATCATCATACTGTAATTTTGCCAAACAGCGGAGACGTAATAATGTCACTATGTCAAGGCAAATAAAGAAAAATAAAGAAGTTAGGAGGCTCTATAGATTAAACAAGTAAAGAGTACATTTATTTCATGTGGAAAAAATGACACTTTGGTCAAAGGACCATCATCGGCACAACTTACAGTAGACCATGACAAACAATCTATAATGTGGTATATTGAGCTTTAGAGGAGATGGCAAGTATATTGTATTTATTCTATAATGCTTGGCTCTAGCTTCATCTTTATAGATATATGTGAGAGTGGTATTGTCTTATCTATCTCGCTGCACAAACAAGAGTATTTCTCAAAAAATCCCAGGAGAATTTTAAATCCTTTTTTTATGAGAGAAAACTCAGTAAATTCAACTGCTCTGGAGTCATATCACACCATTACTCTTGCCATATGAAAACATCAGAAATAATTTAGCTTCGTCCTGATTGACTGCAGAAGCATTTAGAGATCACTAAACTGAAGTCTGTTGTGAATCATCATTTGAGCTGAGATCCAAAGCAGAAAACTCATTAGGGTTGTTCAGCTCTGCCTGCACACAAGGTGCACGTTAGTCTTTTAATGTGATCTTTCTTCGTGGTTCTGCATAATGGCTTGTCACATAGTGGAGATACCAAAGACCTCTGTTTCTTCCTGGTGCAGTGTACCTCATTAATTACTTCTTGTGAGGCACCTTGTGTTGTTATTGTGTGGGTGTGAACTACTATGTGTATGTGTGTCAGAGATAGAGAAAGAGACCAAAAGAAGACAGAGAATCACACTGAATGTACAGAGCAACAATGGACGGATCGTGGCTGGAAAAGGACAAACTATCGTGTTTCACTTTATTGTGGAGAGAATCATGAGGGGTTCATACAGGGAGCAAAGCCCAAATAAGTAACTATACTTCAGAAAACAAGCTCAAAAACCTGTGACTGACGATATTTGCAAGCGACTTTTTTTTTTTTGAGGGCTTGAAGCTGAGCCCCCTCCAGCAAGTGGCGCTATAGGCGACCGCCTAGTTCGCCTATGCCAAGAGCCAGCTCTGTATAGTAGTGTGTGCAGCCAGAGACGAGGACAGAAAACAGGATGCATCCTACAAAGCAGATAAAAATAAGCAGCAGAGTTCCTCCTATCCCACAAACACCAACTCTGGGTTTCATTTGTTCCACTATTTAAATTAATCTTTCCTGTCACTGCTTCTGAGCTACAAAAATGACAGTTCTACTACATTAGTGCTGCCCAAATGCCATGCAATTTATTAACTGAATGAAAATGACTCATTCATTAAGTGCAGTTTTCATTCAAACCTAATTTGATGTCGTCATCTAGCAGCATGACGCATGTAACTGTATGCGTCATCTAGCAGCATACAGTTGTATTCAAGTTACAAGTTCAGTATTCAAGTGTTTGGGTACAAGTACAGCTCCTGCCACATTCATAAGTGTAAAGGCACTTTTACTATTTTTATTTCATATCATTAAAATTTGTGAACAAATTAAACAATTATTGTGTTGTGTCTTTGCCCAACCTACAAAATTTTATACTTAATAACCTTATCCCCCCCAAAAAAACTTCATCCCAAAAAAGTCCTAACCTTCACATACAACTGGTGGTACTGTAGTGCCAGATGAAATCACCCGGATTGGTGTTTGATTTCTGTGGTTAACTGCCATTCATTCATTAGCTTGCCGAATTTATTAAAAGAAAAAAGCAGATTCTAATGTGCCCTGTCAGGAGTTGTGTTTTAAATGCCAGGTCGAAAGCACCCAAATGTCAACAGACTAGCAAACATGCAGGAACGGTAAAATAATGACATCAAGGTTAGGAGATTTCCACATTGTGCAAATCTGCTTGTCTAAAGCCCCACGCTCCAATAAATCCAGGCAGGGGTAACAGGGGCCAAGGTTAGAAGACAGTCAGGTGAAAAACAGTAGTTCTAACTGAGGTAATAAAATGACTGCAGAGCAGGCAAAAAGATAAAGTCAGTATTAGGAGGTTAACAAAAAACTGGAATATGAAAACAGGTAAATATGAACATGTTTAGGATCAGGTTCTGTTGAGACAGTTGTCCAAGGAAACAGAGGGGCTGATGAGAGAAATGGAAAACAGAAGAACAGAATGAGATGAATGGGAACAGAGGGAAAGTTCAGGGACATCTGGAGGCTGGATGGGGAACAGCAGTCCAAACAATAACAAGCATGAGAAGGTGATGATGTGAGTTGGAAACATAATGAACCAAAATAACAGGGACAGGACAGGAATAGTCATATGAGCATTGGGTCAGGCTGTGACACAGGCACAGAGAATTACCAACAAAACATTTGCTTGATATGGTGGGGGTGATGATGATAATAACATGCTGTGCTAGTAGTAATCATTTAATCAGATCACTTTTCAAGAAAGTGCTTTTCAGACACAAGAGGGTCATTCTGTGAAAACAGGTTTAAAGATGAGATATACAGAGCTGTTCAGAGCGAAGACGTTGGTACAGGAAACGACTGATTACCCTTAATTTTTAACCTTTTTAACCTTGACTTAGTTCAAATTCAAACTGGCAGACCTGAAGGATCTGATGAGTCTCTTAGGACAATAAGGAGACAACAGGTTATTTACTCCAGCATCAGATCATGTTGTGCTGAGTAATTACTACTGTACCGGTAATACTTACAAAATGAATTCTAAAAGAGACAGTCGGAGCAATTAAGCCTGAGCAGAATCAAATCAGTCATCACAAATGGTGACTCACTGAAGGGCACCCTAGTCCAGCAGACTCAAAGACTCTGATGCTAAAACTGGGAACAAGACAAACACAAAACCAGTGATTTCTGTTGTACAGCGAAAACTCTAATAACAGCAACTTAAATGTGTCTCCTTTTCTAAAACTCATGATGCTATAGTAAGGTTAAAGATTATAAAGTAAATAAAACATAGAGGTAATAACTATAAAAATAAAAGGACCAGTATACAACTTGAGCACAGTTATGTTGACCACAGTCTCACCACACTGTATGAGCACTGTCAGCTTGACTAATGTCATGTTGTCTAAATCCCTATGCTCCACTTCAGATTCACAATCCAAAAGGGTATCAGATACATATGGCATAATGAATTTGAGCCTTTTTAGTCCAACAGGCCACAGACGGTGATCCCAGTCCCAGTGAGATTCAGTAGAATCTCAACAGAGTCTCAACAGAGAGCTGCTGTATTCACTAAACCAACGTCCTGCTTCTCCAGTCACACACTATTAATGGAATTAACGTTTTAATTTATCAGGATATTCAGGTTCACCTGTGTAAAAAATAATAAATGAGATGAAGGAACAGAGTAACACAGCTGCAGCATTTGGAGCACACTGACAGTACAGTGTAAATATTTTCTTTTCTGATTTTCTTGCTCCATTTGTGTGTCTGTTTCTGAACCTGAAGGTGTCTCATCCTTGCTGGCAGGATATTCTCATTTTCACTCGCTGTCCCTCCTCCCATGAGTTTTATCTCACTCCTTCACTTTACATCTCTCCACACCTCAGTCTCGTCTGTGCTACAACCGCTCCCTCTCTTCCTCTTTCACCCTCTCATCCTCCTGTCGGTCTTGAACTGTGTGTTTGTGTGTTGAGATCGTTGAGCCATGACTTGGCTGAGTGCAGCGGCCCTGGGGCAGTCATGTGCTGTGGTGCTCAGTCGGACGATGGAGACACGTGTCACAGATCTTTCTGGATCAGCAGTAACCTGACTCTGTCGTTAACCCTCAGTTTCACACTTTCTCCCCATTTATTTCTCATTTACAGCCCTCTAATTTTTTTTTCTCTTCATTTTCTGTCTCTGCCCAATGTGTCCATGTCTAAACATTTTTTAAATTCTCCACACCATCCCTCTTGCACATATAAAAGCATGTCCTCGCAGGTGTTTTGTCCTCCATTCACTTCCAATCATCCTCTACTCCCATTTTACTAACACCTACTGACACCACAGACAGAAGGGTGAAGGTCGCCTTTCTCTTTTTCTAAAACCTGGCCTTTGAAACCTTGATCCATATCCTTTCCTCTGTGTCCTCTTTTTTCCTCTAGTTCCTGAAAGAAATGTAATTTTTCTTCTTGAATACTTAATGGCAACAAGACAAGGCCAAGCACTGCTGCTTAATATTCCGTGTTGACTTTTGTTCTAGCATCTTTTTCCCCAGGGTTGTTTGTCATTTATAAATATACTGATATATAAATCTTCTTGCAATAACAATGCAGTGAACTTCGTCTTTATCATGCAACAGCAAAATGGTGACACTTTAATTACCAGAGTGCACATTATGGATGAAAAACTATGTTTTCTCAGAAATCACACCTTTGTGACACCTATTACTTGAATTAGACCAATAAATGAGAAAAAACACCAGCAAACACCTACTATATTTTTCACACTATTTTTTTCACAGTGCATTTTTCACAGAACATTAATCATTTTTGTTGTTTTGTTTTGCATTTAGTCTACAAGCTCTTCACATATGTTTCTGAAGCTGTTGAGAACAAAATAAATTCTATAAAAATATAAGATTCATTGGCCTCTAAACAGATCAGTAAATATATGAGCCCTTTCCAAATAGTTGATATATGCCACAAACCATGTTGATGGCTGGTATGAACACTGAGATGGCAACATTAACCGACAACAGCAGGCCATATGCACATGTGAACAGACATGAGACAAAAAAAACGACGTGAGGTCTGATCTAAGACCACATACGAAAATAGTATGATCTGATATGAAAGAATCTGATTTGGTTTGTTCACACGTGTGTGGAAAAAGAAAATCAGATCTGAGTTACTTGGGGGAAAAAAGATGGGCTTTTGGCCACTTCAGCATGTAATATGAACGAATCCTTAGTTATTAGATTTTAGTAACTAACATAATTTGTGAATTTGTAGATGATCAAATTTAAATTTTTATTTTATTTATTTTTTTAAACCCTTTATATAGTGGGATGTCATGCTTAAATATTGAGACTGGTCATTCTTTACCTATATTAACTATTCAATGTGTCTTCATATAACAAACATTTGACGGCATAAAAAACTTTTAAATGAGGCTAAAAGTCAGCGAAGTGAAACCTGGATGTTTAATCGGTCAGGACCTAGGGCTGGCCCTGAAGACCACGTCTGCCTCCTTCAAAGCCACTGTGTGGAGTTTAAGACAAACTGTTAATGAGTGTTTGTAAAGATTAATGGAAGACAAATGCAGATTATATAAATGATCAACTCTAATATTATTACTTTTGAGTCACTCAGTCACTTCTCACTTCATCTTCTGCTTAACTACCACTAATAAAACAAATAATGTAAACTGCTCCAGGGAGTCAAACAGGATTAGAGAAAGAAGTATTTTCCTTCTTTCATTCAATCTTTATTTTTTTACTGAAAATGTGCTTCTCTTAAAGCTCTGGTATATTTTTAATGTCAACTTCGGCGTGTTTTCAAAGGCTGTTAAATATTGAGCTTTTAAAAAAATGTCAAAATACTTAAGAGGATTTGAGATCTGTCCTTCACACAAAAGGTTTTAAGCTAAATAATAGTGAATAGAAAAGCGAAATAATCCTGATAGTGAGAAAAAAGACAGCAAAAGCTGGAATAAGGATGTGTTTCATGATTCAGAAAAGGTGAAAACCACGCAGGTTGACTGGAGAAGCACATGAGAGAGATGATATGTGACACTCTATCAGGGTCTTCCTTGTGGCTAAGTCAATGAAGTGAAATGTGGATCTTTAAGCAGACAGGACTTTGGTCTGGCCCTGATGACCACTTCACAGCAGTCTTCTCCATGATAAATGGCTTGCTATTGTACTTGAGGGTTTTCTTTAAGTAGCAGCATCACTCTACAAAACACAACCTCCACCACAGCTGCACCACCCATGAGGAAAAGGCTGAAAGCAGATGATGAGACGGATCGAGCCTCATTACAACCGCCTTAAGAATTGGGGTTCTGCCAGTTGGAAGTTTTAAAGATTCCTGTGACGTTCAGAGTTAGAGTTCTTTCACCAAATCACTGTGCACATCACTGTATTTACTGCAGCTCCCTATCAGCAGCAGCAAACCCTTGTGGGTGTTTCAGACGAGCTCAAGAGGGAGGATATTTTCTGGTCACGACTCAAAGGCAGCGCACTCCGCACATTTGCACACAGTTGCACATGTTTAGGCAAATGTTGATATCCTCTATAATCCTTTAAGCCTTTGTAGAAAGATGCACTCTAGTAGTAGTTGCATTGTGACTCATGTGACTTCCATTAGGGTGTGTGAACTACGATTGTGTGAATGGCGAATATATACTGTATGCACAAAGCAGCCTTCTGCACAGGAGCACACACAGACAGCAACTGCATACCCACTCACACAAGCCCACACCTACTGTGCATGCACATATGGAAACGCATAAGAATGTGTGAACACACCCACACACACTCTTATCTACAGAAAACGGAAAACATCTCCCACAAAAAGTGTTCAGGTAAGAAAAAAAACCATCTTTGACTCAACCCTTCTTCTTTTCTAATATTAGCAGTGGTAATAGTTTAAGTGTAGTGTATAGTGCTCCCAGCTTTCACATGCAGCAGTTCAGTTACTTGACCATTGATATACGGCCTGTTTTTGCAGACAGGCAGAATATAATAACTGTGTGGTGCAGGGAGACACTGAAACAATGACTGTCAATTAGAAAAATGACCGTAGAAGAAGCAGTCATGGGAACGAACCCTGAGATCAAACAGGGTTGAGTTGTGTTGTTGTCTGTGTGAAATGTTTAAAAAAGAACTTCATACAGTATACTATAGAGTTAGGTATGCATATACTATTTATTGAACGTCTCATGTGTTTAATGTCTTATTTAATATTTTACTAATTTGATTCAGTTTTTACCTGTAAAGTCATCTCTGTGCTGCAGCGACATGAATTTCCCTCGTGAATCAATATGTGAAGAAATTAAAGAAAGAAAACAAGAAATTATTGTGTCATTGAATATTTGTGTTCAGAGACAGAGGTGGTTCATCCAATCAAAGCATTATTAGTCTTGATTGGAAATTATTGAGAAAATGAGGCTGGAGTGCCTCCTGATTTGTCTGAAATCAGGTTCGAGTTACATATTTGGAACACCACCATGTATCATCAGATTGTGAGTTATTCGTATGTCTCTCTCAGTACATAGAGTAAGAACGTGTATATGTGTGAGTGTGTACTGTTTGTTGTTGTGGAGAGTGGAGAGGAAGTGATCTCCTGCGTGGCCTTTGCAGTTTGTAGTGTCTCCATATTGACAGCTTGACACTTAACACCCACCACAGAGCTGCACGTCATGGACGAGCTATGCACCACATGTGGTCTGTGCATGTATGTGTGGCAGAGAGAAAAACAAACTATGAATGACGGAGGATTATCGCAAGCCCAATATGCAGTTTAGATCTAAAGACGACAATTTTGGAAAATGAGGAACTTTTAGCCAGTTCTCATGTCTTTAAAGGTCTGTTTGTCAGTTAATGACCTTGTCACTTATAGTAGCTTTGTTGTACCATCAAATTTTATAAATTATACTCACCTGAATCATCTGATTATAATCACATAGCCTTTTTGTTTGATTATTTCTGTATTTGTTAATTATATTTTCAGTTTATTGCTAACAAACTTAGGTTCCGTACTATGAAGTGTTGATTATATAACATTCCTAGTTCCTAGTATTAATTACATGTATGCTTTTGTGAAGTTGGATGCCCATGTTACACATAGTCAGAGGCCCAAAGCAGGAGGTGAATGTGTGTTTCCATGCTGGCTGGTAGTAAAACATCCACGTTTCAGTCTGACTAAATGGCTTTGTTCTCAAGAGGTTTTTTTTTCTTTTTCTTTTTTATCAGTTGACACCAAGCTGTGTGGAAATCCATTTGGGCTCCATCACACACTAAGTATGCCATCTGTGCAAAGATTGCTATATGTCTTGCAGACAGTGCTACATAATATATATGCAGTGCATTTATAGGTTACCACTGGTTATATTTTTCCTTAAAGGGACCATGTAACTACTTTGACAACTGCGCTATACTTCTGTGAATCTAGTTTTCTTGTTACTGTACTAATTCATTTTTATACAGTACCTTTGGTCTATCTTCTCTTGTTTATTTTCTAACTGTCCATATCTACGACCATATCATTATTTACCAGTGCTGCTTCAAATTTTGATTATTGCCTGTAAAACCCCCAAGGGAAAAGCTCAACATTATTGGAAGTGCACTTAGCTTGCTGCATCATTGTGCAGATACACTCATAGTGATAATTATGGTTTGTTCCTAGAGCGTATATTTTGTGAAAATACCTCACAAGGATATAAAATGCAAATATGTACAGTATGCATATTAACTGTACTGTGTTTTAAGTCCTCAGACCTTAAAAGCTTGGGTGGTGAATCAGGCCTCAGTTAACCTAAAGTCATAGCTAGATTCAGCCAATCCCATTTTACATTTACTTATCTTTACTGTTACACAGCATGATTACTGTAAAAAATAATATCTGTTCACTTAGGTAATATCTGTTCAGCTTCCTTATGACAAAGCATTTTCATTTTAGCACAAGTGATAGGAACAGGTGTCAGCAAACACTGAATTTGGCAGACACTGCAGAACTAATGGTGGCTTGATCCAGGGTGGGAGACAGCTTCTGTACTGTATACAAAAATATATGTGGGGTATGCAGTTTGCTGGGTGTTGTGTGGTACTTTTTCCCTTTGTTGGTGGCATGTTGCCTGCTGCATAAAGTGATGACAAAACACTGAAGAACCAAGGTCACCGTTGCTTCATTATATAAACCACTTCATCTTTTGCAAAACACTTTACCTGATTAATATTACAGTGTACCAGTGGCCCCTGTAGATCCTCACCTTTCAAACATGGTAGAGGTTTATAATTTCATGCTACTGGTGTCAACAAGGTTTGGTTGGTGACTGTAAAAGTTATACCTACTGTTTATACTTATTGTACAGACAATGTGCAGTACGTATAAACAGTACTGTGCACTTTAATATGTTTTAGGTCTATTATTGAACACGTACCCTTTTATATTTACATTATGTGTCTTCTTTTAAACTGTAGACTTATTGAATTTCCTTAATGTTGTTTGCCTTATTTATCTTATAGTGCACTGTTGATGGGCAGACTACCCACAATTTTGTTGTATCCCTTGTTGTGCAATGATAATAAAGTATATTATATTATATTGTATTGTATTCTATCCTATGCCTGTGGAGATTTTATTTATTTTACCAGATTAACAAATAGCAAACGTTTCCATACTATTACTTTCATTAATACATCAAGAAAATTTGCTAAATTTATAAAATGAACCTGAAGAAGACTTTACCTGTGCAGCTCACGCCTAAAATCAACCATTAAAGGTTAAAGCAAGTTTTAAGAGCAAAAAATGCTTGCTTAATGTTATTTCTGACATATATTATATAAGGTCATGGAGAAGGATAAACTTCAATGTCTGCAGAGTTTATTCTAGGCAAAACAAAATTTTCATAATATGCAGACAGGGATTGGAAGATAACTTTCATTTGAAAATGCTTTGTTTCTATCAAGTATTCAAACTCCACAACAAATGTTTCCTAAGGACCCTCAATCATTTAAATTACTACTTTTATGCCCCTTGTGTCCTATTTTATTGCTGTATACTCTATGTTAATGCTGTGCTAAGACAGCTAATATTAGTAGGTACTATTCTGTTATTCTGGCAAGTTCTCTCCTGTAAGACATAAATGTGTCCCTAGAGACTAAATTAAAACTAGGCATAGTAAATGTTGTGTACTGTATCTGAGTTTTTGTTGTAAAAAAATGTCCTGCTTGGCAACTAATGTGTGGGCAACACCAAGAGTAAGTAGTGAGCTGAGCAGCCAGCATCTCAAACTGGCTTTAGGCCTATCTGATCCTTTGATGGATTGAAGAGAGACACTGAGAGGAAGCAAGAAGTGGAGAGAAACAGACGCTAAGAGATAGTTACTAAGGGAGAGAAGCCTAACACCCTATTTGATACAGCTTCTTGTTACACACCATAAGTAGCTAATGGTTATGGATGGAATATAGGGATTGAAAATCTTTCCTTGTGCTGAGCTAATTTTCCCCCCATCTCCTCTCTTTCATGTCTGTCTCTCCAGCTTCCTCTGTGAGTACCACGCTTCTCCTATCTGATTTCTCTTCTCTCTATTTTTCCCCTTCACTCCTTACGTCCTCTATCTGTCAGACACTGCCGATTCCCTGCTGATTCCAAAACTAACAGTGCTTCACATCGACCCAAGCTTAACAGAGAACAAACGAAGGCAGGCTGAACCTCCTCTTCTCGCAGCTCACAGACAACACGGATACAACGAGCAGACACGATGCTCCATTTAATTCTGCTAGAGGGAATCCAGAAAACCTCAGAATTACTTTGGGAAGCTCACAGCACTGTATTTAATCACACAGCAGACTTATATGCCATTAGGAAGGTGCTTCTTTCCAAAGATCTCTACAGTGCTGAGTCCATACAGAGCTGGCTCAGGGGAAAAACCCTTGCCCAGTCAGCTTATTGCATTGCACTGCACCAAATCAAATTATACGTACTTTCAGTACAATTAGAGTATAACTTAATGGCAAAAGCTGCAGGACACATGGAACATTAGGCCCCATGCAAGAACCGTACAAGCAGGTTTGCTCTTAAGATGCATATACAAGTGATTTAGGTTTTTGGCATTTACCAGTTTCACTTTGAATTCCCTACAGTATTAGATACAAAATAAATTCACTAATAATCCAGATCTGGCTTATATAAAAAAAAAAACAGTAATTATAGCTGAAATCATAATGCCTTTTTATGAATGAATTTGAAATTTAAAAATGAGTGTGTTAAGTAATAGTTAGGCATTACAGAGGGCATTTGAACATGTCATAGAAATGATTGAATACATTTCTGTCCTAATCCTGAGAACAGTTAAGCACCAGATTCTGTGAGGGTTGTGAAGTTTTGCACCATGAGTATTTTTAATATCCCGCAACTCTGTTATGACCAAAACAATACAGCACATATTGTGTGCCAGCCTGGAAAATGAAAAACAATATAATTACTATGTTTCCATGGAAACTAGGAAAGCAGAGACAGGCCATGTGTGTCTTTATCTTAATCTTAGATCTCAGATGACATATATGAAATATACACTGCAAAACATTTTTTGAAATATTTGTGCATGAGAAAAAAATACCACTGAGTATCTGCAATCACTCAGCTTGGTCTTATTAACACGCCAAATAAGGAGGCCGTAGTGTCCCACCATATGCGCCAGAACTGTCCAAATATTAATAATTTATTGAGATAGTTGTTAAAATTGAGAATAATATTATCATGACTTGCATGTGGCATCAATCGATGTTGTTCTTTCTTCTGTGATTTTAACTTTGAAATTATAACAAATTAGTGATGAATTAGGCAATACAGTCATTTCTATAAATCTGGAGTTTTACAGCAGATCATCCATCTTATTAAACCAATTAAGTATAAATAAATAATTAACATATGTCACTGTTGAAACAGTGCAGCACTGCATACTGCGCGACAGCAGGTATGTGCCAGTGTGTTTCCTGTGGTTTGTTTTTGTGTGAGCTCATCCATATAAAGTTATGAAGAGAGGTAGGGCTGCAGTCTCGTAGTGATGATACAATTTAATTTTCTAAGAAGTTTATTTGTTATTTATAACAAATGTCATTACAACTACTGCTGCATAATAGGTTTAATGGCTTTACATTTAACAGAACACCTACTATGCTTTGCTGACCATATCTCCTTCTCCACTAGACCATATATCTCTCAGGCACGAAAAAAAAAAAATTATACTCTCAGGTTTAGCACAAAGTAATTAGCAACAACACATCTTTCCTTGCAAAGACTGAGCCTTTGGTGGATGCTCATTTTATACCCTGTCATGATAACTTGACCAATTAACCTGCTAATTTTGGAATCATCGAGAGGTGTCACTTTAATATTTTACAAATGTTTCAGTCTTATTTCGCCTCTGTCACAACTTTTTGCAGGCATCAAACTCTAAATTTGCATCTATTCAGAAAATACAATTAAGTTACTTTCTTTCTACTTGTATTAGATAAATAAAGGTTCAAGAGCAGTGGCAAATCACAGACTTTAGTTTTCCATACATTTTGGAATTTTCCAGATAAAAAACATGACTGGAAATGGGGTTTCATTTAGTGTCGACGTAAGTTGAGATAAGATGTGGACAGTTATTGAACAGTTTGTAGTAAAATCACACCAATGCCTTCTTTTCAACCACACATATTTGAGATTACTGAAGAGGATTACATGTTGCCGTGGCAACAGAGGACCATTTCACCAGAGGTTGTGGTGCTGATTGGCCCTCCTATGATAGGTAACTGCATGCCTCATGCATAGTAACAGGTTTATCTGTGGAATACTGCAGAGGAGTCACAGCACTCAACGCTCAACACAAATCTGTAAAACTATTCATATCTTTTTTATTTATGAACAAACTGCATTTCTTAGTTGCCCTTTTCTGCAGGTTTTAAGATGCAAACAGCAGATTGGTCATTCTGATGGTCAGTCAGTCTATTGATCCACACACAGATCTCCCTCTGCAACAACTGAACTATAAATTCAGTGCAAACCTATCATATTATAATAAAGACATAAAATAGTAAATTTTGTGTAATAACCCCAATGGATAAATGTCCTCAATGACTCAGTAGCAAGTTGTTTGCTTGTGGGCAGTGTCTCCTCATCCTACTGAGTGAGAGAGAGACTGTTAAACAGAGGTGGACTGAAGATGTCAGTACAATATGCACCCTGCTACAATCACATTGAAGATCAAAATACACAAAGGTTCAATTAAAATAACCCTGAAATTTCTGCCATGTAAGCTGGGAAACTGCTCTTTCACCGGATGTCCTTACAAGTTGTACAAGGTGATTTTTCAAATCACTACTGATTACTAAAAAAAAACACAATTCATTTGGTAGTGCAGCAATTACATACAATTATGAACTATGAATTATATTTAATTTCCACACTGTGAGGTATAGTATATTTTGAAGTAAAATATTTTGCCCAGACTGCTGTCTTAATTAGCTTAAATTATAAAATAAGTTATTACTACATAGCATTTACATATTAACTACTGGATCACACTATTTTCTGTGCATCATTTTTTATGTTCTTAAATGTGAGCGTCATGTATTGACAAGGCCAGACTATTATAAATTGGATTTTCTATCTTAAATTGCATTATCTATTTTCCAGCCATCAATATTATGTAAGATTCTATTAAGGCTGCATCTAGACTGACTACATTAGACACAGAGCCTTTCACAAATGGCCAGATAGAATATCTGTCTTTGTGGGTGTTTCTACGGGTCTTGATGTCAATGATTTCCTCAAAAAACTTTTTAAAGGTAAAGTTAATCCATTCATACATTTTCTGCTGCTTATCCAGACCAGGTCATGTTATATATGTTATTAGTGAATGCTGCTAAACACTGCTGAGAAGAACTGAAAAAGTGAGATATATACTGTATGTTAATAAATTCATACATTTGGTAAATAAATCTAGGTTTTATCAACACTGCCTTGATCCCTCTGGTATATTGGACAAATAATTTTTTTTTGGAATAAAACCCCCTCAAGCTGTTTGGCTCTTTTGTCTTAACAGCCTGTTGAGGTGTAAATTTATGGAGACAGTACAGGCAGTAAGTGGTGTACTTAAAACTGTCTTTGCAAAATGTCTGCCAGAGCTGAGAGCATGAAAAAACACAAAGTCATGAAAAATAAAATAAAACATACTTTATATACTGACACAGAGCAGGTACAGTCTTCCTTGTCACATTTTAATTAGCTAAAAGGCTAGCTGCTTTTCTTGACATAATTGTAATGAGCGATCTTTAGTCTAACACGCTTTAGATAATGCTGGTTATTAGCCAGTCGTATTGACGTGTATATGTTCACCGATAGTCTGGTCTCCAGGGAGTAAACTCAAGCCATCTGTTTGTTTTGGTATTCCTCACAGAGATAGTGTGGAATACATCAGCATAATAGAAAACTTTAATCATGTCACAATAAAACCAGCATATTCAGTATAATATGACTATTTGAGAGTGTCTCAAGAAACACAATGACATACACATTTTAAATAATAGATTTGGTCATCAGGGCTTAATTTCTGAATTTAATATTTAGTTTAAATTTTTACAGTTCATAATTTCTATACATGAACCAAAAAATACTGACAAGCTGAAAAATCCAAAGCCAGGTTTAAACAAACCAATCCACCGAAAGACATATATATATACAACGTATATTGGTATATGAGCATTTTTGGGTTTGTCACCACTATAGGCAGGATGGCAGTTACATTAAAAATAATTATGAATTTATTAACTAGTCACAGCTTTCTCACCTGCCACTGTTTTGTTAGGTCAGTCACAAAATCTACTTAGTTAAGGTTAGGAAATGTTTCTGCACCGATCTGTTACTCCAAATGCACTTGCTGAATCATATTTCATTGTCTCACAGGTTGTATTGTTTTAACAAAGGGCAGAACACCCACTACAAACAAGGGCCATAACAGTAGATGTCCTCCTCAGGTGAACAGAAGCATTTGTTGTATATCTGTGAAGATTCTCAGTCATCCAGGTCATGGTTATCTCAAAAAAATGGTTTTTAATGGCAACTGGACTTGTTT
>JAUMHL010000025.1:16638686-16659068 GCA_032362345.1 Sandelia bainsii
CTTGAAAAAGCCCTCTGGAATGGAAGGGTGAAACGTAGTCAAGGAACTAAAACAAGTCCAGTTGCCATTAAAAAAACGTTTTTTTGAGACATTTGTTGTATGTTTTTTGCTCTCTTTTGAGGTATGCTTGCATCCAAGTGTTGTGCAATTCTAACCCAATTTTGAGGAAATCACAAAAAAGACATGTGAATTATTGTCCCTTCCAGTTCTCACCATGTGATAAACAGCTGGTGGCGCTATTTCTCAAGCTGGGTATGAAACTATTGCAGAACAGGAGGACACAGCAAGATGACCTAACTATAAGACCTCTGGTCAAATCTCAAACGATGAAACACAATGCAGAAAACATTATGGACATGAAGCATTTACAGTATCTTTCATGTCTTACTTTGAGTAAGTTTATAATCTCCTCACCAATGTTTTATCTCAGATCTGATTCCATTGCACTTTGTCACATTTTGCTTTTAGATACAAAAACATTTCCACCTCTATCAAGCATGGCAACGTTTTTCAAATTTTCAACATTACACCTACAACATATGCACAAAAAGGTTTAACAGGTTTAAATAAACAGCCCATTCAAGTTCCAAACTATCATGTCCTTTTTCGCAAGTTGCAAGGTTAGAAGTTTTATCTTGAAGCTGTTTCAGTATCATCCCTGGGTCTCAAAACGCCGCTGGTCTAGTACGACAACAGCTGCAAGATATCAGGAGGTCAAAACTAAGAGCACCCTATAAAACCAACGTGACATTGCCACCAGCTGTAACAAGACCAGTTTTCAGCCCAGAAATGTCACCTGCAGCTTAGAACCATAATGCCACTCACAATTCCCAAGTACATTCAGCAGGAATCACAAGTACACTTGAAAATGGTCTGTCCTTCACTGTACTGTATATGTGCTGTGAAAAGGGGAATTTAGTTTTTTAGTAAATAACCTTTAACATTGAACCACTGTTCTATAATAAACTTGGTCAACAGGGACGAGAAACCGAGAATGCAGGTGCTTGTGAATGTGTGTGTTGATGCAAATTAAAAAGGCTCCACCTCACCACCTGCTCTCACTGTATTCCTGTCTCCACCACCAATGGAGAAAATGAGAACATCGTTTTAATGCGTGCTTCAAGGCAAACACAAAGATACACACACACATTCATACAAACTTTATACACTTGTTTACATTCAGTTCATGTCATTGTCATCAAACCAAAAATTGGGAGTGCATCAGTAAAAACTGTTTTTGCTGTTCAACCACAGGAAACAGATAACCTCAATCAAAACTTGGTGTAGAATACTTTAATATTGAAGCCTTCCAAGCACAGCTGCTGTAAAAATCCAGCTTTAACTGCAGGGCAACTGAGTGACAATCACCATCAATGGCAGCTCTCCGGAGATCTCTGCATAAACCTGCAGTCAAACCAGCAAAACTCTCCACTCTGCGTCATATCAAAAAGTCAACTGTCCAAAATAATCTCCTCTTATGGGCACTTATACAATATACTGTAGGTGGTATACACTGGTACTAAGGCAGAGCACATACTCAATACAGCAGATAAACAGAGAGATAAGAGTAAAGGAAAAGAGATGCAGACATATAGAGAGCAAAGGAAAGAGAGCAGATGTGGCCTTTGGGCTGAAACTGCTGAATCACCACGTCTCTTCTCATTACTTCATCACATCATGAACCTGGAGCGCTTTGTCTCAAACCACACATACAGAAACTGTCATGAAAAAGGCCAAAAGAGGGAGAAAGAGGAACGAGATGTTGAAAAACAATGAGAGAGGCTGATACAAACAGGAAAGTGCATCGTGTAGACATCCAGAGGAAGTTACAAGAGGAGATTCCCTGATATTCTCCCTCGCGCTTCCCCATCCTCCCCCCTGTGCTGATGTCACCTTGAAAGGCCCTGGAGGACACTGTCTCTTCCCCCGTCCATCTCAACAGGCTCGAGTCTCTTACATAAGGACTACATGAGGCTAGTCAAACACACACACAAACACACACATACCCTGAAAATACATTCACTCTTTCATCGTGCAGCTTTATTGCTGAATTCCCACTGTGGTCTCTTTTTGTGGCACAGTCAGAAAGAGCCATCATAGCAGCGCAGTCGATATCTGAGAGCTGGGAGGATCCAAGCCAGCATTTAAAAAGCGATACCAGCGTTAATTGGAGTTCAGTTGTATCTGCATGTCTAGTTTTCCTCAATTTCATGCCAAATGCACATTTGATGCTAATTGTGCCTATTTCAGAATGGTGTTTATTTTAGAAAGAATTTATTTTTAAATTAGAAAACAGAAGCTTCATTTTAAGAAAAGGCTAATTTCACTCCAGACATATCACCATGTGAGGAATATTTTTAAGGTATTTGATCTCATTTAATTGTAACTGACAGGTGGAAAATGTCCATTAGTTTTAGCCTCCCATCAATCTGTTCATCAAACTTTGCTTGTAATTCATTGGCATGGATGTAAAATAGAGTTTGTTTGTGTTGGGTTTGTATTAGAGTTTTCAGGAATACAGAGACACTAGATTAAACTAGGTTGATATACTGCTTCCCACACTGAAATGTTTCATTTATATTTGAATTAGTTACAACTATTTCAAAGTATTGTGACAAATCACCTTCTCACTCAAGGCTCTTCTCTGTCTTAGCTCAACAGCGTGGGAATACTCCCCAGTGATTCCCGCACACATTTTAAAATTTTACTACTTACTTTTAAAGACCAACTTGAAGTGGCGCCAGAATAGAAAAGATCTCTTAACATCCTATGAGTTACTTTTTGATGTCAGATTCCAATTTTGTGACCACACTTTGGCCTTTTGCTGTCAGGGCCTCCAAAGCCTGAAATCATGTGTCAACTTTCAAAAAGCATTTAAAAGTCATATGTTTTGGGGTCTGTGTGTATGTGTATGTATATATATATATATATGTATATATATATATATGCATACAGTAGCCCTACATACAGTATGTACTGTTTCAATAATTTATATTATTGTTTTTAATTTTCTTTATTTATCATGTTTTGTTGCTTTTTGAATGGTGCTGCACATTTATTATTAGGGACAGCAGAGTCACTGTCCACTTTTTTGCCACTGTCTGAAAACTTTCTTGGCCAACCTTTTCACTTTACAAGGAGACTGAATGCACTAATTGCACTAAAGAATCTGCCAAATAAATGTTATGTTGTGCATTTTAAATAGTAATCACAATTAGTTCAATTGTCGCCTCCAATTGATGATGTCACCTCATAAATTAAATGTACAGATTTTGTGATTTCATTCCCAATTAAAAATGGATAAATGAAGAGGATCAGGCTTCAGACTGATGTTATCAAAACTTTAGCAGCAGTGTCAATTAGACAAGGTATATCTTGTCGTGTCTGACTTATCAGGATACTGAGGCCCTGTACGAGCAAGGGCTTCTGACGAGCAATTTTCTAAGTTATATTCCTAAGAGCCTTTACTGAGTGTAGAATCAATAACATTTAGCAGAATGCCTCGCTGGCACAGATGCTTTAAGGGAAGCTCTGTCTGGAAGCCTCCCTTCAGAGATTAAACATTAATATTTATGTCAAACTCTCTGGATGAAAGATTGTTTACAAACAAAATGGGAGGGCTTCTGAAAATGATACCACTGAATGAAATTGCAAATTCATTGCATTGCACAGAGGTTGACCTCATCCCGCACCCAGCTTTCATTTGTGTTATATTAAAATAGTCATTTATTTTACTATACATCATATTTTCCAGCCTTCACTTAGCACAAATTTGCATGTATAAATGTAGAGTAATTATGTTCCTTTTCCTTTATGTAAAATCACAGAACATTATGTGAACATCATCACTTGAAATCATTTGAAGGACTACCAAGATCCCAAAAAGCTGCTGCAATGTATTTAACTGGTCATGTAATGTGCACTTGGCCATGTGTTCAGGCAGGTGCAAACCAAATGATCAAACTCTATAGAAGCACATAATATCCAGATATGCAATTCTGATGTCATACTGTAGATGTTGTGGAGGCCGGATTGCATTAAGTCAAGTCCTGCATTCAAATGTGCGTTTCTGAATGTAGGCATCTGTGTTTCACATGCTGACATCACCACATCATGGCAGCCATCCAATCATAAGCCACCAAAACATGCACAGCGAGAGATGCAGGATTACCATAATGTAGAGCTGCCAGTCACATTCAGTCAGTACAGTGTAGTGGAACCTCCATATTCCTGCATGCATCCACACACGCATAACGCAGTGTTACAGAGCTAATCCTGTGCTGGTTGTGTTGAAAATAAAATCCACTGCACTAAACAGTGAAAAGCATTCAGTCCATTTTCAAGCACCTGTAACTTAGGCATTATATAATCAATGATAGATAGCATCTGTTTAGACACCAGTGCCATAGAGACAGATAGTATTATGGCATAGAATTACTATATTGTACATTAGCCCTTCAAGGAAATTGGAATTCGTAATAAAATGAATGGTAACAATTTGCACAGTGGCAATTTCACTATCTGACTGAGCACTTTTATGACTATGTTGGCTTAAAAATGTGACAGTTCATTCTTGAACTTGGAAACAGCATAAATTTCCACTTACTCACTTGTTCTACTATGCTTGCAACCATATCACACTGTTTTCATCTGCAACAGTAGACACACTCGGTTTTATGTGGGGTACTGGACAATAATTGCCATATGACAACACTTCACGACGTCCATTAAAAGGTCACAAGTGTGTCATGATGCTCATCCAACACAAGGCTGACAAGATAAAACTACACCTAGATAATGACATCAATGAATCAGTCAACATCCACACACACAGAAAACCTTTATAGCGTGAAAATGTAATTTGCAGGGACAGAAAGCAGCAAGTGTCAGAGCAACATTATAACAGAGCCAAAGGCTCATGTCACTTGTAGAATACAATGTTTTATTCAGAGTTACATGTTCTTATATGAACAGTTTATGATGTATGGGTTGATAAGATAAGTATAATATCGTGTTAGCCAACTTCTGCTGTCAACGGATGGGAACACTTACTCATAGCTCTCTAATATTGACGTACACATTCGCGTGCATATACACACAGAGCATCATAAAGACTTAACACACAAATATAGACACAGGTGGCGGGGTGTTGGCATTTGTGGAAAAAGACAGAAAAGCTGTCCAGTCTTTTTTGGATTAATGGACCTGTTTCTACTTTGGCAGCTGACAGAGAACACATTTTAACATAAAAACAAGGACTTACAAAGACAAAAATAGAAACAACAGAATAAGAAATAGATGAAAGATAAAAACCCATCATAATCATATGTGAGTTTTCCGTTTTTAAACATGACAAACATTTAATTATTTGGATCTCATCGGGGGCTGCACAAATTAATCATTTTAAATCAGTGTCAGTCAACATTACACCCACATTTTTTCAAATTAAGTTTGTTTAAAGTCTGCCAGAAAGAACTAATACTTGGTATCATATTCCTTCTGGCAGACTATCAACCAGACATTTTTACATCAAATTGGTGGAACATTCCAAATACTTGGAAACAGTGAGCTTGTTTTTAAGGGTTCACCAAATATTTAAATTTCATTTGGCAACAACACTTTGTAATAAACCTGCTATTCGCACCAACCACCCATCAGTCACCTGGACAACACTCAACCAATCATTAAAGTCGCTTGCATGTTCACACTTACCACTCATGCTGGGGCTCATCAATGACCAACAGGATCTTGAACTTCTTGGAAAGGGAAGGAGAAGGAGCAGACTGCTCAACAAACCCGGCGGCGGATGCAGCCGTCTGTTTGACCACATTGGTGATGGAGCTGAAGGAGCTGAAGAACCCAGAGGAACCACCGGAGGAGGAGGACTGGGCCTGTTGGGGCTGCTGAGCCAGCTGGGATGGACGCCGCTCCTGAGCTGCAGGGAAGTTGGTGGGAGCCTGGGACGGTGCCGGAGTTTTGGTCGGGGACTGGGCAGGGACAGATGCCGTGGCAGGGGCTGATCCTTGCTGGGAAGTGGAAGAAGTGGTGGGGGGAGGAGGAGCAGGTGGGTCAGGCCTCTGGAGATCTGACATGTAGCCATTGGGCAGGTTGGACATGAAGCTGCTGTCAGAGAGGCGGCGTCGGAGGAAGTTCATGATTGCGGTCAAAAGGTCAGTCTCCGAGTTGGTTGGTTAGTTGCCCTTTAAATTTGTCTCTTGACTTTTTGGCTGAACAGAGTGAAAGCAGAGACAGGCAGAGATGGTTACAGAAAGAAACACACTGATTGAATGACAGAGAGCAATGGTCGAAAGGATGGGTGACGGAGAGCTTCTTCTGTGTTGGAGGAATGGAAAGCTGGAAGGAAGGAAAAGATGGATGAAGCAATGGATACAGCTCTGGTCCAGTCTTCAAGAGACAGCTCTCCAAAGCACAGCTAAGCCAGCACAACAGCACGCATGTATGTGGTGTTCCTCTTCCTGAGCCTCACACCTCCTCACAAATGTGTGTGTGCGTGTGACGTGTGAGAGTGTGTGTCCGAGCTAGAGAGGTGTGGTGTCGCCCCCTTCGGTGAGGTGCTGATGCTCTCCCCACCTCTACTCTGCCTGCCTCCCTGCCTCCTGAGCTGCTGCAAGCTGAATGCGCTGAAGAGACGCTGCTCTCTGTGCTTATCTCACCCGTTCACTTGCTCACGCTCCCTCTGCCCTTTTCCGCTCTCGCTCGCTCACTCTCTCACTCGGCACGCTCACTGGCTGTGTCCCCTTCCCCCTTGCCTCCTCCTCACTCCTGTCATCATCCTCCTACATCATAAGCGTGTGTGTGTCGTGCTGCAGCCTTGTAATGCTGCGTGCCGTGTGCAACCAGTGGAAGGGGTTTCCTGCGAGCTTGCATAAGGTGGAGTTCACAGATGGGAACACCATCCACCCTACTCTGCAAAGCCCACCTCCTTCTCCTGCCATCCATCTTTTTACCTCCCTCTCAATCTGTCTACCTTTCATGCCCTTTCCCTCCATTGTGGGCTCATGTCTGTGATAGTGATGACAAATTATCTACTGGATGCATTCTGCAAGTGCTCCTGCCACTATTTTGCCATTAAAAGCATGTAATCTGACAGAGGGCAAAGATCTGTACTTGAAACCACTGTAGTGAAGAAGCATTGGTAAAGGACATGCAGAAAATAGAAAAACGAGGACAAGTGAAGAACAGAGATTAATCTATCTCGCCTGGTGTCTATAAAACAATTTAATCAGTCAACTGACTCCCTCCAGTGGAACGTGTAACTCCTCAATAACGTGTCTTCTGCAGCCTAAGAAAGCAGCACATCGAGGTAATGATGGCGCAGATTAAGCTTGAGGAGACCTATAGTGATATCAGTATGTAATGTGAGATGTATTAGGATCTTTTATAATTATTAGTGCTATAAGATTTTTCAAATAATTCCACTTCAGGGTAAGTAGCAGACAGTAAATAATGCCAAAATGGTAGATTTCTATGATAAATACATGTGTAGACAGCACGCTCAAAAACATAGTTGACAAAGGTAAAATCACAAAACCACAAACTGAAATACAAACTATATATATTCTTTCAGGTTAGAGAGTAGATGCTGTTTCTTTTGCACACCACTGTGAGCTCCAGACTGTTTGCTTTACAGCCTTTCACTTCCTAATCCTAAACAAACATCTCCTTATTCTTGGCTTCATTATACATTCACTATTTTGGAGCAAGAGCACAATTCCTAAATGCCGTCAGGAGCAGCGGGCTGGGTCTGCACTGTTCTCAGCTTTACTTCAAAAAACAGCCAGAAGATGACAGGACAAAAAAGGAAGAAAGATGATTATTCAAGCAAGAAGAAAATCCCATACACAACTGAACCACACTGAGGAGAACACATTGGTATTAGCAGACTGCAGTAGAGGAAAATACAGACCCAGAGGCTCTATCTTGTCTTCAACAGGAAATTATACCTTAAAGTATGTAGAGCAATTCTACTAATTTAGAGATATCTACCAGCCCATTTATTAGATGTGACTGCTCATTCAACATCAAGCATTGAGATTTCTGGAAACTCACAGCGTATTCTATTTGCACTGATACTGTGGACTGTGGATCACGCTTTTAAATACCAATACCTGTACAGTGCAATAAAAATGTACATAAAGTACAGCATGACAGAAAATGTGCTGAGGAATGAAGATGCGTCGACAAACCATTTTTGTTGTTGTATTAAATGGCACGTCCAAAGATATACTCACATAAGGGTTCAAGCATATCTTATAAAATGTCTTTATGACATATAATGATAAAAAAGAATTAACAAATTGGCCTGTGTTTAAAATAAATTGTATTTATTATTATTATTTTTTGATAACTAGGATACACATTCCCAGGAAGTCACAATGATTCAAACCCTGTAACAAGAGGGCTGTGTTTAGTCAACCAGAAGAGAGCCGGAGTGAGTCACAGAGCTGCAGTGTGAACTGTAGCCTAAGCTCATCCTGGCCTACATGTTTCATGACACATATAACACATTATAAACAGCCATTATATAATATGTGTGTGCATTAAATTATGCAGGCGACAGTCAAAGTAAAACACTGGTGTGGTGTCAACATTAAACATTGGTGGCTTAGTGGCATTTTTTTTCTTTTGTTTTGTACTAACACTTAGAAAGACCGCTCCAGTATAGTTATAGCATAAATTATTTGGTTTGACCATCATCTCCTTTGAAATAACAAATAGTCAATTAGAGAGGAGATATGATCTGCCTTGTGCCACTGTGATAAAGGAACCACAATAAGGATACACAAACAT
Organism: Sandelia bainsii; assembly: GCA_032362345.1. Taxonomy (NCBI): domain Eukaryota; kingdom Metazoa; phylum Chordata; class Actinopteri; order Anabantiformes; family Anabantidae; genus Sandelia; species Sandelia bainsii. The sequence goes on from JAUMHL010000025.1 coordinate 16,647,498, forward strand.
AGCAGCTCCACAGTCCCCGAAGCATCACTCATCTGTCAACTCTCACATACTACACATGCGCATGAACATCCTCACACATAAACACTAACATACACAAAAGCACAGATCCTGACATGAGAAAACATTGAGTGCCATTACTATTAATGCCAGTATGCACACAAACACAGAAACACAGGAAGTCAAGGTTTCTGACTGAGTGAAGGTTTGGATAATTTAACTCGTAAATCTATTAACCAATGAATCATTACACAAAACACGTCATTCAGTACGTTCATTTGTAGTGTGTGTGTGTGTGTGCTCAGGCCTGTTGAAATTTGCTTTGAGGGATTTTCTAAAAATATCAGAGTATGTGTGAGTGAAAATAAGGGTCGTCGCTGGCTTAATTTAGATAATCCATGAAAAATCAGAACACTTTGACTCTTTGCACATCTGGACTCGGCAGCAGATGCTCACAACATGCTGTAATGCATGCTTCACCCTCAGCGGCACTTCTATGTAATTGAAATTTCTAATATTTTAATGAATTATTCAACTCAATTTCAACTCAATCCAGGTTTTAATACATTTTAATGACTGGATAAAATGGGGCTGCTATTGCTGGAGAATAAAAACAGAATAAATTGAAGTTTCGAGTAATCTCCGATTCGCTGGCAGGTTAATTTAAAACACTGGGGGCACAACCCAGGAAGCAACAGGCTTATTTTGGGGCTGTCGTATTGTCTAATACAGTCTTTATGCAAGGTTTTGATGCTACAGATTACAAAAGAAAAAAAACATCCTTGCCATTGAGGCAACTTCAGGGAATAGTGTGGATTTAGCCAAGCTTTTATAAAAGCTCACTCTCTCAATGACCTTTAACAGTGCTGTGTAGATGGACGGAGCTATGAGATTAAAACACCCACGCACAACTCAGATATCGGCAAAATCCCCCAAAACATCATTTACCCAGGCACACCACGCACACACGGCAAAACTAAAGGGACTGATGCTGATGTTTCTGTGATAATTCTGTATATTTTAGGCAACACATGAAATTCTAGACTCAAAACTACCATGGCAACAAGTAGAATAAGTTGGCTTAGAAAGCACAACAATGAAAGCACCACAATAAAGTAAAATCAACATACTGATCAGATCTTCACGACAAAGACAAGCTGAAGAGAAGATTTAGTAATAAACACTATGGATTATAATGAACTTCAATCAGCCAGCTCATGTGAAGCTGATTATTAGGCGAACGTAACGTATCTATAGCTGATATTTGGTGTCCAGGCTCTGACTTCATTACTCACCACAATGATACACTGAGCTCAGAACAGCAGGGGCTGGAATACGCTCTTCAGTTAGTCAAATCTGTATTTTTCTGTTGGCTTGCAGTTAGTAATACGATAAACATTCTTAATGAAGTGTAGTGGACAACTTAATTTTAGCTAATAATACATCATAGCTAAAATCTAAATGTAAAAAATGTGAAACAGACAACCTAGGCTTCAAATATCATTAAAAAAAACATGATATTATGTTAAATAAAGATGCACTATATCTACTATATATATATACTGTAGACTATGTATTTTAGGTCTTACTGTATAATTGTTGTTATGGTACAAAACAAGCACACACCAGATGGAAGAAGTGGAAAATATATAACCACTGGGTCTCATTAATGAGTGTGTGTGTGTGGGAGTGCTATAAAACAGCTAATGAACTAATATACTTGGAACAATCAAGCCTGAAGTCACACATTGATTTTATGGGAATTTCCATTAAGCGCCCTCATGTGCTGGTTACATTAAATCCTTCACTAAAACATACACTGTTTACCAACCTAATGTTTAATACACATAATCATTTAGGAATTTGTGCCTTTACAAATGAATAGAAACTATTTCACTATGATTTCAATTGTTAGTAATACAGTAATATTGATAAAATGCAGTTTATTTTATCCTTCCCTTGCTTCCGTCTCTTATATTATGACTATTATTGGCTCACTCCCTGCTTGGTGACACCGTAACCCTTCTGTGGTGCAAGATAAAAGTGACTGCTTCTGTTTCTCTCTTCTTGCAGGGCTCTGGAGCAGCTGTGCATCTACAGAAGTGTGTGTGTGTTGCTGTGTTTACTGGTGCATTTTCTTTTGATGTTCCATCACTAAGCATGGGCAGCAATGGCAATCTCCATGGCAACAGGCGTGCAATAGCTGGAAAGAGTCTCCAAGTAAATGGATGTGTGTATGTGGAGAGGGTGCTTGTTTGTACATGTACTCACTGACGTAGCTTACGTGTGATGTATTAATATGAAGCAAGCTTTAAACTGCCTCAGAGCATTTATACCATTCTTTTATTTCTCTTTTTATAGTTTACTTTTATTACTTTGCTGCTGACACTTCTAAGGGATTGTGAAAAACGAGCTGGGTCTTTGCCTGACCATGCCTTTCAAAGCTGGTGACATGTAAATGAATTGTTCCTGAGAGAGTGTAAATCGTTTGTCAATTTTAGACAAATCTACAGGACAGAAATATTGTCCAAATCACTTCTAATTGAAAAATCAATCTGAGTTTAATTACTTACGACAAACAAAAACTTACAACAGCAGCTTTTGCTTTCCTTTCAATCGGTTCAGGCATTTTCACACTGGCCCACACAAACACTTTGAGGGAAGATGGAGGTGTGATGGGAGAATTCTCACTGTGGATGTCTCTGTATATTTACAAGGCTTTCTTCCTGTCCACTTGCCTACAACCTTCTTCATTGCCTTACTACCCATGCTGGGCTCACTACCTGTTGTGCCCCAGTAAGTATTAGCAACACTGAGCATGAAAGGTGTGTATTTCAGTTCTTAATTAACACCTAATGTTGACTATACTGCGTGGTGTCCTTAAGCAGCTATAGTCAGTATTTTTCTAATAATATGTCAAATGACAATTTGACATTTGGAGTGACAGAAAATTATCACCCAAATCTGGGGATCACTCCAGCTTCACAGGGCTTTATAGTAAGTTTCAGCTGTCCAGTCTGTCTCTTTGTTGTTCACTCACGCAGCTCTCACAGAGTCATTTTTGGATGTAGGAAGCAGCTGTTTTCAGTGAAAATGCTCCAAAAATCCCTTTTACACTACCTGCTCTGCACCAAATAGCAGTTAATGGCAGAGCTGGTGAACATAGTGACATAGTTGGAAGAGGTCAAAAAAGAGTTAAAAGAGAGTGAATATGACGTCATATTACATTACTTAAATTAATCAAATGGCCAAAAACACAACTCCAAATGAATGATAACAAATTTGTCATATCAGCTGTGAAAGATGATGACAACTTTTTTCCACTTTCCCGAAGTGGTCAAAACTGTAACTTCCTGCAGGCTTAAAGCTGAACTAAAACATATTTTTACATTAACAATAGAAAAATGAAAATCTTTCTGCAGTTCCCCTCAGCTCTTTTGTGGGTTTTAGTGTCTTTGAGGTCATTATTTTGGCTTTAAGGCCAACAACTTCACTGTTTTAGTTCAGTCTCATTACCCATTATCGATGTAGATTCCTGCTAACCCCCTCTACACCACAGACCCAGCACAATACATATCACAAAGTGAGCAGCTAAGGAACCAGATATTTCCCTCAGGAGTTGATGGAAACCAAAGCGAAAAAGAGAATAAATATTAGTAGTACATTTTTTCAGGCAGCCAAATCACACTCAACTGCTACAGTGTCTGTTGGATGCAAATTTTTGCTAACATATTGCTGTATTTCAGTTGTTTGAGTTTACCTTGAGTAGCTTCTAAAAATCTAAATGTACTGTATAGGATGTAATCATAATAGTTATGTATATACAGTCTGAACTTATGAACATATAGTCAGTGTTAATGTAACATTTACATGATGTAGTATAGGGTAAAAAATGGAAAATACCTCCTTTGGCCTAGTGGTGCTTCACTGTCCCTGAATTACCAAGGTACTTTAACACAGTGGGTGATCTTCTTAGTCAGGATTCAGTGATCTTATCAATATTCATTTGGATAAAAAAATGACTCTTAGCGGTTTCTAGGAAGATAATATTTGTCCCACTCTTGACAATCCCATAATGAGGCACAGACATTGGTAACTATCATGAATCTACATTCAGTACTAATTCATTCACACAGATATGAGCACTGGGCCTAGTGACTACGGCTCTGGTGAAGACTGATGATAGCCGCACAATCTTTTTGGCTCCTCTAGTATTTCACATAAATCTTCCACTTAATTAATTTTACTGTAATGGTTGTACTTTGATTTAAGCATTGTGAGAGGCCTTTAGCTGGTGAAGACTGATAAATATGCCTTTGCTTTCAAGGGTTTTATTTAATTTCTTATAGTTTCTTATAGTTTAAGCCCAAACTTTGCTGTAGAATAGAAACATCAGGAACAATATATAATTAATTAGATGACTGGTCTTGACTTATATTGATTCTGTTTTACAAATAAAAAAAGGCTTTTATGATTGGTCAGGTTAGCACAATTAGCTACTATAATCTCCTCCTCTCATCCTTGCAAGCAAAATACAAGTAAAGTAAAATATCTAAACTTGCACATTAAAATACCCAAATTATTCTCATGTATTTCAGTACTGCAACAAATCCAGGCTCCAGGAATGTTATTATAATAACATAATAATGAGGCTGTATTAGAAAGGTATTTATTTGGTGTACTAAATAAATTAAATGTTTAAATGTAATTACAATCCTGTGTGACGTCGTGTTAACGTCATACAGGACTTAATTATAACACAGCTGCAGACACTTGTATTTTCTGATCTGAGTGCACAAACAAATTAGCATGACCTCATCGCCACCTAGCTAAACTTGGTAGAAAACCGCCCTCTGCCGACTACATTTAGAGCTGTTTGGATTTATTTTAATTGTTTGGAGGTAGTAAAACACAGCGATATGTTACCTAGTCTATATTCCTATAACTATATTAAATCTTAGAGTAGAGTAGAGTAGAGTAGAATCGCACAGTAGTCGCTATTTAATCTAATAGACGGCGGTTTAATTATTCAGGTCGCTTACCTTCCTCCTCATACTCCATTTCCCATCAGCCCCCACTACCCTGCGTAATATGTGACGTATATTTTAGTCGACTGTCAAGCAAACGGTCTGTGAGCTGTTGTGGTAAATGTACTTAAACGATAAAACCGATTATTGTAGTGTTATTCGGTGGCTCTTATCGTGTTTAACAGCACTGAGCCTTCAGTCTGAAATGCATCAATTAATTTATCCACACGAAACGTCGTTTTACACGTTATACAGGTCGTTATCACACTTATAAACCAGCTCGTGCTGTTGCTGGAAAGTAGTCCTAGACAGTTTAAAATGAGTCTACCAGTTTTGCACAACACCGGCGTGCTTTACAGAAGGATCCTGTCACAGTTTCCGCAGGACATCAGTTTAGCTTTTGCCTATGGATCAGGCGTTTTCAAACAACACGGAACCAGCCAAGGTCAAATGGAGGTAAACGACACCTGTACTGACTATTTAAAAAGTCTGCTCATAACATTAAACATGGAAATAACGTTACCTTACAACATTGTTGTCTTTCTAAGAGTTACAGAGACATTGTAATGCAGAATTTCTAGGTTTTGCATGTACAGTCAACACAGACTTTTAATTGTATTGTATTTACTTTAAATAAATTGTGTGATTTGCTTTGGACCTACAGTGATTAGTTGATAAATTAGTCGAGAATTTTATGCTTTTCTTTCACATATAGTAAACTGAATAGTATCAGATTTTGGATAAAATAAGCTATTTAAATATGTCATCTTGTGCTGAAGGAAAATGTAGACATTTTTTTATCATTTAATTAATTGCACATTAATCTACAATGAATGTAGTTGTTACTTTTGTTTATTGCTGTGTCCGATGTTACAGGCTTTTGAAAGTTTTCAGTGCAAATGGCATCTTTAGGAGCTGTAGGCTCAGTATTTGTGCCTGTAGGGGTGGCCACTGTGGTTGAAACCAATATCACTATATTAATGCAAGTATTTTGTGATATAAATATACTGTACACCACAAGGTTTCAAATTTAGAAAAGCAAACATAAGATTATCTATTTAGTGTATGATGCACTTTACTGTGCTGTTGTTGAAAAGTGCATCAGACAATATTTTGCATATTATTAAGTGTGTAAAAAAAAAAGATCAGTTAAATTACTTTATACCAACTAATTTCTTAATTTTCTGCAGAATGTATTAATAGATTACATTTATAAAAGTATATTTTGGCACATTGTAGTAACAGTGAGTCAGTGTCAGTCATTCATATCACCACTGACTCCACTGAAAGCTGATAGTGAATGTGTTATATGAGTTATCACCTCACTCACTACATTGTTTTGTTTTCACTTTTAATACATTCAGAAGAACATGCTGGACTTTGTGTTTGCGGTGGATGACCCGGTGACATGGCACACCATGAATCTGCTGCAGAACCGCAAACACTACTCCATCCTCAAACTTCTTGGGCCCACAAAGATCAGCTCCATACAAAATGAATATGGGGCTGCAGTTTACTACAACACACTGGTTCCTGTGGATGGCAGGGTACATTATATGTCTTGTTTCTTTGTACATATCTTATCAAATGATATGTCCTGGCCTACCAAGCCCTTATTACTTTTGTTTTCTTGATGAATATGCCCAGTTTATTGTTCTGACTTCAGCACTGCTATCACTGTCATATGTGTGTGTTTATCTGGTGGGGCAAAAATTAGACCAAACTTGTCTTGAAATATATAAAGGAATATGCATTCAGTACAATAACAGTTTACTTTTTTGTATTTTTGTACTGGATGCAGACCTTGTAAAAGTAAAGTTAACATTGCATTCCCCTAAAACTCTGATACCTTATTTTAATGTTTTTTAACTGCAAAAAAAAATGTGACCTTTGCCTTTTCTTCTCAGATAATCAAATATGGGGTCATAAGTACAGAGTCTCTCATTGATGACCTGATGCACTGGAAGACTATGTATGTTGCTGGACGCCTTCACAAACCAGTCAGTATCACGATATAAGTGTGACTGAATCATGAAAACAAGCTGTTCAAAGCAGTTCATTGTATTGTATTGTATTGTATTGTATAAAAAACTGTAGACTGTTTCTCACAGTTTGTGACACATTCATTTGAAACATTGGATTGGATTTTTACCTATTTGTCTATACCAAAATAACAACAGAAAATATTCAAGGAATTCTTAGGCTAAACTGTAGTTTCACAAATATAGAGTCATATGTTTCAGGTCTGCATCCATGTTTATGTGTGCGTGCATTTGCGTTTCCATGCAGGTGAAAATGCTGGTGCAGGGTGAAAATGGAAAGCTCCGTGCATCGTTGGTCGCCAACCTGAAGAGTGCTGTGACGGCCTCCTTCCTCATGCTGCCAGAGAGCTTCACTGAAGAAGAGCTTTTCCTGCAGATTGCTGGCCTTTCTTATGCTGGTAACTGACACATACAGCTACATAAACCCAAAGAAACATGAAACATGCATTTGTAATCGCTGTAGTTCAAGGACATCTTGATGTCCACCATCACCTCTGTTGTCCAACCACACTCCAACCTGTGGTTCAAAAAATGAGGTGCATGTAGGCTGCAGCATATTTGACTGTTATTTATAAGTTCCAAGTAAATCGACTGATGGTTCTATTTCACACATACACAGAATTCCCCTTTATTATTTATTCAGGTGTAATAAGGTCAAATAGAAGCAAGTAAATCAGTCTCATTTGTGTGGACCCTAGAAATGTTTCCTGTTAAGAGTGTGCTCGGGGGAGTAATGCTCTGATGAATGAGATAACTAATTTTTAACACTACCAGGAAATTTACACAGGAAACTGAACACCAGGAAGAGTTTAATATCTCAGAATTACTACAACAAAGAAGAAAAAAACAAATATGTTACACTAAAGGGAAAACATGTTGTCTGTGCCACTGAAGGGGATTTTAGGATGGTACTTGGAGAGGATAAATCCAAAGTGGCCAATATTGTCAAAGACGGCACTGAGCACTTCAGGATTCTGTATAGCAACATCCTACGGGACTGCCCACAAGCGGTCTACAAACCTCAGCAAGGAAAACTAGAGGTAAAACAAGCCACACACATGCACAGAACACACTCCTGCTTTTATTACAGTGTCACACTTGATATTTGTGTAGTACATATCAGCGTGGACTTTGTGTGGTGTAGCTACCGCTTTGCCCTTTTTACCTTGATATTGGTATGGAAATTAAATTTTTCATTTCATTCCTTAAAAACAGGGTTTTGTAGATTTTTAAAGGTATCTGCACCATTTACCAACTTGGCCACACTTCTAAAATAGTCTGTTGTCATGATTGATGTATACTCTTTTAAATTTGTGTTGATATGCCCTAAAAAACGTTACACAAAAATTGTTATAGAAATATTCACAAAAAGAAATCTATTGCCACAATTGTGGGCACAAGTACTCAGTAATGTATGAAAACATAATCAATGTATCACATCTTATGTGAAAACTAAAACTGACATCAATTTGACCTGAATAGTAAAGTGCAGTCACGTCTTTGTTTTAAAATGGGGTGTGACCGACTTGGCGTTCTGTTACCTGCTTCACAAACATTACTAACTAGCACAGCGTGTGTGTGTGTGTGTGTGTGTATACGTGTATACACTGTGAATGACGTGTATACACATTCCTCTGAATTCTTCTCAGTGTCCAGTCTTTGTTTTTTAACTATTGCCACCACTCCCTGTCACACTGAGGGAAAACTCACCTCAGGCATCACACCATCCTGTAATAACATGTTTAGTAAGTAGTTAGAAGGAGATGTTTACAGCTATGTTTTGTATACATTTTAAATGTTAAGTTTTCAAAATCAACAAGGTTTCATCCTTCTGCCCTCAAGCTCATCTCTTCTTCCCGAGCACAAACACTATTATAAACCATAACAGTTTTTGTTTGTAGTGTTCATTAGACTGGTTGAATTTAAAGCTACACTGTGGAGTTTTCTTATAAACAAATAAAAGTTACATGTGTTTACATTTACTATTACTCACCCAACTGATTCTGTGTGTATCTCTGAGGCCTAACAAACACACATTTCCTTTTTCATGAAACATTTAGAAAGTTGTGTTTTTTATGTTTTAAATCCTGACAAAACTACTAAACTGATTTAGTTTGTTCACTGAGGCCCTGATAAGTTTATGTTTCAATTGTAAAATGAAAACCATATAAAAACCATTTTTAAGAAATTCTTATCAAAAAAATGAGTATTAGCAGGTGTACAGTATTGTATGCAGTGATACAATCAGTACATAAAATATCAGTATTTGAGATATTAAATACAGTAGCACTAGATTTAATATACTGTGTCTGCCTACATACCACTCTGAATACAAGTACATTATAACTGACACAACAAAAAATATCATTATGTTAGTGTTTTGAAATGCATTTACACAAGTCATTCCTAATGATCAATGTATGAAGTACTGGTGTATATTTGCTACATGTGTAGATGTGATAGTCAGTGCAGCTACTGGTATTCAGTCTGCTATATGTATCTCTGATGATTTGTGCACCTGCAGGTAGACAAAAGCCCCGAGGGCCAGTTTATCCAGCTGATGGCGTTGCCTCGTACCCTCCAGCAAAGGATCACAAAGCTGGTTGATCCTCCAGGAAAGAACAGAGATGTGGAGGAGATCCTGCTGCAGGTGGCTCAAGACCCGGACTGTGGAGCTGTCGTACAACAAGGTTGGGACATAAAATGGATGGAGGGTTGTAAAAAGGTGGGAGAGACGGGCACAGAGAGCGAGGAGGTAGATGAATGGAAAAGTACTTACCTTCAGATGTTACATTAAAATTCAGGGATTCAGGATTAAGTCACTGATGAACAACGCCAGGAATCCACACCACAAGAATATTGACAGTGTGTTGTCAATGTATGATGTATGAGTTAACAAGTAGTAAATCACATAAACATGTCGTCCCATTGTAACTAATGGCCCATTAGTTCCAAGATTCATCATCACTCCTCACACAATTATATCACATATTTAAGAACAAATTATTGAATGGACAGCTTTTATTAGTCACCATATGCCAGTAAGTGAAAAAAATGATGCTATTCCAGATGGAGATTGATGGACCGTGTAAACAGAGAACAATAAATCCCAAATGTGATGTTTAGGGGAAATGTCCTTGTAGGTAGATAAAATGGGCTCTGCTCATAAGCATCATAAAATCATACTGCAGAGTGATGAGATAGCATTTGCATGTTTGAGCATGTTTTTGTTTCTCCTCAGGTGTCTCTTCTATCGTGAAATCCTCTAGTATAACACAGAGTATCAAAGGCATTGCTACAGCTGGTAAGTGCACAGTTCATGTTTGATATGTTTGACAAACAAGCTGATTTGATGCTTAAGTTCATTAAAGGAATTTGGGGGAAAAGTAGCTTTTTTGCTTTCTTATCTACCATTTCATTAGAAGATTGCTGCTACTCTCGTGTGTGTCTGCCAACTTTGAAGCCACATGCTGCTTAGTTTAGCATAAGGACTTGAATCAGGGAAACAACAAACCTGCCCAGTGATAATAAAACCCAACTACCAGCACCTATAAAGCTCACATATTGACATGTGGTATCTTATTTATTTAAAACATAAAAAATATGGATTTATGAGGTGTTATGTTTAGGTGCTGATAGGTGGATTTTGTTACCTTTGGACATAGGCCAGCTGTTTCCCCCTGTATGTTACTCCTCTATAGCTTCAGATTTACTGTACAAATATGAAAGTGGTGTCAATCTTATTATCTAATTCTCAACAAAAAGAAAAATTAGCTCATTTCCCAAAATGTCACAATATTCTTTTCACATTGTGTGTTTATTTTTTATTAGAAAATGAAACATTGCCCAGTTTTAAGAAATGGAAATATTGTTTTGTTTGTTCTTAAATCTTGCTGTGTATTAAAGGATAAGAATGAGTAATTTTCTCATTTTCAACATATCACGTAAAAGACTAAAACACACAATGAACTGTGTCAACTCGCTGTAATCTTTGTGAAACCAGACCCTGATTTTTAGCTTATTCTTCAGAGCCACAGACCTCCATTGTTGTTTAAAAACTGTTGGAAGCACTTCAGTGAGTCACACCACTACAATGGGGGACATGTTTCTACCTAATGAAAAAATTTGACTGTAGAAGAAACATGTTACATGTTGAATGCAGCAGTGATTTGTTTTTAATAGTTTTTGAACACAATGGAGCTCTACAGCACAGATTAATAAAAGCCAGTTCATACTTTTTATTTGCCATCAACAAATCTGTACTCTTACTACAGATGCAACAGGTGGAAAGTTGGGGATGCATACACGTTTCACACATGAGCACTACAAAATTAAATTCAACTTTATTTATATAGTGCCAAATCACAACAAAAGTCATCTGAAGGCACTTTACATTGTAAGGTTTAAGACCTTACACAATATAAGTAAATACAGAATATTGTAGAAAACCCAACAATCCCACTTGAGCAAGCACTAGGCAACAGTGGAGAGGAAAAACTCCCTTT
>JAUMHL010000025.1:16659168-16703016 GCA_032362345.1 Sandelia bainsii
CTCTAACTATAAGCTTTATCAAAAAGGAAAGTTTTAAGCCTAGTCTTAAAGGTAGAGAGGGTGTCTGCCTCCCGAACTTTAACTGGGAGCTGGCTCCACAGGAGAGGAGCTTGATAACTAAAGGCTCTGCCTCCCAGTCTACATCTGGAAACTAGGAACCACAAGTAGACCAGCGCTCCGAGAGCGAAGTGCTCTGCTGGGATAATAAGGTTCTATGAGGTCTTTAAGATATGAACAAAACATGATGGCAACTCTGGACAGAGTCAACAGTGAGAAGAAGAAGCTCCTTTGTTTGTTGTACTTGACTGAACAACATGGAAAAGTGATAAACAAAGTAAATTTACATCATGGATACCGTAGCAGTCACATGGACACGGAAAGTATGGATTAGTCTTAAGCTAAAACCATGTTCTAGATTCACAGAGGTTACACTGAGTACACAATTCATTATTGTTTTCAGTCTGTGATATTTATTTACAGTAACAAAAATATAGAAAATCATCGGCCTTATCATTTAAAAACTGTTTTGATGTAGAAATTGTGTTCTTCTAATGTGGTTGTTGATGTTCACTGAACCTCCCCAGGTTTGTGGAAGACAGTGTCTTACAGCTCCAAAAAACTGAGGAAGATGTGGAGAGGCTGGAGGAGGAAGCCGCCTGTCTCACAGATGTCCTGAACCCATCTGTTTACCCAGGACCTGTCTGTCTTCCAATCAACATCCATCCTTTGATTTTTACACTGACAAACTGTAACTGGAACAATCACAGACTAACCTCTGGCTGTGTCACACTGTGATGGGGATCGCTGACTGAGTTTAAGGCTGTCTGAGTAGTTTAGACAGTAGTTTGTACAACCTGCCCTTTATCAAGCAGTTAAGAAAAGTTAGAATAAAGGGTGACATTTCACAGGTCTGGCCGAATATGGGTGACATTTAAAAGTAATGCAGATTGAACCTTTCTGGATGATGATACTGCAGAACAGACTGCATTTTGAGCCAGCTAAGTTAAAGGCAGCACAAAATCACAGAGCAGAGCATGCAACGAGTAACAGAAGTATAAAGAAGAAATGACTGTTTAAATTACACAATTTTCCCGAGATGCTGAAGTGTAGCTGATATTTTTGTGGGCAGGTTTCATCACTGTGCTCAGAAAGGGAGACCATGAAGTCTGTGGTCTGATGTCACAGTACATGTTACAAACACACTTTTTTTTTTATCTTTCTCTCCCTTTGCCAAAGATCACATCATCTTCTGTTTGAGAAGCTGTTATCCCATCCTTTATTGTGATAATAATGTTCTTAATTAAATAAATTAAAGAAACATTAAACCTCTGTATCGTGGTTGTCATGTGATATTTACTGCAGATATTAGATGGGAAAGTGCATCAACTTCAGTTACAAAAAGTGGGTTTAATAAATATTTTAATATAGCAGCATCTATGGTTACTCTGTGTGCAGTTGCATTATAATTTTAAAAACCTGGTTAAAGGTTCACAGTTTTTCATGTGTGTCTTAAAACAGTAGTGAGGTGTCAGTAGGAACACTGAAACTGTTTTTGGCCTGCTGTAGTCATCCCAGCTGTTCAGAGGACTGCGCTTCAGGACAGATTTCTTGGATGTTCTTAAAATCTGCTGGAGCCGCTCTCCCAGTCTGGGGGTCGCGGCTCCTATAGGGAACTTTTAAAATGCTGCTTCACAAGAGATGGGGTAATATGCAGAGGATGTGGGACGTAATAATACTTTGAAACCCAACAATGTGAAAAGTGATGGCAACAGTAGTCATCAAATCAATCTACTTGTCCTTTTGTATCAAAGAACACGCAGTAGTACAGTCATAACAAATAGTACCAGTCCCTTCCTGGTATTGTCACTTATTTTGTGTGTTTTTTTCACTACTACATCATCATGAGTCATACTAGAAAAATGACATCAGTTACAGACACAAGAATGATCTTAAGGTAGACTCACATTATGTCTTTTCACACTTTTAAGGCTGACATTTTTGCAGTTCTATGCATATTTCCCACCATCTGAGTTGGTTATTAAATTTGTATTCGCAGTTTTTATGACTTTTTATTTCATATGACAGTAATCTTCATATTTAGGTATTTAATGGGAAAATGTGTTTAGTATGTACTTTTCAGTTGAAGATTTTATATAGTAAAAAACAAACAAACAATACCCCATTAAATATTAAACCACTGGTTTCCCACCGTGTTTGAAAGCTGTGTCCGGCTGGGGCTCTGTTTCACCGTTCAGATCCCTGTGAGTAGTAGTTTCACTCCAAAGTTCCAAAGATGGTTTCATTTGAGAGGCAAACTTACCCAGTGGTTCACAAAAAGAATTAAAGTCCAAAGTTGTGTAGCAAAATTTACACAATCAATTAATTATCTCACAATCCCTCAGATTTAACCTGAGACCTTTTGCAGGGGCATGATCCCCAGGCTGGGGGAAAGGAAATTACTTAGAAAAATGAAACATATCAGGCATTAATAATAATGATAATAATGTTAAGAAAAATTATAATTAAAAGAATGGAAAGATCAACATTAACAAATGCTGCTGTAGATAAATCATTTGAAACAGAGCAAAAAGAAGACTCTACAATGGTTGAATCACATGGAAGAATAGGCATAATATTAATAAGAATAATAATAATAACGCTGTTTTGCATAAGTCAGCAGTCTATATCCTTCCACACTGGTGAAGATACGGGTTTCCTCGCTCAAAGGCTCAAATACAGTTATTGTTGAGGGAGGGACTATTTATTTCCCAACCATCTAGATGAAGAAGTGTCAAATATTTCACCAGTAGTAAACAGGGTGGCGGCAGCTTAACCTACAGACAGTATTATGCAATGGTTCATTAGAATAATATATGCTGATATCACTGCTCCAGTCGTGCACCAATCAGCGCGCTTCACTTTCACCACCTGCTCGGAACTGAATTCCATCATTCCAGGCATTCCTGTCCTGCTCCCTCCTCCCTCCCTCCTCCTCCTCTTCCTCGTTTACAACCAAGTTTGTCCCGTCAGCTCAGCTACTGTTGTCCTCCCTTGTTCAGCCTGTTTAACCGCGCCTTTTTTGTTTTCTATCTTTGCGGGATATATATTTTTGTTGTTGTTTTAATCTAATTTCTTGTGTGGACAATACAATACTGGAAGATACCAAAGTGGCGCTTGAAGGAGGTAATGTTATGTGCTGCTACTAAACATGAAGTTGTGTGTGACTGACATTGTTTCGGGTTTGTTGGACGGGAGCGCGCTCGTTATTTTGTTATCTGCATACATATTCAGAAGACAGCACGGAGAGAAGACGCATGATCTCACATAAAACCAGCCTACGATGAACGAAGATTAACATTTCAACGTCTTCCCAAACTTTCTTATGTCAAGAAACCTCCCTTAGCCACATGTTTTCCTCCGCGGATTATGGGACTTCTAGTTTTCGCTCTGTTTTACTTAAAGTGTGGAGGAAATGAAACCAAAGTAGCCATATATCTCCTTTCTTGCACCGGTTTCAAGTTTATTGTTTTTTTCCCCCGTGGATGCCTCCTAAGGGAGCACCGATAAAGAAGCAGTGAGTCAGGCAGATATAAATACTGTGCACGGCTGGTGGGAATAAAAGTGAACGCACTTGCTCCTAATATAATCACTTTCACTTTGCCCGAGTCAGTACTTTACGCGCACCACGTAGATGGTGTCCTGGGAGAGGAAAACAGCACGTTTGCAGTTTTTGTCTGATGCTGCAAGAATAGTTTTCAATAATTGTCTTTCTCTAAACGGCATTTTCCCGGACAAACGAGGGAACGGCATTTTAGGAATGAAGAAAGAGGGAAGAGAAGCGCGATGGTTCGTTTTTTTTTTAAATCCACAAATACCTTTCATAGCACAACTAGACTGAAGGCTCAGTATCGTGGGACAAAAATCCTAAAACTGCTAGAACACCAAACAACAAGCACATTTTTAGAAGGACAGGGTCCAAATATGATGATGAAGGTACTAGTAAAGATACCTTTTAAAGTAGCAGAACAATAATAAAAACTGTTCTGAAATGAATCTCCTAAACTCAAACTTCTGATTCCAGCTTCTCAATATAATTTAACCATTTTCTTAGTTATATGATAGTAAACCGAATATCTTAGGGAACCTCAGTGTAGGTTGGACAAAGCTAACCATTAGATTTTGGGAATTTGCAGCATGATTTTCTATTTACTGCTTTCTGACATTATATAGGCTTCCATATTCTCATGCTCGTGTGCACTAATGAAAACATTACAGACTTTTAGACTCATATTTATCATTTTAGACTCATATTTAGTTCAATGTTAGTTGTAGCAAATCTCAGTTTAATTGTGGGATTCATATATGTGTACATTTAGGTTGGTAACATTCATTTAATTTGGTTTATTGTTCACCTTAGTTCAGCTGTTTCCTCCACACCAGTAGATATAGGTGTCTTGAGTTTATTGGTGCTGGCAAACAATGAAGTGGTATCTGTCAAATATTAATTCAGTTTTCATATGAAACTATATGTAAGCCAAACATCCTTCTGTCTTGCAGGCATCCAAACATGGAGACACCACTGGATGTTCTGTCAAGAGCAGCATCATTTGTTCATGCGAGTGAAGAAGAGAGTAAGTTTCCTCACAACACTGTGTTGTGTCATGTGTTTGTGTGTCAGTGAAAGTGGACTAGTGGAGTTGAGGGACATGTTCCCCCCCCTCCTCTTTCCTGGGCTTTAACATGGTGGATTGTGGATTTATTGTTTGTATGATTAGAGCTGTGTTAGATATTCATTAAGAGCAACATTATGCTTGACCATAAGCCTCATCCACATTTCCTGATGTGAGACAATAGGTGCCTTTGTGCTGTGCAAGCTTGCAGTTGCAGATAGACAGGCAAATAAGACCAACCGCACTCAACCACCATCAGCGCAGCTTTTTAGCTAGATGCTTGCTTGTGTTAACCTGTTTTCATTGGAATCAGGGTGGGGTGATGTTTGTACCTCTGTTTTACTGCATCTCTCTCCAACTTCCTGTCAGTGTAACTGTGTTGTTGATCTCTGTTCATCTTCATCGTTTGTCAGTCTCCCTGCTTCTGTCTTTCTCCTTCTGCTCTGTCTTCTTCTGTCTTTTCTTTCCCACTCTGCTAATCGTGTCTGAGGACGCCTGGCTTTGCTAAAAAAAAAAAAAATTCCTTCCGAGATTAAGTGAGAAATGGCCAATTCTCCTGAGCTGGCCTGTCTGCAGCCAGCAGGGCCCAGAGCTGAGTGTAAACTACAAGGACACTTAACATGCAGTGCATTTCATTGATAATTGACCTGCACTGTTTGGAGGTGGAAGCTTAGTTTGTAACGTTTTTAATATTTTCTGCAGCAGTTTGTCACATTATGTGTTATGAGTTATGTGTTACATGTGTTCAGAGGCCATAAGGAAACACACTGTAGTGAATCCCATTGAGAAAAGCACACATTATAGTTTGGTAGAAGTTTGCTATTAAGTCAAGAGGAAAACATAACCTTCAAGTTCACCGTATTTAAAAGTTGTATAAAACCTCATTAACTTTAAATACTGTTTGTACAGTTTATACTGTACATAAGGGAGAAGGTTCTGTTAGAGAATTGTTATTAGAAAGTGCTTCAGTGATGTCTCCCATGTCGGCGACTTGTTCCCATAATGCTGCAGCTTAAGTGAACTGAATATCAGCTTCCTTGCACTTCTGAGTAAAATGGCATGGGAGTTCTCCTCCCCTCCTCCTCTGCTCCCCTGCTCCCCTGTAGTGTTTTTGTTTTTTCCTCTGCACTGATGTCACTTTTTGCTGTGGGTCTTGCGTGGCCTCTTTGTCCAAAGACAATGCACACAACCAGTTTCCACAATAGTGCAGGAAAAATGGGAGGAATAGAGAGCCGGCCAGCCCACTTAACCAGTCAACCAACCAGCTAGTCTGCCAAACTAGTTAGCAGTTAGCCAGCCAACCAGAACAACAGGCAGTTGAGTCAATAACCTCTGTCTACTTGTTTGTATTTAAGACAGGTCTTTATGATGCCTGTGCAGCACTTGACACCGGAGCACTTGCTACAGATCAGGGAGAAGCTCAGACCTGCCTTCACAACAGCTGCTTAAACAGACAGGAGCAAAGTGGGGCTTGTCAGGGCAGTGCAGCAGTTCACTTTCAACATTTAGAACTCAAAAGCATTGTTCTTTCTTTTTTTAAAACCACACCTCTGCAGATATTCCATCTCTGCTGTAAATGCATTTTCAGATAATTACACAAATGCAGTCTTGGGGGAAATGGAATTACATGCATGAATAATGTATTGGTCTGAGGTTGTGCTGCTTGGCTCTAAAAGGCAAAATCTGCTACCATAATATCCTGAAATAGAATTGTTGGCCTGAGCCCAGATTAATTAAGGCAGTTTGAATATAAGTGCTCATCTAAAATAAGCATTTTGGGGGAAAAAACGTGGTAAATCCTGAGTGAGCATTTTTTTTATTCTACTTATAAATTGCAGGACTTGAAGATTGCACACATGTTGATAGCAGCAACAGAGTTTTCAGACAGTAGAAGACATCAGCCCACTTTGAAGTATCATAAACATAGATCTTGACTCTGGCTTGCAGTTAAATATAGCAGTAAATATATCCCAAAAACACAAATTTGTCTATAAGAGATTACATTTAACTTGGAAAATAAAGGAATAAACTCAGTAAGAGCAGCAGAAGAGGAATGATAAACATGCAATAGGTGTCCTGAATATGGAGTAGAGTACATAGAGAAACAAAATGACATTTTTTAGTAAACTACAGACATGTAATATTCAATAAATATAAAAGAGAAATCTGCTGTAATTATTTTCAGACTGGAGAAAATTCGTAAACACAACACTGACATGAAAACACCAGGGACAACTATGGACATAAAGCTGGCACTTCTCTGTGATAAAATCTGATATGGTACATTTTAAAATATACTCAAGTTTTGTCAGTAAACCCAAACCTCAACCTATATACATAGCTAACAGTGGATATTTACACATCCAACAACAGAGCAACATTAATGTTCATTTTGAGTAGTTTTGTTTTGATCGACCTGATGAATTAAAGTTGAACACCCACTCATGTTTTTGCTGTCCACTGACTCCTTGGAGAAATATATGGCTCTTTATAAACGCTTTACCATATTCTTCGTCATGCTCTTTGAAGTTTTTTTTCAGAGTCAGCTGCCTGTTGTGACTGAAAACAACACTGGTGAGATTGAACCAAAACAGTATAGTTGTGGGTCAGTGTGTTTACACTCACTTGAGCAACTAGGTTACAGTGGGTTTTTTCCAGTAAGACAATTTCTTAAAAGTCATGTAAATAAGAAACCTAGTTCCAGTCAGGGTAGGGTATTAGGAAAACCAATGCAGGTTTCTCCAGGAGAATTTTCTAATTCTTTAAGCATGCACATGCATGACAGAAGACTAGAGTGATGCATCTGTGTATTAAAACTAATTTAATTCCAAATCTGTCTGAAACTGAAGGCAGCAACTCGCTGTTAGTGAGACTGAACTCCCACCTTCTGGTTGGAGGAGAAGCTGTCTGCGTGCAACTCTAATCACAGGTCTGACGTCAAATAATCCTGACCTTGAATACTGTTTACTGTAATTATACAGTTACTAAAAAAGCAGTGAAGTACTCTGTACCTTTATATTTAATGGTGAATGCAGGAAAATGGTTAATACGTGCCATCACCCCACCATAGCAATTTTGGTGGCTACTTGGAAGATCTTGCACTGTGCTCCACCCTTCCTGTGAGCAAACCTGTATTTGAAATCAGCCTTAAATGGTCTGGATTACACTTCAGCCTCAGCTGCAAGGACTGATCCAGATATCCTTTGGTAGCTCATTGTTCTAAAATATAATACTGAGTAATGTCATCGGTTGTAATGTCAATTCTGTGACAATGCCAGTCAGACCACATTTGTTAGATGAAAGCCTGTCATTCCCAACTAGGCTGGTGGTTTAGGGCTCTACAGATGAGATACAATATTGACCGTATGCTTTTGGAAGGAACTACAACAAAATAACTGGTGCTAAGAGAAGGTGGTTGGCTCTGCTGTATAGTGAAATCATGTTTGTTTGTTTGATTAGAGAAAACGCACAATCACAGAATCCCTGTTCATTGTTATAGTTTCCATGGTTTGTTTAAGAATTAGCAGTCTTTTCCTACTTCTTACTGAAGGGTTTGGTCTAAGGAAAGCAGTGCATTAAAATGAACCCTTTTACACAATTTTTACACTGGATACAGCTCAAATAGATACAGTAGGTAGTGGTGTGGAAACACCTTATAATAATACTTGCTGCTGCAACAGCACCAGAAACTGTAGCCTTTAAAATCACCATAGAGCTGATTCAACATCAGCCCCAACAAAAACTGAACATTCTGAGCTTAAACACTCATATTCATTACAAGGCTGTGAGTTGCCCATCCCTGCTATACAGGATGAGCACTTTCAGCTAATGGATAGAATAGATATTATGAAAGCAGATTTTGATGCAGGACAAACTGGAAATAAATATGGTTATTATGGTCATGTACTGGAAGGTCCACACTAAGGTGGGTAAGACTCGCAGAGGCAATATCACCCTATTGTAGTCATGCGATTTTTTTAAGTTGCATTTGTGAGAACTTGGGTTTGGTTGATCATTTGAAGCTCTTAAAGGATAGTGTGTCAGTCCTCTCAGCAAGTGAGCAGAGGAGACTAGTCAGAGCTTGATGATGACTGATGACGCGTAGTGAAATCAGGGACCTTGCACAATGGCACTTTGTCCAAACCTTTTTGGAGGCTAAATGTATTTTAGGTTTTAGTTAATTTGATGAAAGGATCATACCTATTAATGGGATGTGTTGGGTTTTTGGGTGCATGTAGAGCTTAATATAACACGACACAGATGTTAGTAAGATGGTTAACAGCATAGCTCCAAGTAATTTATGTTCCCATTGGAGCGTTTTGAAGTGAAAATAGTCTATAACTTTAACACAGTGTGGTCATCGGGTAGATTAATAACACAGCTAGTCACAACAACAAGAAGGGCTGTGATGCAGCGTAGACAGCTAATGATGATAACCATCTGATAAAGTCAGTGTGAAATCTTTCAATGTGGTAAAAGATTCCAAAGCTGTAGCACATGCAATGTACACACACGTGCCTGTTGTTTTTTTACCCTGCATCTCTTTAGTAGTATTGAAGTAATAGTTTGATAGTTCCTGGAGTATCTGCTGGTTGGTTGGTAACTGTAGATAACAAGACTTTACAACGTCACTGCTCCTGGCCAAGAAATATCACAACACGTAACTACTACTACTACTTGTTTTTACACATACAAATTAAACAAATAAGTAATGTTGGAGCTGTGCACATGTAGGTATGGGGATTTTTTAATTTTTCACAGTAATCTAAGATAAGTCAACTGTCTCTGGCTGCAGCTTCACAACCTACGCATATGAAGTAATATCAATATTCTTATTTAACACTCAGCAAAGATAAAATAAGAGCTCAGTCCTTTTATTCTTTTCTCAGAGCTTCATTTGTTGCTTTTATCTTTTTTATCATGATGGATTACCCTCTGATTGACTGATCAGGTGCAATAATATGTCGACTAAGTGAGATCTTTTAGTGATCACAATGTGCATGCAATTTAAAAATACGGAGACGTAAACATGTACGACGGTGAACGAACTGGTGACTATACACATCAGCTCCACAGTCAATCTTTGCCTTTTTATTGATAAATGCAGTAGAGTGTTAACTATTAGCTGTTAACGTTGAGTCATCACATCCTAGTGTGTGTGTGTTTGTTGGACAAAGAGCCTGCAGTACATAAATATGGTTATCAGCAGTTTTTATTAGTGCTATAAAGATCTCATAGTTAAATACAGTGTTACTCTGTATGATGTACAGAGTGGCTGTATATTTACAATATGTGGGAATTCTGACATTACTGTTGACCTCAGAACCGAAGAAGGTGTGTGTTGGTCCACTGATTGCTCCTTAATGGTTGGTGTGGGTCGAATGATAAAGTATATCAGAGGTTACAGTGTAGCTTATCATAGTTAAGTACTGCAGTAGACAAAGCTGACAAGTCTGGCAATAATGTGTAATAAAAATGTCTGTTCATCTGTTTGTGTCTGCATAATAAATAAAATAGAGGAATTGTTACCTGGCTCTGACAGCATCGAAACACAAAGTGAGTTCTCCTGATGCAGGAGTAAGTACAACAAGAAAATGAATGGATTTCTTCAAATAATTATGATATACTACTTCACTGAAGTACAAAAGTTAAACACACTTTATTATTGTGATTAATAACAACATGTGTTGATTGCATCCTAGATTTTACACTTCATTGATGCAATGGGACATCCATTCAAGATTCAAAAAACGTTATTAATACCAATTATTGGGATTAGTAAAGTTTCTCTAGGGATTCCAGTTATTGATTGGTTGATTGATTGAGAGACATTGTTTATACCATTTTTCTGTTTTTATAAATATATTTGCTCATTTTCAATCAACTTAAAGGCAGCCAAGTTGAAGTTTCTAAGTGCATATTTAATGGCTACTCACCAGCTACATTTCCTCCACTTTAGCTGTTGTGTTGTTATATTGTGTGAATTTACAGTAAATTATTTAAGTAACTCTGTTGTCTGAAAAACTGAAGCTGGAGTCCACATATATTGACCAAATGAGCCACATGTATACTGTAAGTGTATCTATTTTGTTTGGATTGAAAAGAATGGGGACTAGGTTTTAACGAGAGGGGTATGTGCGGGTTACTGGTCACTGGTCCACCCTTACACTGAAGGAGAGCTTGGTTTATAGTTAAATCACTCGCCACCAGTCTATCTGTTGTTATCTTAGCTTAACCCCACAATCTTCTCTCTGTGCCCCCTCATACACTTCCCTGTGCACACACAAAAACACACATGCAGGCGCTTATGTCATTGTCACTGCTTTGTTAATGTTGTGGTTCAGCAGGCAGCCATTAAGACTAGAGGAACAAAGAGCCACCGTGGTCACAAGGTGAAAGGTCAAGTGTCAAAGGTTCACCGAGCATTGTCACAAGGTTAAACATAATCAGCCTTTGTTTTTCTCTATGCAGCATTTCTGTTTTACACTGTGCACGTTTTTACATTTCAAAGGATTAATTTCTTGTTCCACATGTACATTTACATACCAGTAATCAGTTGTAGGCAACCACATGCTTCTTTGATACACTTGTTCTCCCCAACCGATCATTAATATTTACTGCAGATCAGTAGGACCTAAAGACAAATATCTGGCCTTTCAGACTAAGGTTGTACCACAAGGCATCCACTATCTTTTATAGATGGAGCTTCTCACTTCCACCTGTACATCAGACCACATTAGACCACATAGACTACATTTCCTAAACACTGGTCTAAATCAAACACTCTATGAAAGAATCCATATCCTACATTGGCTCTCAGTAAAGACCACACTTGCTGGTCCAATACCAGCTCTGATGTCTTAGTGAGGGAACTTTTTCTCAGAGCTGTGCTGACCACACATACTTTGCATTCCTCTCTTTTTGATAGCGCTCACCATAGTTACTCAGAATGACATGAAATTGGTATGCACTGCCTCTCATAAAAGAAAATGTCAACTTTTTATGATGCAAAAAAGTATTAATATTCATTTTTATTTAAGTTAATTAATGTGATTAATTACTGCAGATCCAAATGTGCAGGTAGTATTTGTAACTTTTTACACTGTTGTGTACATTTTTTATTTGTTTTGTATTTAAAAGTCACATAGACATGAAATAAGTCACTATGTAATTATTGTCTTTATCTGTCCCTGAATTTTAATGTGAATGAACTTTAGTCCAGGAATATCAATTTGTTTGAAAGAAGATGGTTCACAGCAATACCTGATAGTCTGTGAACATACTGTGAAGTTGTGTTCAGGCACAGATGCAAAACGAGCGGTAGTGGCACAGAACCTGTTGTCCTGTGTGCGAACAGTCTTGAACAGCCCCGGGTCGGTTTGTTAAAGGCTAATTGTTAGCATGGCAAGAATGTTGTCATAGGTCCCACTGGGTAATGGAAGCAGTGATCATTTTCCATTACCAGATATCAGATATGTTTTGATGTGATGTATTTTAAACTCTTGATCCTCTTCCTTAAATTAGCAACAAAACAACCATTGACATGACTCAAAATAGTTGTGTCAGCAGTTGTATAGCATATTTGAATATATTGTTTTCCCAGATTTCAATTTGAAAGACTCAGAATCTCAACTTGATCCTCAGAACAGATTTGCATCTCACAATTAGATTTTAGTTCCAGTCAGTTGCATACTTACTTAAAAACATACTGTAGGTCGGAGGTGTATAAAGTACATAAACTCAATACTCAGTAAGTGCAACTACTTGCCCAGAAAAATACTCCACTACCCTTTAATTTTATAAATCAAGTAAAAGTACTAAAGTAGATGCTCTAAATTGTACTTAAAGTAAAAAACTAAAAGTACTCCACTACGAAAATAGTGTATTTTAAACAATGTAGAATCTGATGCTGTTAATAACATAAATGTGAAGCCAGATTTGTTTGACAAATTCTCAAAGGTGAAAATTATGACTAAAATGTGTCGTTACCTACAAACAGTGGAACAAAAACAGCAGTCGGTAAAAGTGGAGCTGATTTTAAACCATCTAATGTAGTGACAGGATATTAATCCATAAATGATACATCTGTGTTTTATTAATATATAATGATTTTTGCTGGATTAGACTCATTCAAAAATCATGATATATTAATAAATATATATATTTATTAATATATAATGATTTTATTATATTATAAATATATATATTTATTAATATATAAGGATTTTTGAATGAGTCTAATCCAGCAAAAAGTAATGAGTAACTAATGATGTTAAAATTACTGTAGTGGAGTAAAAGTAAAAGTAACATAAAATGGAAATACTCCAGTAAAGCTCAACTAACACAAAATTGTATTTAACTACAGTACTTGAGTAGATGTACTTAGTTAATTACCACCTCTGCTGTAGATATCCAACATGGACTCACCAGACTGTGTGAATGCAGCCACTGCCTGCCGCATGTTTGTCTCCAGTCTGTTGTAAACACAATTTGGCAGCAGAGCTGGAGGGGAGGAGTGGACAGGAACACTTATGGCTGGAGAAAGACAGATGAAAGGGATTTGGAGGAAAAAAGATTTTCAAAATGGACACTAAAGCAAAAGTTGCTTGGACGTAATATTGCATTATAAGAGAAGCCTCTGGGTAAAAATTCCAACCAGGAGAGTAAAAAGAGTAAACTGACAGAAGCTTGTTCTGAAAAAAAGACAGTTTGCTCAAATGGTAAAAGAGAAGCAGAACAGATGGACTATAAGGACGAGTGTATGACTTACTGTAGATGTCTTGGCAGTAAGAAAACACTACAGCAACTACATCCATCAGGACATGTGGTCCCCATTCTAGTTGTATATGCGTGTTAGTTAGTTAGCAGTTAGTTAAGCTTTATACAGTATAATCAGGAAATCTCTTTTGAAAGAGAGACGTGAGAACAAAGTACAACAAAACAGTATATATGTACAAAATGTAAGTCACTCAGACAAACACCAGTTTCCCTCAGTGGGCTTTACAATCTGTGTAACAATGACACTCTCTGTCCATGGCACACTGTACATTGTAACCAGAATATACACAGTTTGCTTCCAGCCAGGAACGTCTGTCAAACCTTTATTCCATAACATATTTCTGTGAATATCTATAAAAGGTGCTAAATAACTGAAATGTCCAAACAGAAACTTTCACAGATTAAATCACAGTATCAATTTTTTAACGCAAACAACTCATAATATAAGTCATTATATTATGGTTTGATGGGATATGTAGATCCAGTATTTAATATTAAACTAAGCTTTAGATTTGTTCATATCTAACAGACTTCATCTTTCCATCTGACACACACACACACACACACACATACACACACACAGGTGGGAAATGGGAGAATAGCTTTGCATCCATATAATCACCTGTTGTTGTCATTGTTTGAGTAAAGCAACCTGATATTTCCTCTTTTTTCTTTTTGTATGAGTGTGTGTTGAGGATCTTTTCCATCCAAACACTCACAGAAACCTTCTGTAATGGTGTTTTCTTACAGCTCTGTAATCACAGAAAACTGAACTTGTGTTTGTGATTGCTGTTATATGAAACGGGGATCTTTAAAGTTTTAATCTTAACATTAGGAGTAATACTTAAGTTACAAGATCTGTAAATTTGCAGATGGTTAAATATTGTGGAACACTTACCTGGTACACCACACAGGTCTGTCAGGTGTATGAAATAATCATAAATATATAACTCTATAATATGTATATTATAGTGCTATAATACAAATATATTTATATTTTGAGAGTTTGTGGAAGAGTCACAGTTAAATAACTGCTACAAAAAGCTGAGACAATAAATTGCAGAGGGGCTAAACGTCTTCAGTCCATTATGTCAAAATCTAAACAAAGCAAGTAATGGTATGAAGGGATTTCAACAGAAGGTGCCATAAAGAGAATGAGAATGAGAATTTAACCTTTGGTCTCCGCTGTGTTCTGGCTGCTCTGGCTTATTTAAGATCATGTTTATGCTCACGTTTAAAGCCAGTTTGAGAAATGTAAGACGAATGTTATTCATAAAGATGATTTCAAAAGATGCATAAATAAAATCAAGCTTAGAAAGCAGGAACATTAAGACAGGTAATATAAAGCCTTTTTCCCCAACTCTACCACCATCCTACAGTCTTTTATTCTGTCAGTGTTTGTGTCACAACATTGG
The DNA here is from genome assembly GCA_032362345.1 of Sandelia bainsii. Lineage (NCBI taxonomy): Eukaryota > Metazoa > Chordata > Actinopteri > Anabantiformes > Anabantidae > Sandelia > Sandelia bainsii. Next base: position 16,674,032 of record JAUMHL010000025.1, read on the forward strand.
AGCTTGTTAGTAAAGCATTAAGATGAATCACCACCTGACCTGTGTGGTGTTGTTATTCAGACACACCCACTCTCTGGAGAAGCCCAAACCTGTTCAGGAAGAGACACACAACACTGCAGGAGATTAAATAGGTCTAGTGGCACCTTGTCCTGATAGATTAGATAAATAAATAGACAGGCAGGAAGTAGGGAGGATAATGACAGGAAAGCAGGAATGACAGGTGGCCGTGTAGCCAAACCACTAAATGAAAGATGTACCGTATGAATGTGTATGTCTGTCTGTCATGCTGGAGATAACAAGCTGAGGAACCAGTGGGCAGAAAAGGTTATTACCACAGTAGGCTAACTTATGTGTAACAACTTGTCCTTATGGAAGAAAGGGGTGGATTTTCACCAACTTGTTGTGTAACAATTAATCTCATTAGTATACTTGTTCAATCTTACATCACACCCAACTAGAACAAAGACATTGTGTTAGAAAGCTTGTTTTCCTTAATAAGTAAATTCTGAGTCCAGTTTTGTGATTAAATGCCAGACGAATGTGTATGTTACAGTAAATGCTACGGCTACAGGGAAACAAATACTGTGATGGCTGCATTTTGTCTAATAACCAGCTGTAATAAGAGAGACAGAAGTGCACGAGACATACAAACATACTGAAAAAACTCTGCCTTGATTAATTGTTACAAAAGTGATTTATAGTCTGTGTTAAAATTGAATGATAGTTTTATTTATGAATGACTCAGTTAGTAGGGCAGTCTTAGTAGTTCGTCTCCCAGTTCCCTCTGGCCAGTTGTTGAAGTGTCTCTGGACAAGACACTGAACCCTGAACCCTTGGTGCCTTAAATGCAGCTGCATCATTCTTCTTCTTCTTCTTATTATTATTATTTGAAAGACAATGTGTGGAAGTCCATTTTAGACAACTGAGGAACCAAAACACCTAATATTGCGTTCAAGCTATTTTTGACCGTCTTTGTAGTGCAAGACGAGTTTTGAAGAGTCATTAAGTCTTTATCTGGCGGTGGAAGCTTCACTGAGCTCCTTCAAAGTTAAAGTGACGCATTTACTAGGTTGAAAGGTTTGTCTGTAGTCATTTGTCTGTTGTGCTCTGTTTTATTCTGACACTCGTTCACTGCCTGTGGATGTTGACTAAATGTTTTTTGTGTTTGTTTTTGAGGTGTACCCACACTGCTAAAAGAAAAACAAATGTATTGATAAATTACTTAAGAGGCTTTTTGGGCACAGGCCCAGCGGCCTGAGAGGCCTCTGACGTTACTGTTGACATTTCTTGTTTGAAGGAATGCAATTAAGACACAAAATGACCACAAAGAGATGTACAACAACCAAAAAATATACAAAATGACTCAAAAATGACGAACAACAATGACCTACTACAAACTACAACTATCCAAAAGAGGCACAAAATGATAACAGTCACAAAATGACCAAAAACGGATCCAAAACATCAAAAACATATGTAAAATTACTACAAACAGACTTGAAACGAACACAGAGAAGCAGTGGGGGCCCTTCCCCTGTCTGCGCCCATAGACCCATTTTCTCATAATCTGTCCACGCTGGTGGCCCTCATGTTTACATCCGGATTTTCTAAAAGCTGATGCAATTTTAGTTTCTGCTTACACACATTTACACACAAGACACACAACTGATTTTCTCTCAACCTCATTTGCTAAAAACATTTGTAAATGGAGAAGATGGAGATATCACCTCCCTAAATAGATTCAAATGCTTCTTTTAACTTGTGGTGGAATTGTCTGTTGATCTACTACTTCTTCATATACCTGATTGTTCTGTTGTAGCTTTTACACTGTTGGCTTGACCTTTTTTGTCTTTTAAAGAAGTCTCTAACCTCAGTGGAACTTGCTTAAAATAAAACTATTTCATAGTAACAGTAATGACTAAGAAAAATGTATATTAGCTTTAGGATTATAATTATAACACTTCCTTTAAAGCAATGTTAAATCTTCTGGTCATCTTAATTGCTATATTTTCTTTAAAGTTTCACAGTTTTTCACTTCCAACTTTTCACTTTGTTGTGATGATGTGAAATTATTTAAGACAAGAGTCAAGAGAGAGAAAATTTAACTGATGTTCAGATGCACTACACTTAGCACCTGAGCTAGGTGAGCTGTCTTATTACAGCTTTGTGGTTTGAAAAAGTTTCAAAAATTTTGAAATAAACAACCAAGCTTAATAAAGCAGGTTTATTTTTACTTCCTGCTACAGCGCCTCCACTCCTGCATGACTCAACATGAGTTGAGTAATTGAAAGCAAATTTATTTTCAGGCTTCTTACATTTCAGATGCACTGCTTTGAGCCTATGAATGAGTTGTAACCTGCATCACCAGCTGTAGCAGTAGCACTGAATGGACTCTCTGTCTGAACTCAGACTTGTTGTGTATGTGTGTGTGTGAGAAACTGGAAACAATGGGCATCCGCTGAGACAAGAACCATATCCCTTAGTTCTGAGCCACCGTGAGAGGGGGAAGGCAGCAGGGAGGGGGGGCAAAGGCCTTTGTGTGTATATCTGTACAAAAAAGAAGGGGGGAGGTGTTTAGAAAGACGTATTTGTGATGTAGCGTATATTAGGTGTATGAGTGTGTTTATATAGATGCAAACGTACTGTGTTTGTGTTTGTTTTGTAGTTGTGGCTTGTGTGTGGATGACAGAAAAGGGGGTTGGGGGCAACATCTTCTGTGTAATTAGTTTGTTAATCCAGTTTGAGCAGTTTTAAAAGTAAAAAAAAAAAAAAGCCCTGTTTAGTGACACAGAGAACAGCCGTGACTTCTTTTTGTCGGAACTTTTCATGGTGTTCACTTGTGTTTGCAGGTGTGTGTCACATGAAAACATGCACATGGCAACACGTGTGTTTGTGTGTAAACAAATACCCTGCTTAAGTTCCCCCTCTCTTTCCACACAAGACATAAAATGTGATGACTGTCACAGTCACATTATATTAATTGGTTTCCTCTTTTCATCTTGCTTTCCTTCTGCCTTTTCCAACTCACTCCCTTTTTCTAAGGACAAAATCTGGGTCTAGCCCATTTTAGGCACCAGGGGGCAGAAGTGAACCACCTAAAATGTGGAGACTACTTTTAATACTACTTTTAACTTTTAATATCTATTAAAATCAACACACAAAGCTTGTTTATCATTCCATACAGTAACTACTTGCAATTTACATTTTCCCATATTACATTTATAATGCAGAAACTGTTACATAGATGACATATTCTGTCAATACAATCTATAATGACAATAAATGAACCTTTGACTACTATGTTACACTAGGGTTACATTTAACTGTTATTTTCATGGTCAGTTAATGTGTTTATTATTATTCTTTATTATTCATTTAGTCTATGAAACATCACAAAATGTCACTGAGCTGAGGTTGATTTCTTTGGATATCTTCTTTTGTCCGCCCAAGTTCTGCTGGTGAACTCATTGATTTTGCTGTGAGGAACCTGACACATAAATGATATAGATTGAGAGTAAACTACTGTCTCAGAGGCACATGAAGAGCATAAACATTAATTCCTTGTTCTTTACCCTCCTGGCCCCTTTTTTGTCTTTCTTGTTCCTATTAGTAGTTTTTTCTTTTCTTTGCATGTGTCGTTTCTTATTCCCACCTCCCTGCTTCTACATATATTAACAATCACTGCATTATTGCCCATACTGACTTATCACACTTTATAGCCCCCTTTCGCTATCACTGTAATATTCTTGCAGGAACTCTCACCCTTTGTTAAAAGACACAGCAACCTTACCACACTTAATGGCTCCATTTAATCTATCTCTGTTATCACTGCTACATTACACTCTTAGCGGGACATGTGGTGCATTTGATGTGTCTCAACAATCTTGGACATGTTTAATATCCTTTAGCCAAACTGCACCACAGGGACTTGTGACACTTTTTTTCAGTATTGTATCCTCCCTAACAAAAATGTAATACGGGATTACTGCAGCTCTTTCTGGTTCTCTCACCCTCTCTTGTCTCTCAGGATGTGTTTGGAGAGGCTGATCTTGCGCGTAAAACATCCTTGATATTTGAGGCGCTCCAGAGATTTTAGCGAGCATGCCCAGTGCGCCGCGCACAGCACCAGAGGAAACCGCTGGTGCAGCATCGGAGTCATACCAAGCATAGCCTGCGTGTCAGTGCAGTCGACTTACAGCTGGCTGTGAGGAGAGCTGACGCTAGTCTGTTTTTGCGCTTAACCACCGACAAATAATCACCCTTAATTCCAAAAAAGTGTTTTAAACTCAGAATAACTGGGTGAATCCAGCTTCGATACTCTCCGTGTTTTTGTATTAAATTTACGGTTTTTCTGGAGAAAACTAAAGTTGGAGGCTGGGCCTTTAGCTTTTTGACCGTCGTTGAGCGGAGAAGGGGAAAAAAAGCTGGTCTTTTATTTTTTTCTGTACAAACTCGATAAATGCTACTAACGAAAATGGACCTGTTGAACTACCAGTACCTGGACAAGATGAACAACAACATTGGTATTCTCTGCTACGAAGGTAAAGTGAAAAGTGTGTGTTGTTTGTGGGAGTTTTTACGGATGTTGTTGTAACTTCGCTTACGCTGCCAGTCAAACGGCAGCGACACTGTCGATCGAAGTTTTCACTGAAGTTTCTTAGCTTCACAGTTAATATACAAAAGCATATGAGACAACTTTAATGTTTTATATAATTACGAGCCAGTTATTTGATTTTCTACACGACTTAAACTGGTTATAACATTTCAACTGGCAGCGTACGTTAGTTAACGTTTTAGCCATTAGCAACGTTAGCTTCACTTGTCATTTGAAGCGTTTGCTCGTTATCCGAAAGACTGGAAGCGTGTTTATCAGCCTGTCTTACTGGTTTCTGTCATATTGACTGCTGCTGGAAAAAGGTAGACTTGTCTAATGACTGACATTAAAATGTGAAACAACAGTCTGGAGACCATGTGCAAGTATCATTGCAAACTATTATTAGTTATTCTGACTCTTTGCACCCGTTTGGTCACATCAACATTTTGCATACCCAACTTTGTGACATCTGTGGTTAAATTTCTGCCTTTAGTTTAATCATATTCTGGCAAAGGCTTGTCACTAACACTGTGTGTGTTTGTGTGTCTTGTGGTTGCAATCCAGTAGAAGTTGCATTTGAAAGTTTGTCTGTGTCTTTTAGATAAGAGCTGGTGATTTGTCTTTCTCTATGCAGACCCCAGATTTAGTAGCTTAGAAAGCAGGAGCTTCCATAGTAGTTGACTGTGTTATAGTGTAACTGCTCACATGTCAGGGATTGTAATATCATCCAGTCTTTCTGGGGTCCAAACGTCCTACCTCTGTCCTCTCCTTGATTCCCACTGCAGCATCGAGTATCAGCTCCAGTATTTACAAAACATTTATTTCATTTCACAAAATAAGTCTGCAGCTAAAGTACGGTTAACATTTTCATATTTTTATATAAAGTGCAGACTGCTTTTTTAAAGACTTCTACAAGTACCTTGTAGAAAACAAATGATAAGCTTGTTAATAATAAAAAGCTGTTTATGGTGTTGACTAATGATTAATCTTCATCTGATGTAGACATCTATAAAATATAAAAGCAGCAGTGACACAAAGGGAAACCGTGTTCATGTCTTTTCATCTTGCCTGCTTCTCCCATCCTGCTACTGTACAAAGTTAACAGCCTGTACAGTTCACTGCGACGTACAGTGAACTTTTAATGGCACTGCTGCTAAGATTGAGTAACTGAAAACCGATTTGCAGAGGCAGTTTGGCAGATGGCCAAGTACTATTTTATAGTCAGGTAGGAGGCTGAGAAGATTTGTGGCATGCATATCAATATAATGCATGTAGAGATTAGTCACTGTTTTCAGGGTGATTTGTACTGAAACAACAACTACAAACAACTAGTTGCAGAACACAAGTGATTTAGCATGTGACTAAGGCCTCTGTCAACAGTTATTTTTTGTTCCTGTCTAATGCATTGTGGGGAAAAAAGGTGTGTTGTTACTGTGATTTGTGTTTTTGCAATTTGACGGTAAGATTGTTGTTTTTAGGCACAAAACATTTCGAGTTTTGCTGAACAGTTTTATGCCTCATGCCACTGTTGTGAAATTTTTGTGAAAGTTTTTTTTCAATGCTCACTCTTCTGTGCAGTGATGGTGTAGTAGATAGGACTGCCATTGGCCTGCGATTGAAGTCGGTCATAGAGGGGGAGTTTCTGTGTCACTGCCAAGCTTTGTCTTTCTCATGTTTCATCCTGCCTATCTACTAAGAAAATCAGAGAAGCAAGTTTGAAAGTGGACTACTTTTTTAGTGGTATTTCTATACTTGGATATACTCTGGGTTTCTCTCTGACATGTTGAATTTAGACACAATGCTTTAATTCTGTTTCTGGAAGCATATCTCTGTAGGATTAGTCAATCTATTTGTTTTGTTCTGGGTTTTTGTGTGTGTTGTTTTTAGCTGACAAAGCTAAAATCTGACTCCGTCATGTGCCTCATGATAAGAAAACAAAGATAAAAGAACAGGGAAAAGGGCCAATCAGTAAAAAGGGTGAAAGAAAAACCCTTCAGGTTAAAACATGTTGAGCCGAGAAGGGACTGGAGGAGCTTTGTGACATTATGATGGTACTGCCTAATCATTGTGTGCATGAGAGCAAACAGTTCCCCGACAAATACACACATACATGCTCATTCACAATGTCCCGAGGGCTTCAGTTCTATTCTGAAGCTCTTACACGTCTATCATCAACATTTATTATCAAGTGCAGATGTGACACTTAACCAATTATCTATTATGTGTGCACCCCACCCTTATCAGGACATATGTTAGGTTTTAAAAATCCCTGACTTTTATGTACATCGTGACATTTCCATGCATACACACTACACAATCTGATACCTTTGAGTAACCATATTAGAGTAAGTGTTGTTGCTTTAGCATATTTGAATAGTTGTTACTATATTGATCTCTGTAGTAATCTGATGTGTTCAAGGATCATGTAGATGTTTTAAAGGATGTAAAGTGGCATACAACAAGCATCTTGTCAATGCTTAAAAAAAACCACAAGATAAATGGAACAATTTCTATTGTATTTTATTATTTTTCTGGATTTAGTTCAGTGCATAAATGTATAAAATGTGACAACTAGAATCAGACTTTTCAGACATTTGTGTGATTAAAATACAATGAAAGGTTTTTAGAGCAGTAATGTGTCTTAAGCAGTTTATGGTAACACTGAGTCTAACCTTATTTTTGCTGACATGAGTCTGAAAAGACAAGCAACCTTCATCTACAACATTTTTTTTCTTTCTTGTTTTTCTTTCTTTGCCCCTCTGTGTTTGTATCCTTTAACTTGTCTCAATTTAAGGTTTTGAAAAATCCAGTGCCACAAAAATCACCTTCTTGTGTTGCAGTCCTTGGTGCATCCATCAAAGAATAGTGGATAGAATAAGTTTTCATATTCACAATTAGTTTTTAATGGGAAACATTTCAGGGAAGTCACGCTAAAAGATAAATGGTACCAAACCCTATGCATGCATGATGGATTTCTGTTAATTACCAGCAACAATGGAATTCATATATTGTAGTTGGCCTTGAAGTGCTGGCATTCAGTGATTAGGATGCCAGGTAGTGTAGCAGCAAAGGAGGGCAGAAGTAAAAAGAAAGCAGATCTCTACCTCCTCCAGCAGCAGTGACTGGTTTGGCAACTTACAGAGGATCACATCATTACAATAATGTCATGAGAACCCATGAAAGAAGTCCATACTTTTTATTTTACAAACGGCAAATTTCCTATAAGGACAGTATAGGGCTCCATGTTTGGGGTGTAATATGAATTATGAATATGATTTTTTTTTTTTTATTTCCACTCAGAATTGAGATCATGATTTTCTCTGGTGATTCTTGAGTGATATTTCTCTTTATTAGGAATGTGTGTCTTATGTGTCTTTATGAAGTGCCATAAAACTATGAAAGTAACTTTATCATCACAATTTTTTTTGCATTTCATCACAGGCAAAGTCATGGCACAGCTGCTGTCATTAACCACTATTTTAGTTTGTTTTATGCAGGAAGTGTACAGGTAGGGACAGTAAAAAGATAAAGTTTGTCTGCAGGAACAGCTTGCTTCTCCTGAATGGAGCTTTCTGCCTCCCTTTCTACTCTTATTTGTCTCTTTCTCTAATTACACATAGAAACTAGTTCTGCAGTGTGCTTTGTATGGCGTAGTGGATCTCCCTGCTAACACAAATGTGACACAATTGCTGTTGTGTACGAATGAGATAGCATGCCTGAATAAAGATCACAATCTAAAAACGATTAATCATGCAGCCATAATGGACAGCATTGTAAACAATGACCAACTTTAAGCTCCAGTCTCCTGCAATGTGCCATCAACCAAATGTATTGTTTTTAGCCACTTGATTTCTACACTATACCTCCCTGCAGTGCTTTAGCACTTGGTCCATCTCTTTCTCTGTCCATATATTCCCCTGTCTCTCACTCTCTAGCTGTCCTTTTCCCTTTCTGTTAAGCTGTTGTCAGTCGTAGACCTGGCAATGAGGGGTGCAGGGGAATGGTGATTGTCCCATTTTGCTGCTGAGCAAGAGAAAATGAACAAGGCTGAAAACCACCCCAATTTTTTCAACCTCTCTACCTTTTTGTCTGACTATCTAGCTCTCCCTTTCCCTCTTTGTCAGAGGTCAAACCAATCACAACATCTGGTTTAAAAGTTCAGCTCAGATAGACAAGTGTGACTCACCTAAGAGCTTTTTTGTATATCCTTTTGAGTATTTAAAGCATAAAACCTCTATGGACTTAAAAAATAATAATAAAGGCAACCTACAGGGCCAAGTTCAGGTTACTGAGAAACATAGACAAAAATAATCACTTTGCTTTGCAGAGAGAGGAGCAGACATGCTAGGACTCATCTTTTTTACAAGATGGGGAAGGAGGGAGGGAGAGAAAAAAGAGGCAAATGGGGAGATAGAGGTTACCTCTGTTTGTAATCCAATCTCATCCTGATTCCAAGCTGTTTGAAGTTCTGTCAAGAGAAACAGGCTTTGATCCTGTGGGCCTAATGAACTGAGAGAGCAGAAAGGGGAAAGGACAGTGTGGAGGACAGAGCTGGTTTAACAATAAGCGTTCCTTATGTGCTGAACACATACATAAAGTAACTATGCCTGTAAACTGCTCTACTTTAAGTCATTGATTCTCATACATACAGAACATGCCTTCTTGTAAATGACTGTGTGAGTACCTGCCTCCTCTCCTTGTTGCCATCTGTCTTTTCATTTGAGAGTAAATTGCACAAAATTGTTTTGATCCTTTCTTGGATTGGTCTTCTGTCCTTGTGCCTGTATTTCAGAAACATCAGTACAGACATTTTACTTTTAAAACTCCAATCATAATTGCTTTGAACTTTTGTCGACATCTGAACTGAACATTAAACTATGGATAACACCCTTTATTGCAGGGCTGAATTAGTTTTGAAGTGTGATGTTGTTCATGTTGTACTGTTGACATTTAGACCAGTAGAGAACAGTATTTGACTTTACACAGTCAAATATCTTATTTGTTTGCAGGAGAAACACTCACAGATTCACCCCTCATTGAGCACTTCAGTCATGAACCACTGATAAGCTGTTACGTGTCCTGGGTCCTGATTGGACAGTGTGGAGTCAGTCTCCCTTCTTTTATTGCCACCCCTCTGTCCTGCCAAAATAATGATGTCACCCTTGTTGCCATGGTACACAGTGGGACGAGCAGGAACATGTCAGAAAGAGAGAGAGGGGAGGAGCTGTTTCTGTGTTTGGGAGCCTATGATAAAACTAAACATACATGGGAAACGTTTCTGCTACAGTGCACACATTTTATTACATTACAGAGCCTTTTCTGTGTGTGTGTGTTCGCCATGTGCATGCTATGACATAATGAGATTATTAATTTTCAGATTGCTTTAACGCAGGAGCAATTGTAGTGTTGCATTTCAGGGAATTGTTGTCTTGTGTTAGCAACAAATTTGTTTTTAGTATGGGAGTAGTTATGGAGAAAGTTGTAGGGTAATGGGGGTTTTTGTCTAGGTTTATGTTTTGTTTGGGAAAAGTCAGACAGATACAGGAGGCCAAAGCAGTGGAAAGTCCCCGTGCTGAGACAGAGCCAGTGGTAGTTTTCCTGATTCTCTTTTGCTCTTGCTCCCACTCACTGACAACTCTGTAGGCCTTCTGTACCAGGACAAGACTGGGGGGAAGCAGAGAGAGTCAGACATACAGAGAGAAATAGTTTGCACCACACACACACGTATGCAGAACCCATCCACAACTATTTCTTCCAAAACATTCCCAACCAGATGCTCCTCCACATATGCCAGAGGTTTTCACCTCTCTCAACAAAGTCTTCAAAATCCAGAGTTTGAGCTGCAACTCAGCCTTTACACTAAAACACTGTTATGAAGTCATTTATGACCAACTTGTTTAAAGTAGCAATAAAATAGTTGCCTTCTACCTTAAAACTCTATAAATAGTTTTGACTATTGACATTGCATTTGTGTCTGTGGAAATTGTGTCGGCAACAGCAGCGCATCTGTTGGTTTATTCTCAGCCATGTTTGAAATTGCCTGAACTATTGTAAAAGAGTTGTAATTGATATTCTTTCTATATTCGACCCTATTGCAGTTTTTGTGCCATTATACTGGTGCTATACTTTAAACTTGTGGGGTTTTTTCTCTGTCACTTTGAAGGTGGAGTTTTTCTGATCTGTCATATCAGATAATGTGGAATAGAGATTCAGCATAATAACTGTCTCTCTCCTGTTTTTGTTTTCCTCAGGTGAAGCAGCTTTGAGGGGGGACCCTAGACTTCAGTCCCTGTCCCTATCCTCATCTTCCTCCTCCTCTTCCTCTTCGTCATCATCCTCCTCATCTTCCTCCTCCATCTCCAATCACAGGACAGGTCCTCCTCCCATAAGCCCCACCAAGAGGAAGCTGAGTGGGGACCAGGGTGACAGCGACATGGATGACAATGAGCATGTGGCAAAGATGAGCCGACTGTTTGCTGCACAGCTGTGAGTGCATGCACTGACACGCTAATTCGTAGTTGTGTGACCGAACAGGCACTCACACATGTTTTAATGAAATCTATTATGGAGACCTAGACATGGTTATTTTCTTCATGCTCATTTCCTGAGGTGATGGTAAAAAAATATGAATCTCCAATTCTATCACTGCACCATGCTCTTTTCAATGTATTCATTTTCCCTTACCTCCCACGTAACTTGTAAAAAAGCCACCTTTCTTTTTAGAAGTAACATATACGCACATACAAAACTCACAGTTTTTAAAAAAAGCAATTTTTTTACTTGTGTACACAAGTGAATTCTGTTGGCTATGTGTTTGTAGACTCTTTGCTTGGTGAAGCTGTGCACAGGCAGGCTTTCTCAGAAGTCCCAGTTTGGACTCCAGGGTGCTTCGCCAGGTTTAGCTGGCTCCACAGTATTCTCCTTATAGCCACAGATCTCTGGAAGCTTGGAAACGGGGACTACACAACAAAAAGATTACTCACATCTCAAACGTTCTTGCATTCCCACTTCCAGAGAGATTGTACTGGAACGCTGATTGGTGGTGAAGGGCTGCTGGGGCCGGGTGTATTGAACTCGGAGCCCTCTCTCTCTCTCTCTCTGTTTGACTGAGTCAGTCATGAGACTCCAGCCATTGCCATTTATTGCAGAGACCGTCCAGAAGGTGTTCGGTAGAGCTCTGCAGTTTTTCATGCATGGTCGTTTTTAGCAATACAGCCTGTTGCTAAAAACACATTTCCCGGGGTTAACTGTTGTGGTTGTTTTTATCACGGTCACCTGCTTGTCACCCACATGGCTGTGAGGTGGATGAAATAGATGGTACATTACCCTGGATTAAGAGCACAGCATTGTTAATGGCAGTGTATATACATAGTCAAGCATGGACAAACACACACACAGATGCATGTGTGGATGCACATGGAGTAAATACTATTATTTATTACATAAATACAGCAATATTACATATAATAAATCAATTGCCATTAAATTTGAGAGAATTTTTTTTCCAGATTGGGTTAAACATTTTCTTGGTGAGCCTCAAAAGAAAATGAAGTATATGTTTACTTCTCTGTGTAACATGTTAGGGATATACTATGTTTCAGGTTGGAATCTGTAACTGTTAAGTCAAGTTGTTTTAGTGGTGATCCAGGAAAAGATCTTTGTTCCTTCATCTTGTGATTGTCTGGGATTAGTTTGTGCATCCTGGTATTTGTCTTGTTGGAACAATTAACATTGTACTCTGCAGTGAAACCAGGCAGTAAATCAGTCTTCCAGTCTTATTTGTATTATTTTGTTGCCTCAGTTGTTTTCTTTTTCTGTGAGATTTTTCATCCACTATGTGGTTAACTTCTGTATACATTGATAATCAAATCCTCCTACTTGTGTATCAAGTTGGATTTTATTTTTTTAAATTGGTGTGACGAAGTACAATGGGACTGAATGTCTTATCAGCTTTCAGTTAGGGTTGCAAATACTTGCCCCAGCTCCCTAATGTAACCAGTTTGTGTAGTTAGAATTAGGTTTTGTAAAATAAAACTAATGCAACCTATAATAATTATTTAGACTTAAACTGCTCAGTGAACTATGATTATTTCCTAGAAGTGACCCGTGATAAGCCGTAATCCCTTTATTTAATCTTCATTTAAATTATGACCTTGAAGTCATTTGACTCCCAGTGCTGTAGGTTAATCTCTACCCAAGAAAAGTCGATTGCTAATTGACTTGCTGAAACTTGAAGCCAAATTCAGGGCTTTTTGGCTCATAAAGCCTCATTAAGATATGTTTTTTTTTTTTTTCATCCTGGAAACTCATTTGCCTCGGGGCCATCCTAAAAGTGTGTTATTTTTAATCACTTAATTTGAGATTTCTTTGAGGGCATTTTTTCCCTGGCAAGGGTACCTGCTAAGTGACTTGTTCAAACTTGCCTCAGTTTCCGAAAAGTTTTCTTCCTCGTTTGAACTACTGTGCCTGTCCAGAGAACCATGATTAAACTGAAGTGGAGAATGATGGGTAGTCTTTACAGGAAAAGTTAAGCTAAAAATAGTGAGTAAAGACACCCTCTATAGACACTGAAGGGCACGGGCAAATAATCTCTATTCAGAATACATGAAATTTCTGCTTCATTTAACATTTAACTTCATCTGTCAATTGTAGATGTAGTGATTAGGCTTAATTTGAAAATGGTCTACTTAGGTCTTGGGAAAAAGCCAATAACCAAAAACCAGAAAAGGACCCATGCCACCCCTGCCACACGCATGCACGTACACACACAGTGTAGATATTCACAGATGGTTATCTGACACCATTTAAGCTGCTGGATTTTGCTGGCTGCTTCTGTCTGTGTAGCTTGTTTTTTGTCTGTTTGACTGATCAGTGTTGATTGTTTCTGCATGTTTTAAAACTTTTATGTTTTTATCCCCTTTTTAACACATTTTCTCTCTTTTGCTTAATGGGCGTTTTGATAAGTCAGTTTCTAAATAATGTGTACTTCTGCTGAATTGCTAGTTGTTGGCTTTCTTTTGTCTGTGAGTTCAGTGTATTTTCGGTGAGTGTCGCCACAGACAGACAACTGACACCCCAGACTCAGGGAGGGGCTATGAAGGTGGAAGCTCACGTTTCCTTTGTTGTCCAATCACAACAAGCAGAAGTTAGGGGAGGCACAAGATATGTGGAATAGAAAACTTTAAACTAACCCAGTTTTTTATGTGGGATGACATTAACACACAAGATAAATGAATTAATTTAGATTTTTCTCAACAGCCCATGTATTTAGGATTGTGGTTTAGCATTATTTTCTCATCAACCACAGTGTTTTAAAAATATCTCTTGATTTATTTATTTTTTCTTGCTCTGAAGTTAATTCAAGTCTGTAAATAATGCACTACAGAAAAATTTATGGCATGGTAAATTCTGCATATAAACATCTATTTAAAAATATTTGCAGTGCTACATGTAACGGCAGGCTGACATGTGTATGCAGTGTCTATATCTGCACATGTTTGCATATGTGTCTGTCCATGCATGCTAGTGTGCTTGCTGCCTGTGTGTGTGTGTGTGTGTTGAGGGGTGTACTTTGTCATTTTCTCTGAGGAGTAGGAGGAGTCTTGAACAAAGAAGCCTTATCCTGTCCACTGGAGCCTGTGGGCTGGAAGCTTGCTGCAGCCTGCTTGCCTGCCCGCCACTCTACAGTTGTACACCCACCAATGTAAAAGTCCTCTTGCTCAGCTGTTTCATTCCTCCATAAAAATAAGAGCCAGTCACAGAGCAAGGCTTTGTATAGACTTTTAATTGTTGAACATAGCTACAAGTAAATATGTAAGCAGCAGCAAGGTTACGTGATTCAGTGGGCAGTAATTTTGTTGATTTTTATCACACAAAGCTTGGAAGTAAATAAAAAAAAAAAAAAGGAATTTATTGTCCTACATTGCATGTACTACATGTTGTGTGGGTTTTCATAACTACTACAAAGTGATGGCATGAAGGATGTTCAGCAATGATGTCTGGTAGTCATTGCTATGAGCAAATGTTACTTTTTTGTGTTCTTGCTCTTTAGCCTGATGATCAGGTGAATATTTTTTTCCACTTTATTATTTGAATTACTCAAAGTCAGACATGTACAGTGAGTCAGATCTGAAATTAGGGTTCATTCTTGTTACAGTTGTACATAATATAATCTTTTTGCATTCATAGGAGCTATCTAAGTGGCACTGCACACTTTTTGCAGAAGGCAGCACAAATGCCTGAGCTCCCCTGTAAACCTCCGCAATTAATTACATTTATAAAGACCAGAGAAATGTAAAAGCAAGTAGAACCCAGCAGACTATTGTTTACATATCTGTACGTAAAACATTTACATACAAAAATGTTTTAGCACTGAACCGCCACATTTGGCTTCGCCTGCTTTCTTTTTCTATAGCAGCCTTTCTGTGTCCTGCTATAGACTGGTCCACAGCACGCACTACAGTGTTGGAGAGTAACAGCTTGGAACACAGTGGGGCTTGTGCGAGTATGAACACATTGATTGTTGTGGATAGTGTGGACAAATCCTTGAAGCTCTAATGCACGGTCTTCTGCAGGAAGCATGTTCAACCCTTCAGTCAGTTTGCTGCAGTAAATACTGTAGCATACAGAAACCGCAGCTGCTTTCTACTGGGAACATGATCAGTTGGTTGTTCTCATGGACATTTCTCTAGAGACCAAATGGGGAGAAAATAAGAGAGTATGTGTGTTTGTGTGTCTGTGTGTGTATATCTGTGTAACAGAAAGAGAGTGTGGCCAAGGCTGGTGAAGTCATTGTTACCCTCTTATTTTACATGGGACTATTTATGTGGTGTGTGAACATGTGTGAAAAGGAGGGAGACCATGTGGGTGTTTTTTCTTCTTCACTGTGTGTGTGTGTGTTTTGTTTTCTTTGCCTTCTTGTTGTGGTTGTTCCCATATCCGATCTGTCCCAGCTTTGATAACAAAAGCATTTTCTTCAGTTCTCTTTCCCTGTCCTCAGTCAAGTGGCAAATATGTGCATTATTTCTCTCAGTATTTCTGCATCTCTAAAAAATCTTAATAGATTTTAAATGCTATGTTGAAAACTGTTTAGGAAAGGGTGCATAAATCAATCTTACTTTAGATAAGAATAATGTAAGGTTAAGATAGCATTTTCATTAATTAATTTAATGTTTCATATGGTGTGTTAAAGATATGATAGTCTGTAAATTATATCTGTTATGGTGCATTTCCTCTGGGCTTTTGACTGTTCTATTTTAAAGCACATATTGCTAACTTCTGCTTAATTCCAGTACTACAGTTTGGACTGAGCAAAGCAAACTGTGTTAAGATGTTTGTATTCTTTATATACATAGCCCGGGTAAGCCCTGTGGCTCAGTTTCTGTGTGTGTGTGTGCGCGTGTGTGTGTGTATCCATTTTGTGGTTTTCTGTAGACCTCTCAGAGCTTGGGCCTGGTTGTAACCTGTGGTTGAGCCTTCATCTTCCTCCTCTGCCTTTTTTATTTTTTGTCCTCTTCTCCTCTCTACGTCCTGATTCTTTCCAGATGTTTCCTGTGTGTATCTCTCTTTCTTTTTAGCCTTTATTTATTCCTTAAAGGAGAAGGATATGAACCTCTGCTCAACTTAAGATTTGTAGTGAGGTTTCCTCTGAAGATTCTGGAGCACAATTGTGAGAAAAAGTCTAGAACTTTTATAGCTTCTGTATCTTTGCCTTAAAGTAGAATATAACTAACTCACCAAGTTGGCATCTTCTATAAAGTGAGTGAAAATGAAACCATGGTTTTAATGTCTTCACTTCATAGGTTTATATGTATATATTTTTTTGAGTTTTCCATTGTGGCATTTAGGCAGGTTAGGTCATACAATGCTGTTTGTTAATCCAACAAGAACAAATACTTTTCTGATTTTACAAGAATACATGCTTAGAATTTTTTTAAACAAATTTCTTCTATTAAGTTATTCAAACACATTCATGATCTTTAACTTGAGGTTAACTTGAAGTGGGAATGTCTTGTGAATGGTTAATTAAAAGGCTGTACTTAATGACAGATCAGAGTAGTACAATATTGTTTAAGATACATGACTACATCATTTATGTATTGAGGGTTGGACTCTCAAGGTTATAACTTCAGGGATCTTTCAGTGATTGCCTACCACAGTGACCACCACTAATGCCAGGCTGCACATAACCCAGACTTTAGTAAAATAGAATCAAATAGATATATACTCTGTATGTAATAGCATGTCAAGCTGTCCATTCTAATGTCATATGGTTCCCATTTTCAAAACGAGCTGGCCATAAAGAATTACTTCTCTCCACTATTAAATTGCATTCAGCACAGAGCGACTCCACAGTGTATCAAAAATAGAATTACTATCAGGGATGTTTCAGAATTTTAAATAGATTTTAAGATAAAATTGTAAAATCCATGAAAAAAATATTCCAGATCAGTCACTAGCTTTTGTTGAGGTAGCAGTTTGTATTGTATTGTATTTTAACAGTATTCAGCCAGTCGACAAAGACCAAAGATTGGTGTGGATAACCATTACTAAAGCAAACAATAACAGTTTTGGCTATAAATGAAAACCCTGTATTTAAAATACTGATAATAGTTCACACATATAAATATGAGGTTCACCTTCATTCTTTATATTGATACTTAAGTCATTAGTAACCCAGTGAACATTTATCATGAAATAGGTTTGAACTGTATGCCAAACCTCTTCCCTCATTTTTTTCTGCAATCTTCACTTCACTTGTACGTGCCAAGTCGACCCAGGAGTTCTTTACTTTTCCAAGGCTGTCCCCCTTTTTTCTCTCTTTCACTTTTAGCTCTTTTTCTCCTCTTCCCAGACCTGGCAACCCTCTTTGCTCTTTTCACTTCTAGCAACTTACCACCCCCATGCCCATGTGGAGCCCTCGCCATTCGCCCTTTCCATCCTCTCCCTCTCTCTTCAGTTGCAACCCTGATAATAATTGAGAGGTGAGTAAGGGAGACAAAGACACCGGGTGGTTTTGAATGCCTGATCCCTGGCATGAAATGTGGTCCAGGGTTCGGTGGGCAATCAGGCGAGGGGAAGGCAGGGGTGGTGGATTCGACAGCTACGCCATTCATTGGTCGGATTTGTTGGATCTCATTCACTGGCTCCAGTGACGGCCTCTCTTGTGTGAGGATGTGGGCATGCCTGGTCTTTGGCAATGATTAGGTTTGGAACAACTTCCACAACCTAACTCGAGACTCAGCTGCTGGGAGGGGATGAGAGAGAGAGAGAGCTTTATTATCTGTTTGCCTCTTAGCTAATCGAGGTTTGTTTATATTTGAAGATAACAGAGTCATACAGGAGGACTTTGGTTTGTAGCATCTGATTAAAAGCTCATGATTTACTTATTCACTTGAACACACTTTTGTGATTATTATGATCTGATTTTTCTATGATTAACTCCACAAATCATTGAATTCTTTGACAAAAACAGAACATTGATGACACTACGGGAAAACGTAATGGCTTGCTGGTCAGCTGTCAGACTGGGTTTAAGTAAGCGCAGCCAAGTCTCTCCCTCTTTAACCCTCAGGAAGTTTGCTGCCGCTAGTGGGAGAAAGAAAGACAAAGAGAGGGGGTCTCTGCTAATGTAAGCTCTCGGCACAAACGAAGGAAACTACTGACCTCACTCTTTCTTATAGTAGAGGTCTGGACCATTCACATGCAGCTCCCCCCTCTCCACCTCTCCCCTGCTTTTCCTCTCTCCCTCTCTGTATTCTGTGGAGACTATTTATTTGTGGAGAACAGTGCTGTGGGTTCCAGATGCTTGACCCTGCAGTCAGGTTGCCTGGTCACATGGATCTACAACTGTTTGTCTGAACTTGTTGTTTTGCATCCAAACAAACCTTAAAGACTTGCTGACGCGTTTTTACTCTTTAGTCTGCTGTGCATTCTGGTTCAAACTTTTTCAAATGCCTCCACACAGTATCTTGTGAAGAATAACAGTGAATCTTGTGTTCAATTATGTTGACAATTGTATGAGTGCAGGAAATTTAATTGCTCTTCCTGAGTGATGTTTCATAGTGTACAAAAGTGTAGGCAGGAGGAAGTTGGTGTTAATTTGTGAATGGACATGAGGATGCATAGAGTTGGAGAAAAAATAAGAGATGGCAAGGGGCAAGTACAGTAAATCTTGCTCCCTTTAACTGGGCCTCAAATTGTAGGAGGGGAGTGGTGCTCCAGAAAGGGTGTATTACACAATCGAACACAGACCACAAGTGACGCACTGAGCAAAATAATTACTACCTGTTAAACTACAAGTGTGCACAGGGTCAGGAACAACCAGTTCATTGCATATCAGACATATTAAAGTCATTATCATCAGACTCTGGGAGCTAAGGAAAGAGGAGCCTAAACTCTGTGTTGTGTTAAACTGTCATTGCTTTAATTCTTTATCTTACTTTAGCTTGTTTTGGGGATTTTGAGATTAAAATATGAGGTCACAGTTTGGCGAGAGCAGGATTTCTTTGTAGTGGGAAGTAATTATCTTTCATATGGAAAGTGTGTGGCCAATCTATCATCTTTCACCTTTAGTATTCAGAGGTGTGTTGTGGAATATAAGTCAAGGGAAAGAGTATAAAACACAGATATCAACAACAACTTTGTCAGATTTAAGCAAATGTCGACAGTGAGGTGCAACTCCTCAGCCCACATCCATGCCTCATTCGCACTGAAGGATTTTTCAAATGCATCTGGCAGCAGGCTACAGGCTATAGGCTCACTGGCAAGATAAAGCTGATTTGCTATACTGAGGAAACTACTTGAGAGAAATTCATGAACCTTTGTCCCTGTGTGCAGGGATAAGTTTGGAGTCTATCCATGTTGCCTAAAGTTAGGAGATTGTTCCCTCTTCCTTCCTAGCAAAGACGTGTGTATGTGTGTGTGACTATGTCCTTGTATAAAAGAAACTAACAATCTGAGAAATAAATTACTCTAGAGTGTGTGTGTATATGTGCATATTATGTCAGTATTAATAGCCTCTGTTGGTCCTGTAGTGTTTGACACATAGCTACATATACAACTGTCCTTTTGTCTCTCATCTCCTCTCTCTGAACCCTGTTTCACCTCCCGGTTTTTGCTTGTCCCCTCACCGTTCACCATCTTTTTTCTCTGTCCATTTTCCACATCTTAACACCATTAGGCAACCTTAATTTTTATGCTTTTGAGCTCAGCCTTCACACCTAGGGTTGGATAGCTAGTTTAATTTACTCCAGTGTCATGTACAATTCCTTTGTACATTTAGTAGGAAAGAGCAATATACTGCACTGTGACAGAAATCTTTTGGAAACTAAATAAGGAATCAGTCAGTATAATGATATCTACCTAAGCCCTAATAGAATACATATTAATCTAATGTGCCTCTCCATCTCTACCTCTCTTCCAAATTATTTCCCAGGAAACCCAACGGAGACTATCGCAGCTCTCCCATCTCTAAGGACCGAAGCCGGAGCCCGATTGAACGTGTGGTGGTTCCTGGTGCTCTGGGAGTCCACAGCAACCACCTGTACAGTCACGCCCACCATCACCATCACCATATGGCCAGCTTAGCTGGTATGGATCAGCCACTGGCACTCACTAAAAGCAGCATGGTGGAGTCTGCACGTAGCAGCACAGCAGCCATGACCACAGTGCCGCACTCAGTCAGTGCTGTGGAACGTCAGCAGGTAACATATGCTCTTTTTGCCACTTCACGTTTGGCCCTCAGAAAGCCACAGGACAACCTCAGAAAACCTTGTCTGGAAAAGCCTTAGGCTGCCAGGGGCCCCTGGGTGTGGCCCGAGGCTTTATGCGACCCTTAGAGATTATGCCCCAAAGCCTCAGACCTTCAGGAGTCTCAGAAAACCTCAGACTATCAGGGGCTCCCAGATGTGGCCTGAGGCTTTCTGAGCCCCCTGGCAATCCGAGGCCCTGGGGCACTGGGCCTGCTGGCTTGGGCCATAATCCAGCCATGGGTAAAACCTCAACTCTGGTAGGTCTCCCACATGACGAGACCAATACAGTATGCTTTCATCAGCCTAGCTCCTTGGTTGGCCAAGAGTAGACATTTCTTGTTTAGCTTATTATCAGTAAATATATAAAAACCTGGTGGTCACTGAATCGTTCTCTCTCACTAAAGCTTCACGTCTTGTTCTAGATTGTCTTCAATTAATTCTCTTTTTTCATATTTTTAATTATGTTATGTTTTGATTTACTCTCACTATTGGTAATAATCATAGGAGCAGAATTTGTGGTTGATTTGATGGACCGTTAACAATGGATTTTTGTCTTTGTGTTTCAGAATCGTCCTTCAGTGATTACATGCGCCCCAGCCAACAACCGAAATTGCAACTTGTCTCACTGTCCAGTCTCCCACAATGGCTGCTCAAGCCTCCCTAACAACTACAAGAGAACCAACAGTAAGTGCAAATGCATTTGAATGGGCTCACACAGACACCTGACCTGATTTTTCATTTTTACCGAAATTTGGTTTAAGAAACAGTAACATGTGAACATAACATAAACTTAGTACTGATTAGTACATATATTGGGTGCATTTGTGTCTAAAAGTGAAAATAACTTTGGGAACAAACTTATTATTTGTATCCAGTGCAGTGTTGGATGATCTGTAAGAGCAAAAGATTCTCCAGAGACAACACAGCAGCTGATACTCTTCACATTCGCATTGGCTTATATAACCAGTGATGCTTAAAAAAAAACTTTCTTTTCTGTCAACGAGTATCAGTCGATCATCAATTGTCGGAGTAATAATGGAGTTTCAGTGTGCTGTATTTATTATCTCATCTATTATATTTGTACTTAAAAAGTCATTTGAGTCTTCAGCGAAACACATCTGTTGTAGACCTCCTGTCTGAGAGTGTCAGTCATGTTTTTTTCAGCTTTGCTGTGGCTGGTTTTATGATCCCAGTAAAATCCCTATGATCTCACTGAGGTTAACAATGAAATTTAAATCTGTGATTTAGTATAAAAAACTGCAATGAAAAAGTGAAATAGATGTTGAAGTCAGGTTTTTATTGATCTAAAACACACATTACCAGTACTCAAACTGATGTTAAGCAATAAATTGCCCACTGAACATTATCCAAGTGAGCTTTAGAGAATGTTCTCATTTCATCATGGGAACTAAAAATTCTCTTGATTTCTTTTATCTTGCTTCTTCAAGCAAACACAGCGTGTGACCCTGTGATTGAGGAGCATTTCCGCCGCAGCCTTGGGAAGAACTACAAGGAGGCTGAGCCTGCTGCCACCAACTCCGTGTCCATCACAGGCTCGGTGGACGACCACTTTGCCAAGGCACTGGGCGAGACCTGGCTGCAGATCAAAAATAAGGGGAGTCCCTCATCATCCAGCAGCAGCCCAAACTCCTCTCCTGACAGTCACATGGCCAATCACAACCACTCCCCTTCTATAGTCTCCTGAAGGAGGAGGGATTTAAGAGGGATTTGCTTGTTTCCCCAGCCCTCTCAATCATCGTGGCTCCAACATCCATACCTTTGTCACTCCTGGTCTGTCACCAGCATCCCAGAGGGAATGCCTGCCTGCTGGTCTGCTAAAAACTTTCAAAACCCTCAAGCCTGTTCTCTCTCTGTGCTCCCATAGAGGACGAATCAAGCAATAACAAAATAGTTATTTTTTCTGTCCTCTGGTATGCTAATATGCCAGACAATAATCACTAATGTGCGATGAGGGTTCGACTTGGGGACTTGACTGGAGCAACAACCTGCTCCTTCCAATCATTCATCATACCTGCATATCAATCAAGCTTGGAGCTGAGCAAGTGTCTGTAGTTATATGTACATAAAGAGAGAGAGGAAAGGCAGTGTTTTAATTATTAATTTTCTTCTTTGTTTTGTTTTTGTTTCTTTAACAGTAGTTTTGTGTACTGCTTCTGCATATGAGATGCCTGACGTTTGAAAGAAAAGATAAGCGAGAAACACTTTGGAGACAATAATTACCACCTGACTGTGCTACCAAAGAAACCTCAGATGCTGTTGTTTATCAATGCCCACGTCGAAAACAAAGCAACAAAAGCCATCTTGTAATCTCCTCCCTCTGTTTTATCTTTTTTCCATTTTTTCATCTCCCTTCTCTCTCCGGCTTTCTCCTGCGTATGTGTTCTGGTGATTTTGTTACTGTATGTGTATACTTAGGTGATCGACTTTGTCTGATTTGCACTACTCTTGTAGAGGGTAAAGGGTGGCATGTTAATATTACAATCTGGGACTGCACATGCTGATAAAGCTGATTTTGATGTAAGCACATAAAATCCATCTATTTGAAATTCCACTAACTTGTGCTTAAAATTGATCCATAATTCTGGCCATGACAAAACCGTAGGAGCCCCATTATTATGTGTCATTTGTCAAATGCATTTCTAAAAAATGTAAAATACATACCTGTGGGTTTGGACAGTATAACACAGTAGATACATTGATGTGAAAAAGTATTTGCCCTTATCCTGATTCTTTTTAACTTTTTTGCATATTTGTGACACTTAAATGATTCAGATCATCAAACAAATTTTAATAATACACAAAGATAACCCAAGTAAATACAAAATGCAGTTTTTAAATGATGATTTCATTTATGAAGGGGAAAAAAGCTGTCCAATTGTGCCTGGCCCTATGTGAAAAAATAATTGCCATCCAAACCTAACTGGTTGTGCCACCCTTGGCAGCTACAACTGCAGTGAAGTGTGATAACTGGCAATGAGTCTTTCACATCACTGTGGAGGAATTTTGGGCCACTCTTCTTTGCAGAATTGTTTTAATTCAGCCACATTGGAAACACATTTCAAACACGAACGGCCTGTTTAAGGTCATACCACAGCACCTCAATTGGATTTAAGTCCAGATTTTGACTAGGGCGCTCCAAAGCCTGAATTTTTGGCAGTGGCCTCTTTTTTTGAGCCATTCAGAGGTGGACTTGCTGGTGTGTTTCAGATCATTGTCCTGCTGGATAAACCAAGTGCACTTGAGGTCACAAACTGATGGCCAGATATTTTCCTTCAGGATTTTCTGGTAGAGCACAGAATTCATGGTTTCATCAATTATGGCAGCAGCCCTAAAGGGGAATTACTTTTTCCACGTAGGGCCAGGCAGGTTTGGACCACTTTTTCCCCTTAATAAATGAAATCACCATTTAAACTGCATTTTGCATTTTGTATTTACTTAGGTTATCTCCTGTAATAGCAGAAGTTCTTTTGACGATCTGAATCATTTAAGTGAAAAAAAAAAAAAATCAGTCAGTGGGCAAATACTTTTTCACAGCACTGTATATGAAACGTAATATGGATTTAGATATAACATGTTCCAATATTAATACAACTTTGTCACATCACAGCATGTTGATTAGTGCAGCTGTAAATGACAGAAGCACCATGAAAAGCGTGAGAAAAATGTAGCAGTATTTCATTTGCAAGTAGTAGATATCTGAAGATATCTCTCCATTTACAAACTGAAGTGAAAAGTATGAAGATGTAGTGGCCAGAATTTGTTTTTTCACCCACTTTTATCAGCATGTGAGATTATGAGGGCAAAATGATGTAACCTACATACAGTATATCTTCAGTATTTAAACTGTTTTGGCATAGTAAAGTCACAACACCCAGTCCTACATACCAGCTCTACTTATAGGTTGTGAAAAATAAATGTGATAAATATGCTGCCTCAACAAATCCAGTCCAAACGAAACAAAACTTCACGTGCTTAAATTCTGTCACATTCTCTATAGCACTTTTACAATCCCAGTCCGGTTATCAGATCAGCTAACTGTGGTGCTGATGGACATCACAGGCATTATGAGGGGAGATTAGTGCTGAAAACACAGTTGTACAATCTGCAGCGTGTTGAAGGTTGGACTTTGCTGAATAATGTGCTTTGATGTGTTTCACAGGCTTAACTGCTGACAGTGATGAGGGGATAGATGACGGTGCATGTCACTTTGTGGTTGAAAGAGAAAAAAAAAAGTCTGGTTTCTCGACTGGGGGAGAGAAGATTATTCAGATCTCTTCAAACATGCCTTTGTTTTTGTAACCCTTTGAACATGGGTGTTGTAATTATATTTGGCTTACACCCTGCTTATCCCTCCTCACCCTACACACTGTGGTTTGATAGATTTCTACAAGGTTTGAAGGGTAAACTAATGCTTTTACAGATGCATGTTTTTGTGTTTTGTTTTTAATAGCTGGTATCTATTAGTGAGTTTAAGCATTTCAGTCTTAGCTAATATTAGCTGTTTCATTTGGACGTTAGTTGTTACTTCTTTTGTTGTCAGTAACAGACATAGACACTATACACTCACTGCTGGGTCAGTTGTACTCCATATTATTATTGTTATTACAATTTTGTATTTTTGTTTTCCATTAATATCAGCATGGTAACAAACATCTATAGTGGGACAGCCTCTGGACAGGCTCTGTTAAATGATGAGCGCTGCGTTCCTCAAAACCATCTCAGCATGAGAGTTGACTAGCTCATCCCCACAGCAGAGCAGTGAGTGTTCTAGTGTTGAGTTGGCTTTGGGATACGCTGCCCACAAAGGTTTTCATAAGATGTTGATCCATCAGTGGTACAGGATGCTACAACCTACGTGACTTAGCTGAGACACCAAATTGGCACAAATTGGTCCACTGCGCCTTGTTTTCCACAAAAGCATTATGGCCTGAGAAAAGTGAACTTCTTGAGTCTATTTGGCTACTGACTGTCTTAAAGTCACCACCTTCATATTACTAGCATACTTGTTATCTTTCTTTGGAAATCCAAAATATCTTAATTCACAAAAATCTCTCTAAAAAACATGAAGATATGCAAAAAAAGAAAAAAAACATTTGGCTAAGAATTAGGGACTATTTGACTTTATGGTATGATATCACAGGCCTCTCAGCTGTTGGCAGTTTACTTTTTTGAATCTGACTTGGTGTCCAGCCTTTTTTTTTTTCTTCTTTCAATGTTTGCTTTCTGAACAACATTGTGTTGTTGCTGCAGTTAAGCTAGACTGCTGCAGTCTGAGAAAATTAAATGTACTCTGTAGAAGAGCCTGCACCAAGGTGGCAAACATTCCTATTATCGGGAACTTTGTACAGTCCTTGTACCCACTCAGTATCTCCATATAAACAGACAGAGCCAGGGCCACTTGTCCCAGAGTTCCCCGCTGACAGTATTTCTTGTTTTTACCAGAATTAAGATTTCCACTTCAGCATTTTGGCTAAAAATCTCTACGTGAGAGAGGAAAAACACAATGCCATAAAAGAGTACATTCAGAGCATCGAACCCTTGGAGAACTAAATAGTTCAGTGCCATTCTGTACTAAAAGTACTGAATCATTTCATATCTAATTAGTCTGATGAGTGCAGCCATTAGAGTTCTCTGTATGGAACGCTGTTGCAGTGTGTTAGAATGTCCACACATTCCATCCTCCAGTATCATAACAGATGTGACAGAACTAGAACTGTTCTCAGTTCTAGAATCTTCACGTATCTAAAATTTTGAATCATAACCCAACAGCCACTGAGTCTTCATAACAAATACTCCACAATCTGGTATAAATGTGTTTCTGTGGCAGGCTTAGAGGCGTTAGGATGGTGATGGTGATTATTGGCAGTTTGGGGGAGGGGCAGGGTTTTAGGAGCTGAGCTCCTGTGAGTCTAGTCTGTAAACCAGGAGACATTCAGCTGCCACTGAAAGTCTTTTTACGGTGACACCACCTCCTGTCAGATTCAGCTGATGATTGGATAAAGTCAGTAACTTGTTTGAAAACATGAGGGAAAGGGGCTTGGTGTCCAGAGGATTTAGTTTTATTATTCTTTCTCATTATCATTTCACTACCACCTTGTAGGTAGGAGGCTCTCTTTCTGCTTCGGCACACACTCCCTACACACTGTAGGAGAATCACTTAATAAAAAAAAAAACTTTTTTTATAATAGGTAACTATAAGACCATCATTACGCTGTGCGTAATGAATGTACAGAGAAAAAAATCGTAGGTATTTTTTGAGGAACAATTAATTTGTTAATGATATGTAGCTATTTAATTGTTGTTTTCCCTGTCCTTATATTGTAATCATTGCATTTTCTTTTTTGTGAAAAAGTTGATCTTTTTTGTTTATAGTTTGTCTTGTTAGAGTAAAGGTTCAAGTGCAGGAACACAGTAAACGTATGAAACCACAATAAGGCACTGGTGTCAGTGACAGTTGCTACTTCCATTGGTCCCTGATGTTCTGAAATTATTTAACTTGTGTTCGATCATGTGATTTCTCAGACTTTGAACAAGTACTACAAGCATAAAAAGAGTTCTTAAACAGTAAGCATTTTCTGTATTGATCAAACATAATTTTGACACTAGCCCGCTGCATATAGGCGACCATTTCTATATAACTGTAAAAACCAACATTAATCATGGGCTAGCAGCCTGGTAGATTTTCCACCACTGCATGTAAGCACTATGAATTGTGGGTTGTTAAAGTCTTTTGATTACTGTTTTTTAATCTACAGCTGGGAATTCAGGTACAAATAAATCAGTATTTAAGAACTGGTTTAACTTGCCTGACAAACTGAAATCATAACACTAAAATCTGACCATACGTATCATACGTATTTTGTGCTCCTAAAGCTGGGATGATCCAAGTAGCTTTGGGGATACCATCGTTGGATTGGAGTTCCCATCTGTGGAGGCCATTTAGCATCTGTAAACAACATGAAAATTGTGGAGATAAAGAGGAGTTGGTCTTTAGCCTGACTGTACCACATTTTCCAATCTTTTTTTAAAGTGGAAGTAGCATGTACTTAGTGGTAGTAATACTGTAAAAGAATTTGTATCAAGAAAACAATTTGTGGCTCTGTGTCTCCTACTAAAAAGGTTTTGGCAGGCCACCTTTTTGTATGTAAAGTAGCCTTGATGAACAATAAAGTGCTTTTAAAACACTGAATGTGCGGGTGTCTTTTTGGTTGGAAGAATGTAGTATAATGCAAATACAACTCCTTAAACTGCATAAAAATACTATTGTGCAGCAATGTAAAGCTCACAGATGTAAACAGAGAAATAATAAAGAGGTATTTTATTCCAGTTTTTGCTTACATACTTACAGAATAGAATTAGGACATTTAAAAATAGCTTTGGGAAGTTCAATGTCAAAGTGTGAATTAAATCTCCCAACTTGTTTTCAAATTGCCACAATCCTTTTCTGTACAAACCCAAGCAGCTGTCAAAAGTTACACTTCATTACACTGCAAGTATCAGAAACAGGACACAAAAGACAAATGTGTACATGCGTGAATACAAAGAAAGCATAAAGACCTGCTTCTCTGGCAGGTTCCAAGTCATCTACAGTAACTGAACAGTTTCCAAATCAGTTGA
The DNA here is from genome assembly GCA_032362345.1 of Sandelia bainsii. Classification (NCBI taxonomy): domain Eukaryota; kingdom Metazoa; phylum Chordata; class Actinopteri; order Anabantiformes; family Anabantidae; genus Sandelia; species Sandelia bainsii. The sequence continues at coordinate 16,702,016 of JAUMHL010000025.1, forward strand.
GCTGATGTACAGAGCTTGTTTTAGTATTAACTGTAATATTCATCACGGTCTTGTAAACAGAAGGATGGATTTGCTTAGTTAATGTGTTTTTGTTTTTTTTTGTAATTTAAAATGAATGAGCGAGCAAATTGCAAATGCCAGTGTCTTACCAAAGGCGCTTCATAAAATCCATTAAATGTGTTGAGTTTTAGACAAAATGATGTCACTGAATACAAATATGGAGTGTTTTTTGTGTTTTAGCATATAGATCCGAACAGACTATATCCAGTAAGTAAGTGGGATTGATAACATGATGTGATGTGATAGGAGCTGGCACATCTTCCCTTAAATACAACAGCTTCGATTGTGTTTGTAATGTAACTGTGAAAAACAGACTCAGTCATTCGCAAAGGTTTGGCTCCTCAATCCAAACAAAGATGAATAGACGTTTTAAGTTGGTGGACCTTTTCTAATGTGCTTGATCTTGATTATGTGAATTTTATCTGCAAAGAGTTTATTAAGCCATTCACTCCCGTTGTTCTCATTAAAGAAAACAGAAACTTGGAATGAAGTGTCCAGTCCTCCAATGGGTCTGGGTTTGGTCCTCAAATCCTTCAGATGCTCTCATCATCACTCATATCCCAAATCTGAAGAGAAAAAACAGACAAAAGACACATTAGGCCTACATGAACAACATGGACACTTGTCAATGTCTGTGGAGTTTGACCAAACAGATAAATCAAGAGTAAATTACTATCTTTTTGCAGGCTTCAGCGAAGTTTGCTCAGTGAGATGTGGTCAAAAACTTCTTCAAAAAAAGACGCTAGTAAGGAAATATGCATGTTTATAATATACAGTATACACTACTCACAAAAAGTTAGGGATATTTGGCTTTCAGGTGAAATTTATGGAAAACGTAAAAAGTTCACATTACAGTGATGTTACATCATGAAAGTAGGGCATTTAAGTAGAAGCATGCAATGGTGATTTCCTCATCTCAAACTATTTATTGAAACAAAAGC
>JAUMHL010000025.1:16704038-16723786 GCA_032362345.1 Sandelia bainsii
CTCGTATACCTCAAGAGACATGTGCCAACCTAGTGAAGAACTACAGGGAGAGGCTGTTGTCAGTTGTAAGACAGAGAGGCCACACTATTGATCGTTAAATGTCAGGAGGGCTAATAGTTTTGGCCGTATCATTTTTCAGTTTTCTTGTTAAAATTCAGCACATCAATAAAATATACTGATCAAACTTTGTAGAGATTTTGTCTTTGTTCTTTTGGAAGCAATACAAGTATGAACAGTTTTTGTTATCGTCATTTCCATAGAAATATTAAGGGTTTTGTGTGATTTCATCAGGGGGGCTAATAATTCTGACCTCGACTGTACATGTAGACCCAATATATTAAGGTCATTCATTAAAACTACATATGAAAGCAATGAATTTTTTGACACACATTTAAAGAGAAATTATTATAAAGGTATATAAAGGTAGGGTTGAAAATGATTATTAATAATTTCAAGTGAAAGAGTAAATAGTCAGTTAAAAATGGCTTTCTAGAATTGTATTTGGCAATAATTTATTCTTCCATTTGGTAATTATAATAATTTCGTGATTAGAATTTGGGAAATTAAAGCATGCCAAAATATAAAATGTGTCCCTAGGCAAGCAATGTAGAGAAGTGTCTGATTGTATAGAAATATTGAATTAATATTTAGATTTATATGGATCAGTTAAAGGTAGTTCCTATTTCATCTATATTTAGTATTTTTTTCGGGAAACTTCCTAGGAAATTATAACTGAGTCATCTAGGTGGATTGTAATTGGGAAGCTGAGTCAAATTTCTCCTCGTGGTTGGTTTAATTTGAATAGGCTGTTAGGTAGAGATCAGAAAGGGTGTGAGAAGAATCGTTATAAGAATCAATATAATGGTCACAACTCCGACAAACCCTCATACCCTTAAAATAGGTCGTTAGGTGTGGCCTCCGAGGTGGATGTGTCAAGTTAATGTTCCTTATGAGACTGCTTGTATACAGCACAAGCATTATGTACAAGATTTTGCGCAGTACTAGTACACGTCACTGACAATGCATGGACAACAATGGCGCTACACAGACAATGTCAAATTTCTTCAGTTCAATAGAAAGAAACAGTTCAGTATTGGCAAATGATGTATTTTTTCCCAAACAGAAATGAGAAGTTCAATCCAGTACTGATGTGTATGTTGCTGTAAGTATAGGGTTTGGAGTAAAGATGGAGTTAGCGTAGCTTAGCATATAGACTGCCACTGAAGGAAACAGACTAAGGATCTGTAAAGGTCAATAACATGTTTTCTATGTTTAATGTGTACAGAGACAGAAGTTCTGCTCATTAACTAAATGTTGCCAACATTTTATCCATCTGCCCAGTGCTTCTCTGCAAAATCTTCAGCTGTGGTTTGGCCTGGTAGGAACTTGTGTGACCTAATATTATTTGTGTCACAACACTATACCTTAGATGAAGTTGTTTTGCCTTTACATCTTTATTACCTTCAGGAGACTTATTTGAGAAACTGAGTGCAGTTTGAGAATTGCAGGGCACCGTGGAGAATCAGGGACAAATTCATATCAAAGCTGGACATTCAACATTTCTGCTCCACTGCTGCTGTGGAGTGAGCATCAAAAGGACAGCAAGAAAAGAGCTCTTTGAAACAAAGCGACACTGGATCCCCTCTCTGGACAACTGCCAATGCCGCACTGATGTCCAGTGTATGTGTGTGTGTGTGTGTGTGTGTGTGTCTGTGTGTCCGTGTCCGTTTTGAGAAATCTTTTGTACAAAATGAAAGAGTGGGGGAGAGAAAGGAGGCAATCTAAAGGGGGGAGAGACCTTATGTAACGTGAACAGCTCCGGCAAACTGAAGCCAACAACTTTACTACACTCTTTCATGCACGACTGAATAGTTGAGATGTTTTTCAACCATTTACCTCCATTGTTGCAATGCATAATCAGATTTTTGTAAAGCGCAGATCAAAATAAATTACTTCTCGGCTCATTACAATTAGAGTTTACTGAAATCACAAACCTAATTTTTCTGAGTTAACAAATAATGCAGACCTGAATGACAACCAATGAAAAACAATAAGTCAAACTGTTTTTAGCAAGGCTTGAGTAAGAATAAATTAAATTCAGATGAACATGAATACCACGGTCAGTTCATTTGCTTATAATGAATGAATAAATTCAGGTATCTATACAATAGAATAAACAACTATTAAGTATTTTATCGTGCAAACATGCATAACACTTTTTAACATTTTTTTCAAATATGATTGTAAATTACAGGATATCATTGTACGGATTATAAATATATTAGTGATGATTCTGTTGTGTCCACTTTAAAACTAACTATTGCTATCAGTTATGTGTACATTATCCAGGTTTTCATTCTGACACTTTTCTCTTGCTACATTAAAAAGTGAGACATTCATACTGTTTTAAAAACCAACAATAGAGCATAGTTTGTCCAAATATGTAAACAAAGCAGCCAAACAAGTTTACGAAAGAATAAAATGAGAGTCAAATCTTATTTTTTGCTTATAATAAATGGTGATGGGTGGTGTAGAGTTGGTTGGGGCTGGAATGAGTAGAGCTGTTCAGGTGTCTGGTGGTTTCTTGCCCTGTTCCTTGCTCTGGCATCATGCAGTTCCTTAATAGACACTGGCTCCAGTCCTGTGAGTCGGCTGGCTCTGTTCAGGGGTGTGTGCACAATGGAGGGTATCACACAGTGGTGGGTGAACTGAGGATGCAATCTGAGGTGAGTCCTGCTCTGATGAGTTCTCTTGATGATGGATATTGAGTAATTAATTTCCCATTTCAAGTTGCTAGACACAGTGGTACCCAGTAACGACCCAACCTCTTTCACTACAGCATTATTAATGAGCACACAGGACCATGAGGTTGACTCTTTATGGAAGCCCACAACTATCTCCACCGTCTTGTCGACAATAAACTCCAGGTTGTTCTCTGTGAACCATGATGCCAGTTGTGACAATGTTCCTATAGGATGACTCATCATTCTTCTTTGTGAGGCCTTGAATTGTGGAATCATCCACAAACTTGGCCAGCTTAATGGAGGGGTGGCTGGAGGTGCAGTCACTGGTGTACATAGTGTACAGGTATGGGAATAGTACACAGCCCTGTGGAGCTCTGGATGATAGTGAGTTCAGAAGACAGGTAGGTGACAAACATCAGCCTTTTGCTTCCTGTTGGTCAGGGGGTCCATAATCCACTTTCAGATGGAGCGGTGCACTTGTACCTGTAGCAGCTTGCTATGGAGACGATCAGGGATGATTGCAACTCTGTGCTCCGTCTTTTAGCATGATCTCATGTATGTAGCTATTTAACACTTTTTTACAGAGTTATTATTTTAAAATCAACCCATCGTTTAGTTAATCTGCTGCCATTATCACTGCAAACTGCATATGTGCTGGGCTAAAACTGACAGTAAGTGATGGTCGGAGCTTAGTGAATAGTTGATGGGAAACTGTGGTGACATTTTCACTTTTTCATACACAATAAAGAGAAGAATCAACAAATTAAGCAACAATACAACCAACTATAAGCCCTACCTTGGATTATATTTTTTCAACATGGTTGTCCCCCACACCACACACACACACACACACACACACACAAACATAAACGTTCACCATGACAGCACCTCAAAGGGATTGGCAGAAACACAATCATCAACACGTTTAACTTTGAAGCAGCCTTATCGCTTCAGGACCTTGAGCCACTGCAGGTAAAAAAAAAAAAAAAAAAAAAAAGGACTTGCTGGATGTTTCATAGTCAGTCATTTTCAAGTCCAACAATAAGACAATAAGCTGCATGTAATCATTGTGTGAATGTGTTTGTAATCAGTTGGGCTCCAGCTGATATGACAAGTATGATCCAGGCTAGTTGTTGAAACAAGGCTGGGATCTGATCAGATAGAAGAGGTTTTAGCTGGAAGCTGTGACTGGTGGAGTCACAGCCAACTCTCTGCTACTGCTGATTATTGCTCCCCGACAAATACAACACAAGCCTCAGCATGAGGGTCTTTAGCAATATTTGCCACTCTGCAGGCCTGGATCAAAGCACTGCTTCTGGAAAAAACCCCAACTACAATATATTTGCTCTCCTGCATCACAGTTCGTCAAGAGGCAGCTATTCAGGGGTGTGTTATTTCAACACCACCACTTTCAGGCAGATGGTTTGGGATTTTTGCACCCTAGGCAAGCAGATTCAAAACACAGAGCCTACTTACAGGAACACATCTTACAGTATGTGCGGGTGGCCCCAGTGGGAATCCAACCTATAAAGCGATTCATCTAGGCAGTGCTACACAACCACTGATGGGCTTTGCTATTAAACACAAATGTGCTTTACATATTAGAACTGACACCAAAGCACAAAGCGCAAAGTCAAGCTTTCATCATGGAGACTGGCTCCATCTGATATGTAATTAGTGGACCACACAGAGTGGTGTGGTTTATGGCTGCTGGATACAACGGTGACTGTAGAAGAAGGAAAAGTAAAAACTAACGTCTAAGTGAACTGTTTATTCACTCTTGTGATCATGGAGCATTTTGCTGTACAAACTATAAAAAACAGCAACCAACATCTGTCTCTGCTGCTCACTGGGGGTATAATACAACTAAAATCCTATTCAGACATAAAAACTTAACCTTGTTTTTTATTTGTTCGTTAAAGTAACAGCTTTGTGTCTTTCAGACGTGTGTGTGTATATTAAATTAATACTCATTACAGAGTTTGTTTTATTCAGACATGTCTGCACATTTAAACTTTGTATCACAGATTATGTCGCTGTTAAAGGTTCAGTTAATGACCAATATAGCTCCTCCCTTCACACGGAGTGTCTTAATGTATGCTCTCATCCAGTGTATCATTTTTATTAGAGAAATCAGACCAGCTATAAAAAGACCAGATGTGTATTGTATATTTTTATTTGATTGTATGCTCTATGCAAAGTCTGTTGCTGGATATTCTTTAATTCTATTTAAATGCCATAATAAAAACAGAACATTTAGGGAGGGAAGTTTGGTCTGACTACTATTGTGGGTTTATGAAAGTTGTGTTTTTTGTGTATTTTTGCTCAGCACTACAAGGAAAAAATAACTGCAACAAGTGCCTACATAGGAATAAACTGCAAGAACTAAAAATTAGCTTGCTGGTATTTTTATTGTGTTAATTACAAGATGCACACTTCATTTATTAAAATATTATTTAATTTTGGCAAACTATGACCTTTAAAGTAATTATTTCAGGCTGGTACTGTGGAGGAAATGTTACAAAAACCTTACTAGGTCTGATGTAGCAAGACTACAAGGCCACTACAAAATTAAATTGGTCGTTTACTGTACATAATTAGGTGCATGTCTGAAAGTGGCTTTAGTCAGCACTACAGTGAATTAAATACATTCACACAGTTATTGTTTGGAAAAAGGTCCAGCAACTGTTGATTCTTAATATCATAAATTGAAGATTTGGCAGAGAGTCGTACATATTCAGAATTTGCTCTTACAATCATGCACTCTTTTCCTGTACCCTTCAACCTTCTACACTGGGTCTCCTCTCCACACCTTCTGCCCGTTTGACTACCATGGGCTTTGGGGCCGTTAGCTACCTGCCTCGGGAACTATCTTCCAGAAAACAATAATAATGATCCACTACCCCAATTAAAATCATACCGTAAGACCATGATCTGGAAAATTGCTTATTCTTTATGATGTCTGGCTGTAACTTACCTTTTAGCCAATTCTTTTATTTATTAGCTTATCTTATCTATTAACTGTATCTTGTTATTATTCTCTGTCTACTGTAATTTATGTATTGCATATGGTGACCTTAAGTGAGCTGAAAGTTGCCTAGAAATAAAATGTATTATTATTTATTTCTTTTTTTAAAAGACTCAAGTAAGAATGCATGCAAATCATGGCTGAGAATGGATTTCCATTTCAAATTTTTTCAAGTTGTTAGATATGGTACAGTATGTGCTCCTGGAACATTATATTCACTTCAATAAACTCCAACTGTGTTACATCTCACTTTCTGATCTAAATAAATCTGATGAATCTATTAGTCTGAGGAAATATCAGCACAGGGCAATTAGTTCAAACTTCACAAAGGGGTGGATCTATTAACCAGTGGGATACCTCTGATGATTTGTGTTAAAGACACACTCCATTCAGCAATACTTTTTTCCTAAACTTAGACTAAGACTTCTATACTGACTGATGTATGTGCAGAGTTTGTCACTAACAGGATGTTGTCACATTGTTCTGCTGAAGGGGGCTGGTGTAGGTGCACTTCCTGAAAAGCCAGATTTCAAAATTAGGCGGAGAACACGAGATTATAAATTGAAAATCCAAGCCAATCACAGTTCGATATGCAAATGAAGAGTTGCTGCCTGCTAAAACCTGATACCTGAAACCACTGACCTAAAGTCAGCCAGGACGAACATTTAAGTGACAGCAGTAAACTTTCATCAGTTGACAGTAAATATGCCGCAGTTGTCGGATGCAAACCAGAACCTGGTGCTTCTTTCCACTATCTACCAAAAGATTCCTTCCTGTGGCAGAAATGTCTAGAATTTATTTGCAGACATTGAGCGCACAATCCTAAGGATGTTAAAAGAGTCCGAAGCTTTAAGCTTACAACAGTTTGGTAGTTGAAAATAAACAAACTCTTTATGTCACATCACTGGCCAAGAAAACATTATTTCTCCATTTATTGTCCCATTTCTCCACAGCTTCCTTCTTTCTTTTCTCTCTTCTAATTTCAATTCATTTCCACCGGTTAACCACAAATTGTTTCATCGTGGAAAAACTCACAATACTCTGGAAAATCACCTACAACAATAGCAGGTGTGTGTGTTTGCTGACCTAATGATGCTAAAACAGTTTTGCAACCCTGGATGGCATGTCCACTCATCCACGTGCATAACCACACACGGCACATACACAGTGACAATACACACAGATCTCATATTCCTGCACACACACGCACACACACCCAAAAGAGCTGTGGGTTCAGGCCAGTCGGTGTAAATAAATAATGTACTTTGGGTGTAGCCTTCCTGATAATTTGGTTTCTGCTATGGAGGAGTATTTAGCTGTAAAACGGTGGCACTTTGAAGTACACGAGATGTGATACGATTTACAATTAGCTCAGGGGCAGCTGAGGGAAAAACTTTATCTGGTTTAGCTGGAACCTTAGTCTTTATCTGGGAACAACAACAGAAAAGGAAACATCTAGCAATTTTTTATAAAAAAAATCTTAACTTTGGGCACCTTTCAAACTATGCAATGGTGTATCTGTGTTTCCCACATAGACTTTACTTGGGTGAGCTGCCCGAGTATATTTGTCCATTCGTAATTTTTGTCTGTCCAAAAGAACAACACCATGCATGACCACGGGGTGGATGACCATTTCCATGACCGTGACCATTTACCAATACAACACTGTTGTATGTAGCCAAAGATTGTCTACATAAGGTAAGAGGTTTCACTCTCTAACACCTCTGAACAATCAGAGAGGACTGGGTGTCTCTGTAACCTAGATCCAGAAACTCTCAAAACTAAGTCAGATGTTCTCGCTAGTAAAATCATGAGCTGCTTTCCCATCAGTTTCACAGTCTTCCAGTTCAAATGTTCATATGTCAATAAATCACGAACAATTTTTAGTTCGGAATCAGGACCAGGTATAGTACACTATATTTATTTCTGATCATCTTTGGCACGCACATATGATAAACCCAGATTAAATAAGCAAATTCACTGTGGTGTTGTGCAGTGTATACCAGGTTCTCATTTATCCTGCCCTGGTGAGGTCGAACACCACCACCACAAGTAAAATCAAATTCTGTAGGAAACACTGTGTGAACAGAATGTAGATAAAAGAGCAGGAGCTTTAGTTTAATCTTGTCTGAATGAGAGCTCTGGGGATTGCAGGGGTCCCTTCGCTTGTAAGTGGATTTCTTAAGACTCATATGTCAGTCACAATCATAGTGTTTTTATTTTTATGTGTTCTACTGAAACACTGCACGTCTATGTGAACATTTCTAAAGCCCGACTGAAGATGTAAATACATAGATATGATTTTTTTTTGTCTACCTGATTTTTTGTGCATTGCTCGCAAAGTGATAATGGTCATGCCTGCATTACATACGAAATTAATGGTAAATGGTACATGGACTGTTCTTTGTTTTCAGTCATTCCAGTGGCATTTAAGGATGACAGTGCTTTTCAGTCAGTTGGTCCATTTTTGCCTAGAAATATCTAAACAGTTACTGAATGCATCGCCATGAAACCTGATAAAGGCAGTCACTATGTTCAGAAGATAAATCATGACAACTCAGCAGTGACCCTTTGACTTTTCCTCTCCCATCACATGAGGTTGATATATTTGTTTGTTTCAAATATCTCAACAACTGTTGGATTATTGCAATAAAACTGATGCAGACATTCATGGTCAAATCTAGTCTGTGTTTGTAAAAAAGGTGATCTTTCATTTAACATCATCAGGTTAAAAGAATTTTTATTTCTTACTTATTACTTTATTATTCTTATAGACATACGCTGAAGATATTGGTGTGGTTTTTTGTTTTTTTTGGGGTCAGAGAGCATTTGTAACATAGCAAAGCAATCCCTGCCCTGGAATTCAGAAAGTTCTTTGAATTTTGAACTTTGATTTGTGACTAAATACCTGCAAAACTAGTGATATTAAGCTGAAGAATTGAAGAACATAATATTGTGTGTTTCCAGTAGGCATTCTTGTGTGTAAAGGGTTGGTGACATTGTGAATCAATTAATTAAAAGTGAAGATAGGCTAGTATCTGCACTGGGATGTTCGACTTGGTACAAAAACTGAAAAAACATTAGAAGACTCTTGGTTGGCTTTAGAAAACAGAAATTCTTAAAATTCTCTAAAATAAGAAAGCACTCTTTTTGTCTTTGTCAATTGCACAAGAAGTCTATTAAGGTTGTTAATTTTACAACTGTCTAACATTTCTGATCTATTATGACTCTTGCACAATTTATAGGAAAATGCTGCTGGACTTGTCATTGGTTAAATAAGAATTAAGACTTAGTGGTGGTCTGGGGAGACAGTGTGTCATTCTATGTTCCAGTAAAAAGATCAACTCGGATTAAGAATTTTAAGACCTAATTTGTCTCATCTTCCAGTAACATACTGAAATTATCACACACACACACACACATGTGCAAACACATGCAGCAAATCTACAGACAAAGGCACTGATGAGTGTGTATGCATTCCCACTAGCAAGGAAAATGACCTCCTGCAGCCCAGTGCAAGACAACTGCTTCTTCAGCACACTGAATTCTCAACTACCATGCCTTCAGACATTCCTGCACAATTTGGCAGGAATCTGCAGTGTAGTGGTTTCACTGGCAGAGAGGCAGTTTAAAGTAGAGTGAAAGTTGAAAAGTTAAATCCCTTTGAAAGTCAGGAGGCCGTGACCCGAAACTCTGCGTTTCACACCTGTGACTGCCTCATTTTGAAGGTTATAAGGAAACAGCAAGTGAAGCAAATCCTGAAAATGAATACTTCAGCTGTGATGTATTCGAGTGAAGTGTTGTTACATCATGAACTGTGATGAGCTTTTGACACATCTTTGAACATGCAAATGCAAATATCTAAAAATCAATTCTTCTTCCTAATTCCCAAATAAATTGGGTCAATAAATTAAGCACATGCTAAAAGTAAGTGTGTAATGGGCATGGTACAATAAAATAAAAATGTAAATTACTAAAGTCAATGGTCAACCATCAGCTTTATAAATACTGGTCCTGACACTATTGCAAAACTTTGCTGTGTGCTGGATGCAGGAATTTATGTTGCAATATTGACAATGTTACTTATGCAATCCAAACATATACACTGCAAGACAAAAGCGACATATCATAATCTGATGTCAATTTCAATGCTTACAGAAGCAAATAGTACCAGACACCCTGGGGCCATAGTCTACCACAGATAACATTTTTCCTTTTTGTTTGGAAGGAACTCCTGACCAAGACACTAATTTTACTTACAACTGGTGTTTTTGATGACGACCACAATAACTGTGCTTAAAACAAACACTTGATGTCATCTCACTACACGTTACAATTACCAGCATCTTCTGAACTTGCCTTACACGTTGCACACAAAGCTTTGTTCTCTAATCCAAAAATTGCCGCCAATATAACTAATCTGTAAAATGAGTGTTTTTAGGTGACACATGTCAGAGCCCATGTGAAACGGCCGGCAGTCATGTCATTTTTTTTTGTGTTGTGCTTTTTCAGGCCCTCATTTTCTACTCATTACCACTTCAGAGTACCCAAAGCCATCCAACAGTAAAAACAAACTACTGAAAGACTCTAAAGTTCTTAATGCCTTCTCTTGAGGCACCATATTGATTTCCACACAATAATCAGAGCTTTGGCTTATATTACTTGGCAGTAAAAACACTAATTTGATGAAGTTGTTCCAGATGCCTCAATGGATATAAGATGTTGGGACTGATTTAAAGCTGTAGATGTGTCCCATTTGGATGGGAAGGGAGACTCATAAAACTGGGAACAGGCCTTAGGATTGTGAAACCTACATCAAGTCTAGACATCCCACACATAACTATTTCATACACAGATTTTAAAATCTTGGGCATGTGTCGAATCACTGAGGACAACACAGACTATGATTACAGCCACATTTCGGCAACAGAGGATCCCATGAGGACAGTAACTCTTGTGTGTTCATGAATCTAAATAGAAATGTTTAAGCAGTTAAACAATTTGGAAAATACTTCAGACATGTATGATGTATGATTGATGATGATCAATAATCATGACTAAAGTTGCAGTTTTCAGCCTCTCAAAAATGAAGATTTGCTTTTCCCTGTGTTACATCGCTGTAGACTGAATATCTTTTTTTAGACTTTTGGTTAGACAAAAATAGATTCTTCCCACTGTTACCTTGGACTCTGTTTTCATACATTTTATATAAAAATGCAGCTCTTTTTATGGTGCCCAAAACATCCTACATGATCGGTTCATCAAGTGTAATCTGTATTACTTCCTGTTGTGTCTGCTGTGACACAACTATGAGACAGGTGACCATGTAGCGGCCTACAGAAAAACATTGTAATCAGAGTTCAACAACTCAAAGTCTCAGTAAGTCAAAACCCTACGTAACTCAGCAGCCTCTTGTGTGATACTCTACCTTTTCTTTATGTTAAAAAGTCAGCTAGTTCAATAAAAAAAACACGTCACTGCCCCTCTTGGGTTTTAAAATGACCACTTTGAGCTAATTTCCTACATCCTCCTCTGTGTTCTCTCTGGTGTCTTCATTGTTCCAGAGCTACAGCTCTCAGGGGGAACCACAGTGAACAGGCCACAGGATAGATGTGCGTGTGAGTTTCTGTGTGTGTGTGCGCGCGCGCGCTCTGTTCCATTCACCCAGACTTGAGACAGGAAGAGGAAGAGGACATGGGTGGAGACTGGAAGAGGAGGAGCACCCACAAACCTAACCTGTACTTTCAGCAACATTTGTCCTGTTCTCTGGGTTAGATTAAAAACTGACCCTTATACTCATATTTAACAATAAAGCAAATAACAATGACTTCACATGAATTACAGACAGTCTGGTTTTACATTACCACACTTTTGTGCACATAATACACACCTGTTAGGTGTGTGAGTTTCTGAATTGAACAAAAATAATAGTAATCCTTTCCTCTCAAAATCTCACTCCTTCACTACCATATACTTTAAATAGTCATTGTTCTATATTTTGTTACTGTCAACAAATTTCATGAACAAACAGAACAACACTAAAAAACTACTTTTTGACTTTCCTCTAGTCTGTGGCTCTCAACCCTAAACCCATTAATTCTGCACAAGGGTGTAAATCTTTATAAATGGGCCACAAATATAGACTGATCCATGACGGCCAGAACAACTGTGTGGGTTTCATTGATGGGTTTTTAATAGTTTTTGGACAACAACGGTGGTCTATGGAGTAGTGTAATAATTATACACTGTCAGGTTTTGGCTACGCAAACCCGGTAGCTGCTCGCATTGAGTTTAAATCCTTGATGCTTGCCTACAGGGCTGTAAATGGAAGTGCACCCTCCTATATCAACACGCTAATGGTAAGTTACACTCCTACACGCCCTCTAAGATCCACTAATGAGAGGAGACTGAAAATTCCCTCCTCACGGGGTCTCCGACCCCAGTCAAGTCTATTTTCCTTTGTTGTCCCTGGCTGGTGGAATGACTTGCCCTGCTCCATTCGACTAGCCGAGAATATCACCACCTTTAAAAAACATTTGAAAACTCACTTGTTCAAAAAGTATTTCAAATGAGTCTCTCACACACACACAGACGCACAGACACACACCAAAAAAAAAAAAAAATTGTCTAGCACTTAACAATTCCTAGCATGTTTTTCTTCTTGACAAGTTTGGGTCTTATCAGGGCTGTTAGTTTGTAGTAACTCATAATTTACAGAACCCGAATGGTTATTGCTTGTGTCTTCTTGTAAGTTGCTTTGGATAAAAGCGTCTGCCAAGTAAAGTAAAGTAAAGTAAAGCAAACAATACATAGTCGATTAAAAGGGACACATTATGTTTTTTTCTTCTTGCTCGTCATCTTCTTTCTTCCTTGGTGCCTTCATTACCCACAATGCAACTCCACTGCCATCAGTTTAGTCAGAGATTCAGGTGTGTTGTACTAGTAGAGGCTAGCAGCCTCAAATAACCAGCCTTCAAGCAGAGATTAGATGAGCTCACTTCTTTTTTAACTCCATACTCCAAGATTTTGTTTCATTGTCAGACTTGTCGTTTTTAGCCCAGTGACACTGCTCACTTGGTGCATGTTAATCAAATTTCAAACCACTCCTGCTGTAGTTATTTTTTACACATATGTAGTAGCCTGTCTAAGACCTTTAAACCTGTTGATGTGTAAAAATGTGTGGTACATTTCACATAAGACATAATATGCATGTCTCATTTGTTAGTTTATGATTTCCTACCACATACTAGGCATTTATTGAACTGTAAAATAAAGCTCAATAGGACAAAAATGCTTAAAAAAATGTTCATCAGCTGAGAAGGATCAAAAAGGATCTGACATGAAAGCATAGTGCTTTATGTCAGATACAGACAAACACTGCACGGCACAGAGCTGAAACACTAAAAGGCAAGGAAGTGACATGAGGGGGGAGGTAAATGCTAGAGCAGAGGAGAGATGAAGCCCAAGAGGGGGGAAAAAGGCTGAAGAGAGGCTTAGAAAAGTAACGCCAGAGGGAAAGTGCAGGATAAGATGGCTGGGAGTGAAAGTGATTTGACACTGGTCAAAAGAGGGAAAAGAGATGACTCTGGTGGGAACAGTGTTGGTGTGTAGGTCCCAGCTGAGGTCACGTCCCCTGGCTGTGTTTTCATAAACTCCTGAGTCTTGGGGTAATCAAACAAAGCACCGACACTCACAAAACTCACCCTGATAGCAAACCTTGGAAACAACCCTCATAACAGAGAAACAAACCAGGAAGCGATGGAGCATCCTCTTTACTTTTCCCTCCTTTTCCCTTTTCCTAATAAAGGGCGGACATTTGCTCTTCTTACTCATTTATCTTTTCTTTACTAAAAGTTGTCCAGACTCTATCACCACCACCTCCTCTCTTTGACTCTTTTTTTCCTCAAGAGTCATAAAGGCCAGCTACAACAACAAATGGAGTCTCTCTCGGCTGGGTGTGGTGGCCTGTGGAGCAACAGCTGGGTCCTGTTCTTTCTCCTGAGACGCACAGACTCTCCCTCTCTGTCCCTAACTTTTTCTTAACCCCTTCAGACTCTGGAATGGACATGACATATTTCTGGGTCTAAACCAATAAAAAAAATCAGTGATTTCAACATTTGACTAATGCTTGTTACTAATTATTTGCTGATTATCCAATGAGAAAGAAGTATTGACTTCTGACTTGATATGCAAGAGCATCAGACATCAGGCAAGATCAACATGGCTCTGAAACTCCAGAGAGGGATGAGTAGGTACCTATTTTCCATCAAAAATATGAATTTATTTTCATCTTAGCCTAATAGAAATGCCCCTAGTGTAATTTTAACAATTTCAAGTGATAGTATTTGAAGTTATTTTGAAAATATTTCATGTCATTAAATTATAGGATTTTTTCAAAGATGAATGTCCATCCCAATGGACATCAGGAGTTGGGAGATACTAGCCAACATTCAATTATTTAGTGTGACTATGCAAAGAAACTAAATACCTGTAAGCATTTAATAGCTAAATTGTGATTTCACAATCACAATTAATTTATTTTATGTATATACTTTTAACAAAAGCTAAAAAAAAAAGCACAGCGAAAGGACAGTATCCTTCTTCCAGAACCACGAGAGAAAGCCCTTTTATGCCAAGCATGAGATCTTTATTCCTGTCTTTCTTAGCTCAGACATACTTTGCATAATTTGTATATATATATATACACACACATATGCAACCGGTTTATGAAAACTATGTACATACATATATGTATGTGTATGTATATACATACATACATGTACATATACATATATGTATATGAATATATACATACACACATGTACACACACATATATATTTATATATATATATATATATATTCAACCGGTTTATGCAAAGTTTGTGCATGTATATATGTATACATACATATATATGTATGTACATATACATACATGTGTGTGTGTATGTGTATATATATATATATATATAGATGTATGTGTAGATATAGATGTATGTGCAGATGCATACAGACAATCATATTGAGATGAGATCTTTAATCTGATGGGTGACAGCACCAACTTATGGTTATTCAGTATTATTCTGCATTGTAATTTATTCTTAGACTTGTTGCATCTATTAGAAATACAGTCTCTTAGGCTTCTTCTTCTTTCTGAAATATAAAACAGCAGCTATAATCAATATTTTACCAATGACAACATGACTACTTGTATATGAAATAAGTTGCTCGTAAAGACAAACCCAGTGAAACTCAGCCTCAGCCCCACACAGCCATATAGCATTATTTTGGTTTTTACCCAGCTGACTTTACTGTTCTGGCATAGTCTCATTGCGCTCATGTTATTGTGTCCCAGCACCCTGCAACTAATTTAGGAACTAGTAGCTGAACATAGTGGAGTATTAAACTAAAGTGCCACATATTTCCTCTTTTAAATTTCTAATATTTTTAACCACAACTATTTAAAAGCTGAACCCTTTTTATTATTTATTGCAATATTATGCAACCTTTCTTATACTTTATTTTGCATTTACGCTATTAAAACACACAATAAAACATGTTGTCAGATACCTCTGTTCTGAGTTTTCAAAAGTAATTATCATTCATTTGAACATTTTGCATATAGCAAAATATTCAATAATTATTTTTGAGGAAATAAAAGATGAACTCAGTTTAATTGTCACATTGGTGTGTAACTATAAGTTGCTAACTAAGGGTTTGTATGAGCTCTCATTTAAATTTTATGTATCTGGCATTTTATAACCATACAAAGCAGTGTTTCTGAGACATGCTATGTATGTCTATGTTTATAATGTTTGAATCAATCAGTATTTTCATGATTCAGAATCCTCTGCTAAAGAAATGCAACACAGAGGTAGATAAAGAGGAGGCTGCTGGTGGTGCTAAAGCCTACCATCAGATAGAAGCTAGCCGTGTTGGTGAGCAGCCTGCCGGGACCAGCAGCAACATTATCAACATTTAGCCAAGCTGAGGAGGACTGGACTACTGAGAACCAACAGGCAGAGCTGACTGGCAGCATATGGGCTGCAGTTGCACCTCACTGCCAACGAAAGCTACAGTAAATCACTATGCACCTGTGACTTCTACCATTTCCTGTTTTAATTCATTTGACACCAATATTCTTTCAGTATTGTTGGTGACAGTTTAGTCAGTTTTTAGCTTCACTTCTAGCATTTGTTAAACACTTTGTTCCAGACCTAAATATGTCTGCATCTACTAAACGGATGGCATTTTTTTGTCCAACTGACTGACATGCAGTGATTAATATAAATAAAATAGATAACTAGATACAAAATAATTAAGAGGATAAATGAATGAGTTTTTAACAACTAAAACATAGCCGCAACTCGTAACAACTGTAGCACGAAAAAATTAACAGCAATAAACAAAACAGACAAAAAATAAAGTAATTAACTATGTAGCCTAGTTTGCCTTAGTTGTCTTGTAGAAGCTTACAAATCAGGACTATAACAAGCTTCTCTGCTCCTGAAGTGATCCCGATGGTGTATATAGCCTTTCAGAAAACGGAACAAATTTGTAACGGGATGTTACTGATGTGCACCCAGTGGAATTAAGGGGTAAGACCTCTTAGTGTTGGTGCTAGAACAGACTGGTGTCCTAATATATAATTAATTGCAACATTTTCAAATGTAGCTATTTTGATAAAGCAAGAATTGTACATGGTGCATTTTTAAATAAAATGAATCAAAAAAATTATTGTCAGGAACACATTTAACAACTCAAGCAGCAAATGCAAATTCGCAAACTTTCCAAAACTGTCCTTTCTTGTCTGTTCTCCTAAACAGACAACGAAGTCCTCCTAAAATAGCAAGGGGGAACAGCTCGACATTACCATTGCAAAATCTCTCATTGAAGAGTTCTGAGTGAATAATTGGATCAACAAAGTGTGTGACTTTCATGTTTACATCCACAGTTTGTTGCAGTTCATTTAATCTGTCAAGCTAAGATAACACTTTATCGATCCTCAAGGAGAGAATTCAAGTGTTAAGGCATTTTAGCAAATCTAGATTAAAATAAAACTAATGTAGTAAAGAATATAGAACATAGTAAAATATAGAACAGAATTATTGTAATAATATATGTGCAAAGTATGGTAGTGTGTGTGACATATGGATTTTTGACTATACAGATATTTGACAGAATGTGCCATTAACATTAAATACGATAGAGTCGTATCACCAGCTGCTCATTTCACCTGCCCGGTGAGCCCCAAAGACCTGCTTTAATCTCTTGCTCCTGGATATTGTCTGAGCATAGTCTTTCATCACTGAGTCTAGAGATTTTAGAGAGAGCTAGAGATAAATTTGAGCTTCCTGTGCATGTCACTTCACATGACTCATCTTGGAACTTGAACTTTCCAATGCCAAGTCCTTGAAACTTCCAATGTTTCTCTGGTGATTTCCCACCACTTCGCTGCAGGCTCTTAACAGCTTCATATGTTTAATAGTGTGTTAATGATGAAACTATAAATTGTCTTACTGTATTTTCATGCTATTATCAGCATGTATTTTATATATTTATATTTTGTCAGTCACAGTATTGGAAAAATTATATTTTATATGAAAAATAAAAAAACTACAAACACTGGTTCCCCTGGTAATCCCCCAGACCACTCTGTTTTCACAAAGACTGTTTCTTTAGTCAAATGGAGATCCATTTAAATCAGTTCACAGCAAAGTGAGAAAAATATTCATTTCCACAGTTCCACTGAAGGCCACCTCCACTAGTGAGCCCCATTACAGAACCTGGCCACTGTCACAGTCCCCTATGATTTTGAAAATATGAAAGTGCTTTAGCATTAGATGTTGGTTCTAATTTTTTCAGCCTTTTTTTTTTTTATTGGCTTCAGTGCTCTTATGTAAGATGTTGCAGTCGTAAACTGGTGCTCTCTTGCCAAGGCAGTTTCTCCCAGTTTGTTGTCTTTGACAAATCTTGAGATATAATTTGGCAGTACCCATTATTGAAAGCTTTTCATGTGGATTCTAGCTCATAGTGCATTCACAATGCCTGACAAAAGAAATTCAGAGTTATTGCTTCATTTTTATTCCAGAGTTTATTTTACATGTATCATTTTATCAAGCAAACATTGCAATATGTAAACCAAACTGCAATATACTACATACTGCATATATACTGCATACTAGATAATGCATCATTTGAAACTGATCTTGTTTTATTCATGAGAAGTTGTGTAACAGCTCTGAGACAGAGATTCCAGAAAGTACATAAATTATTACAATTACAATTACAATTTAGCTTTAGCTTAATGGCTTTGGTTTTATAGCCTAATGTAGATAATGTTTGACATCATCTTGGCAGTGTACTTACTCATCCTTATACTGAGCCCTTAGCCTTTCAGTCTTGTACTATATTGTCTTAAAATCTCTAAACAATTAACTGGTCAGACATACACCCACTCACAAAATCTACAAAAGCAACTCTTTGATCATAGTTTTTTATTCATATTACTGTAAAGAAATGATTCCCACTCTATGAAGAGACAATTTTGCCAAAGGCCAGAGTTGGGTACTCAAAATGTGAGGGCTGATTCTGCATATGTTTGTGAAATTCTGTTCCTCTTTTTCAAATATTAAAGAAAAAAAGAAAAAGCAATAAAACAAAAATAAAAGGAGTCAAACAGTTCATGTGCTATTAACCAAAAATTCCAGAGCTTTATTGGCACATGCTGAGCAACTCAGCAAGGCAGTGAAATCTGGCTTGTCATCCAGCAACAACGTTTGGGGTTTCTGTTTCTGTTTGTGGAATAAAATCCCCAAATGTAAATCCCTTCACCTGATAAGCTTTTTATCGTATCACAATACTGTATTGTAATTCCACCAATGTTGTCCATATGCTAGCTCTCTCTAGCAGCATGGGGTCTGCATTGGCCAAATCAAGTATCAACCTGAACTCAAAACAGTCACATGTACTAGCAGCACTAGTTATGCAACGGTCAGACACTATTTGGAAGGTAAACACTGAAACTAAAGCCTTTTTCACACAGAAACCCTGCTATATTGGTGAGAAGGTGGCTCCTTGTTTAAGATGCCTTTGCCTATTTACGATGATGTATTGGATGTATGTAGTTTTCAAAACACTACTGGTGGGTGAATCTTGATGTGCTTTTGCTAGTTTTGCACATTTAAGACATGACTTGGACTCAAACACAGTCGATGTGCATAAAATACAGAGGAAGAAGAAGTTAGGTTTAGGTTGGAGTAAGACTGAGGTCTGGTTAAGCATAAAAATACACAAATAGTTGGGTTATGTCACCAAAAAAAAAACTGCTGCCTTCCTCTAACCGCTTGCACATCGTAGCAGTCCTTTGCAAATCTCTCCAGTCCAGTGTTATGTCTGATCATTTAAACACATTGCTCAAATGAAGCTAAATGTAACTGTAATCATTAAAACACAGCGTTTGAAATCTGTGCTTTAGTTTGAATCATGTTGTAAACGCTGTTTCTCCTCCAGCGTACATGGGAGAGCCTTCCAGGAGATACAACCCAAACATGACCAAAATTTCACACCCTTTTCCCCCAACACCCTACACTGCCTCAGACCTTAACACAGACACCAGGGTAAGACCAACCCACCTCTGTCACTACCTCTCAAGGTGGTTTAATAGAGGGGCGGCACAGACCCATCATGCCAGTTTGGTACCTATACAATCAGGGCCGGGTTAAGAAATCTTGAGGCCCTAGGCTGCATTTGGGGCCCTATTTGTCGCCTTAAAAAAAGTAAAACATTTTATGCTTATAAGACTGTGCTGCTACTGATTAACAATAAACTGAAACACTAAAAGACTTATGATTTTATCACTGTAGTAATATGATGCTCTGGTTTTTGTAATGGTTATGAGCCAATATGTGTGGGTGCTGAATCCTCATAGACAACGAGCACTTCGTATATTGCATGAATATTTTGGGGAAATTGTCTT
>JAUMHL010000025.1:16726386-16754236 GCA_032362345.1 Sandelia bainsii
GATGATATCACTGCCCTCCCTGTGCTGGGCAGAACAGCATCAGGGGAAAAAAGATAAGAAATGACACTGTAGCCAGAAGTACATTGTGTGTGTGTTTGTGTGTGTGTGTGTGTGCGTGCATGCATTTCCTTTTCAGTGCAGAGCTCCAGGGCAGATTACCTGTGAGTAGCCAGGCAGGCCAGAATCAGTCTATACAGGATTCAGACACGCACATGCAGGCAGGGAGACACACACACACACACACACACACACACACAGTCAGCTCTAATCTGTCTTTGAAGCAGATGAGTTTTTCTGTATCAAAGATTAGCTGAACCAGGGGCAAAGGAATAAACAGTCCTATACTCAGACAGAACTCATTAAAACATAATGTGATTACATGTACAGTATGTTCATACAGTATCTTATGCTTATACACTAAACTTAAGTTTGTGCATAAGAAGTAGCTTGACAAAAGAAGAAAATTTGACCAAATGGTTGTTGTTTTTTAAATAATTTAACAAATAAGAAATGTTTTGTTCAATTCAAGGTATTTAAGGTTGTAATAATTGTGATGAGTTGTCTTGGAAAGAAAGAGATAATGAGATAGTTTAGTTGTTATAGTTAGCATTGCACATTTAGGCTGCTGAAGTTCTTGCCTTAAATACATCAAGCAAATGTTAGTGTATCAAACAATAGATAGAATAGAACACAATGTGTGTTTCACATACTGATAACGTTCACTTCCTGCGGTGTCAATGAAAGCATTTAGTTGTGTACGGAAGGATACAGGTGGCACACTTGAACTCCACAATAAAGCCAAGCAGATAAACATCCTTAATCTATCAACATTAACAAACTTTAAACTATCTTTAAACTTCCTGTGCTATATTTTATCTGTAGAAGTGCATCTTATCTGTAGAAATCATCTTAAATTTAATCCTAATCAAATTCCATCCCACATTATGCGTAATGACTCTACAGTAAGAGTTTTACTGGCAAGGACTATTTGGTTATATGTTAAATGTATGTTATGTTGCCCTCAAACTGCAGATTTTAACTAGTGTTCAGGTTATTACGAGGCAAGCAACCGCAGCTTGAATGAATAGCTACAGCTGCCACTTTGCCTCATGACACAGTTGTGTCAGTTGTGTGTTTTACCTTTCTTCCCCCTACCCACATGCAGGTGGAGCTGTGTAATTCCAGATGAATTGGAGTGGATAAACCTAAACAGGCACTTTCCCGTTCACCTGTTCTCAGGGAAGAAACTCACTTTTGCCAGTGAGTGACAGGTGATGATGTGTGCATAGTGCATCATCTGATTTAACACTGAACAGACATGGCTCTTTCTAGGAGAATATGTTGTCATATGTTTGCTGTGTTGTGCTGTCCATAAAGCTGATGTACTCATAACTATCAGTTCACAATTTATATTCTAAAATTATATATTATAATATATATATATATATATATATTTTATATTTTGTATCTTATTTTTCTTTTGGCTGCCACAGCAGATCATCTGCCTCCATCTCACCCTATCCCTACCATTCTGCTCTGTCAAACAAACTGCATGTGCTCCTTCAGTACATCCATGAACCTCCTCTGAGGTGTTCCTCTTTACCTCCTGCCTGGCAGCTCCATACTCAACATCCTTTGTCCAATATATGCCCTATCCCTCATCTGCACCATACATCTCATCATGTCCAAACCTTGCCTCTCTACTTTGTCTCCAAACTGCTCAACATGAGCTGTCCCTCTGATGCATTTCTAATTTTGTTCATCCTGGTCACTCCCTATGAAAATCTTAACATCTTCAGCTCTGCCACCTCCAACTGGGCCTCCTCTCTTTTTGTCCCCCCCAAGCCATGGGGAGGACAACAAGCCAGTGTACTCCTAGTGCCTGTCCCAAGTCTGGATAAATGGTGAGGGTTGCGTCAGGAAGGGCATCTGGCGTAAAATCAAATATACGGATCATAAAGAGTGTGATTCTGCTCTTTTGTACATTTATCATCAAAAAGTTACAAAAAAGATGAATAACTTTCCTTATAGTATTATAAACTTTCGTCCAATGTTTTGGCAACTGATGAGCCTTTTAATTTATCTGTTGTTCAACCAGTGCTTTTTAACTCCCATTTTACCATCACACATGAACCTGAAACAATCAATGGAGCCAAATGTTTTTTTTGTGAGAACTAGGTTGCTAAGATATTAAATGTGAAAATGGATGTCAGCTTCTTCCCTGTTCAGAAATAGTGAATGATTTGGGGTTTTGCATTTCAATGTCTTGCCAAGAACAAGAAAATATTAGACTGAAATGAGATTTTCTAGGTTTGGATGCCTGTTGTTAAAAACAGCAAGAATAAACATAGAGAGACATAATGTAAATATACAGTGCATATCCAGCAGTATATAATATGTAGTTGTTTTTTTGTTTTTTAATCTGTTAAATCATAATGTCCATGTTAGATAATGCATTTTCATATAGAGCTACACACTTTAGATGATGAGCCTCTGTAGCTCTGTAGCAACACGTACCCCATGATGTGTGAGTGAGTGGGGTGCTGGGAGCAGAAGTGAAAGTCCATTTTAAAAGTGCAGCGCTGATACAGAAATAGTCATTAACATCTACAGATGAGGAAGAAGAGGAGAAGAGGGGAGCTAAACAGGGACGACTAGACTACTACTCTGTCTGTCGCAACCCAGTCATCTGTCTGTCTATCCATGCATAGAGCCAGCTGCCAGGCCAGAAGAAGACATCACTCTGGACTGACTGACGCCAGAGAGGAGAAGCCATGTTTAGGAACAGGGCCACTTTAAGTTTTCCCATGTAGTGAGGGAAAAGTTGGCTTTATGGGCTTATTTAGGACTTATGAAAATAACTCCCATGATTAATGATTGGTAATTCTATATGAGCTTCTCTAGATTCAAGACACAGGACAGCTGTCCTTGGTGCTATGCATCCCCTTTGCCCCCCACGTACAGTACACCTCTTTACCGCCTCTGACCCAGTCTCCAAGTGTATTAATAATATACAGTCCACCAAAGCAGCATCCCAGTAGAGTGGAGTAATGTGAGAAATGCATTCACAAAACAAGCTAGATCTTATCACCTACTATTCTTCACACTGTCCACTTCATCTTATTAATCTCCATTTCACCATATGGAGACGTATAAAGAAAAAAAGTCTAAATATAAATAACAGAAAAAAGAGAAAAGATAACGGGTAGTCTAATAAGTAACAAAGATCAACACAAGTAGAGCTGAAAGAAGGCCTATTTTGCTTATTGTGACAAAGTGAGACAAACAAATCTCTTCTTTTTAACGTGTGCGTTATATTTAACTGGCATTTTGCTGAAGTTAGCACCCTGTAATAAGGGAAACACTGAGCAGCTAAGCTAGCTCTGATACTCATATTTCCTCAGCTACAGAAACAGAAAGGGGGGCCTAAAAAAATGATGACATAGCTGTAACACCTGACCCAAGTCCTGATTGGGTAGCTGCCCTGACACAGAACGTCTGCTATTTAACACAGTGACTTAATGGAGTGAGTAGGTTTATTTCAAACCATAATAAAACAAAGTTCAGGATAAAACATCTGGTTTATATTGCGATCTAGGCAAATTAAATTATATTTTAAAAAATCGGCAGACCCCATAAACTAACAAGACCATTTGGTGAAGGTGAAGAACTATGAGCAAACATACAGAGGTATGTGTAGCACCAAATATACACACATAACCTTCAAGCACTTGGAGGGTTAGGAAGGTTAGGAAGTGAGGTTATAAGTCAAGGCACTGACTGACAAAGCTTCTGAATTTAGCCTGTAGTTTATTTAGAGATTTAGATTATCTACTGAATACAGGGTGTGTGTGAGAGGAACTATAAAGAAAGGATAGGAGGTGTGACGCGTCTGTACATAGCTGACGTGTACACACTTTTATAATTAGCAGCCCAATAGATGTCAGGCAGGCACAGCTAGGGTACATATGTGACATAAATACACACATGGTGAAAAGCACTGATACTTGACACTGGCATGTATGTGTGCTTAACTTTTGTTGTTAATACACACAGATATACAACACATATATACTGTATGTATTACATTTTAAATGATTAAATATTAAATGATTCAGATAATCAAACAAATTTTAATATTACAAAAAGATAACCTGAGTAAATACAAAATGCAGTTTTTAAATAATGATTTCATTTATTAAATGGAAAAAAAGCTGTACAAACCTGCCTAGTCCTACGTGAAAAATAATTGCGCCCCCCCCCCCCAAACCTAATAATTGGCCACCCTTGGCGGCATCAACTTCAATCATGAATTAGTAATAACTGGCAATGAGTCTATCACATCACTGTGGAGGAATTTTTGCCCAGTATCTTTCTTAATGTCGAATCATCATGAACACTGACCTTCACTGAGGAAAGTGAGGCCTGCAGTTCTTTAGATGTTGTTCTGGGTTCTTTTATGACCTCCTGGATGAATTGTCATTGTGCTCTTGGGGTAATTTTGGTAGGCCGGCCACTCCTGGGAAGGTTCCCCGCTGTTCCAAGTTTTTTTTCCATTTGAGGATAATGTTTCTCACTGTGGTTCACTGGAGACTCAAAGCCTTAGAAATGTCTTTATAAACCTTTCCAGACTGATACATGTCAATTACTTTGTTACATATTACATATTTATATAATATATACGTATCTATCTCTACATCTACATCTATCTATTATATAAATATGTATAAATAAAAGAATGAAAAATGAATGTACATTTAGTAGCATTTTAATGTTTTTTTTAAATAAAAAAACCCACTTACAAATTGAAAACAAACTAAACTAACCAATTATTTTTCTCAGAACTTCTAGTACTTTCCAGAGAAGAACATGAAAGCTGCAACTTAATGTGTGCCAAACTCCTTAAGCTCCTCCTATTCTCACTATAGTCTGTCTCACACAAATCAATTAGAAAGGTCCTGAGAAACTGTGTTGAGTTGTTAACTTCTGTGGTTTGTGTTTCTGCTTGGAACAAGATGTTGGGTCAGGACATATTTTTAAAATTATCAGAGAAATAAACAGGGCAAGAAATTGAGGATTTTCATGGACATTATTCTTCGCTCTGAGCCTGAAGATCTTTAAGCTTTCCCACCTACTCCTTTTACAGAAAAAGGAAAGATCATGCTGAGGAGAATGTTTTTAATCCACCTTTTACCTTGTAAATGATTTTTGTCAGAAAATACTGAAAATGCACTATAGTTTCCCAGAAAAGAAACAAGCTAAACCAGACGTAAAATTAATCAATGACAAAATTACTGTTAACCGCATAATCGACTTTAAGCATTATCTAAAACAAAGGCACATACACAAGAACAGGTTAATTTGATCACATTTCATTGAGTAGGATTACTTCATAGTCCCTCAAGTGTAAGATTAGAGAAAGTAAATTATGTAACATTGATTTAAACAGATTTATATTTTGCAACATAGCAACATGAAAAATATTTGTTTTATGGAAAGATGAATGAAATTAAATGGTTATGAAATGCCAATTTGAAATGATGTAAAGTCTCTCTCTTCCCCCTTCACTTTCTTTCTCTCTTCATCTCCCTGTCTCAGAGGAGGGTGTGCAGCATGCTAATGAAAAAGTAGACCTAATATGTTTTCCCCGAGTCCATCTGGTAATAATTGTAGCATGTAGCAACCGTAGCTGTGTTTGGATAAAGCTCTGACATACATGGGCCTCTCTGACGCTCAAGGAGTAAATGTGTGTGCGTGGGAGTAAGAGAAACAGAGAGAGGAAGAAAAGAGCATGTAAGCAGTGAGTGTGTATTACTGTGTGCGTGCGTGCTCGTGTGTTTTCCAAGCTGGTGGGTGATGGGCCAACGTAGCTAAATCAACTTTATCGTCAGCACACTGTTTTACGTAGAGAAGCAAAGACCAGAGCTGGGCCGAGCGTGGGTGGTTGGGTAACCTCTGCTTCTTTGGAGCATTAGTGTGACTCAAGGTGATTATTAGTGACATCTGATGATGCACAGGCTGTTATCATAAAGCCAAACACAGACATCTGGAGAAACACAGGTGTCTATATTTTACTGAACACTGCCAGAAAGAGCTAAATAAAGTTGGTTTCCAAAATGTTACTTGGACAACACGTATGGTTCAAAATTAGGTCACTGTAAAACAGAAATAATTCAGCTCATAACTGGCAGAGAGATTGCCCTCAAAATATCCTCCCAGAAGTATGTCTTGTTGAACTGTTCTGGAGCAAGACACCGACTCACAATAAATCAACCTTCATATCTCTCAAATCGGGGGGCCTCAGACCTCAAGAATTCCTAGAAGTCTCAACTTCCAGGAAGGTCCGATGCATCCTTACATAGGGATTGAGGTCATTTTACAACTATCTCACTTCAAAATGCGACAGTGAGAGGATGATATTATAAAAGCACAGTAGGTTAAGCCCTATAGAGTCTGTGTGTTATCCTGTTCTCTACAAAAATCCTATGGGACAGAATCACATCAAGTGGTGGCCTGGTAGCTCAATGGGATAAGCATCAGACAGGGATGCAGAAGGTGGCTGGATTGTATCCCAGCCCAGACTCCTAGCCCATCCCCCATACCAGGTGTGTCCTTGAGCAAGACACTCAGCGCTAGCTCCTTGTAAGTCGCTTTGGAGAAAAGCGTCTGTCAAGCAAAGTAAAGCAAAGTAAAGTAAAGTGTGTTTTTGCATTATTTGTCTGTTACATATAGGATTCTTATTAAAGTGTCACAGAGTCGATATAGACTTACATTCACTGTATTCAAACAAGACTAAACCAAAAACTAAGGGTGACAAGTGACACATTCTTCTCCAAGTCTCTATCTTGTGACTTACTGGCAGTGCCAGTTGGAGTAGGTGGGAAGGGAGTGGAACATGAAATCTTTATAAAGACCCTTTGTACTGAGAGGTCACACATCCTCTGTTTGGGGCATTTGCAAGTTGGCAGATTAATGGGCGCAGGAACAGACAAACAGACAAGCAAACAGCACAGCTTACTGAAAATGACAATGGGATGATAAAAGATGTCCCATGATCATGAGATTCCTTTGATATGATGTGAAAAATCAAACACAGTAGTTCTGGAAAATACAGTAATCACACATCTTTTTTTTCCTTTTTTTCCCCCCAATTTCACTTACTGATATATTAGGTATTTAATCCAAGTTACTTAAAAAGCAGCACAACATACTGTATTCCTTAAACAACAAAAAGAGGGAATTGTCTGGGGGTTTCAAACTATAGCAACCTTTTCTCCTAAAATAACCATGAATGACAGATACGGCCTGATCGAACCACAACTTTACCTTAAAGAAAATAAACATTTCTGTATAGATTAACCAAATATATTATAACATTACAATTATGATTACTAGATGGACCATCAACAGGAGAATATTTGTTCTGAAGCAAAGGCTCTTCATTATTATTTGTGTTTGTTTTCCTGATGGTATAGCCCTTTCCTATTGTGCCATTTTACAGTAATACTCAACTACTTGTGGAGAAAATCCATCTCCTTTGTTCTCTTATGTAATAAGGATTGGGCTGATCCCTGTACATGCCTGCACAAATGAATATTTTCAGTATTTTATATAACTTCATCTGCCAAGCCAAAGACAGTGGGAAGGTATCAGAGGAGAGGTAGAGCATCCTGTACAGACACTCATTTCCTTTCAGGCTCTCTGAGAGTGAGCGTGTTGAACTCTCCACCTCTCTCGTCTATTTAGTGAACACTCAGGAAGGCCAATCAGCCAAAACACAATTCAACTGTACAGACGTGCAAACATGTTTCTGTACTACGACACAGTTAACCTGGTTTAACATTAGTTTATTTGTTGGGACTGAGACTGAGATCTGCTTATTTAACGTGTCTAATACCCATTTTAGATCAACACAATGTCCAAGCATAAACCTGCTTCAGGTTTTATATCTGACCTGAGTCAATGGAACACACTTTCAGATCTAGGGAACAGGCATGGTAATGTGTTTAATATTAATGACGCTTCACCATATTTTCACCAAACACCTGACCTAGCAGAATTGAAATGAAAAAAAGAAGTATCTGGAGAAAATCCAGTCGCTACACTTAAAGGCTGTTCACAAAGGCTTGCATCAACCTCCAACTGGCTACACCCAATGATTCCCTAATATCTCTTCATGACTCTGCTATATTGTGCGTCTTTGAAGTCTTGACCTGTAACACGATGACTCATACAAACACTTTCAGACAAACTGCGTTGCACTTGGTCTGAAGAATGGAAAAAAAGAGAATGTCAACTCTGCCTGCATACTTTAATACCTTTGCACACTGCTTGCATGACTGTACCACTTTTAAAGAAAGATCATGGCAGTTTGGTGTTAGATTGACCCTTATTTAAGGAGGCTTTTGTTATTTACACTAAACTCTGAAAGACTGGCAAAATGCCGCCTCAGTAATGTTTTTACACAGCTGCTGGCAACCCCAGTATTAGAGATGTGACGCTTTACATG
Organism: Sandelia bainsii; assembly: GCA_032362345.1. Taxonomy (NCBI): domain Eukaryota; kingdom Metazoa; phylum Chordata; class Actinopteri; order Anabantiformes; family Anabantidae; genus Sandelia; species Sandelia bainsii. The sequence goes on from JAUMHL010000025.1 coordinate 16,734,896, forward strand.
AAGTCTATACTGATATACAGTATAACTCACACATCAGAAATACATTGCATTTAGCTTTCAAAACTATAATAGTGGATGAACCAAGAATTGATGTGCTTTTGTTAGTTTCATACATTTACCACAAGATTCAGAGTACAGAAAAGTTGTTCTGCGTCGAGTACCACATGACCATAAATGATTACTGTCAAGGAATTGGTTTCCTGCAAGCAATAAGTCTCCTCCAACCTACATGGGAAAGTCTCCCATGGAAAACAACCCTGGTGGCTGGTCTCACAATTAAACAATCAAAACTTCACACGTCTTCTTTCCTAACTAAGCCGCATCTCCTTATATACAAACATCCTGCCCCATGTCAGTGTCATACTTTGTACACAGGATGACACGACACCAAATTGGCACAATAATCCCACTTTGAATGGTAATGTAAAAGGGGCTCTTCCTCTTAAGTATACAGAGTATTATACCTAGCTAAACAATGAAGATAACAGCTGCAGTATACAAAAGAAATTAGCCATACATTATCCAACTCTAGAATAAAATGAAAAAAAAATTAAAAAGTTTCAAGTAGATCAGGTCATGAATTCATAAAAATTTATTTGTCAACACGAAACACCAGGCTAAATATATAGCATGTTGCATATCAAAACAACAGTTCAGCAAAGTTTCAAATAAATTTAACCAACTTGCCAGATGCCATGTTCATACTACATTTTCCACCCTGCTATGCTCCTAGCAGAGTTTGAAATCTCAACAGGGCTAACCTCACAAAGAATCCATTTACTCCGATTCATGCATGCTCTCACACACACTCATACATACACACACATTCGGTCTAAACTCTTACCGAACTTGAACTCCCCCAAAACCCTGTAGTGACCGCATAAAAAGTAGTTCTCAGGGTACAAACTTGCCCAAAATAGACCATAAGTACATGGTACTGCTATCTGGTGAGGGAGATTATAGTTTAGAATGGTTACACAAACTTGCATGAGCAAAAACACACACAGATACACATGGCCTGTAATGAATTCAGTATTATGACTTAGGAAAAGAGGAGAGCATTGTAAAAATAACTCATTATATGAAAAAGCCGTTTAAGTGCACTGTAATCCATGCCTAAGCATTGTAATATATCACCAGGGCTATTGTGTTCCTAATCAATCATTATACTGACACACAATTTAAGTATCATAGATTTACAGTACATCTAAACAAAGGATACAGCAAAGTACTGTTAGTGACGATGAAGGAATGGTCTCAAAGCAACAAGTTATTAAATTAGCAATTGGAAGTGATAATCGTCCTCTGATAATGACTCATAGCTATATACAAATCTAAAATGTACAGATAAAGAAAATATGCAATAAAGGCCCTTACAACCTCTAATTTTAACCATTATTTCACACAAGCACTTCTGAAAATATGGGTCAGGACCTGAAAAGAGCCACAAACTTGTTTCTAGCGGGTTCCCGCATGAAATAAGTAGTAATATGCTTTCACAAGCAAGAAAAGAAATTCTGTCCCTTCCTGGAATTGGAGGGAAAAAAATTGAAGGGACGTCCTCCAAGAGCAGTAGTTTTCAGAATAGCTAATCTGTGTACAGGAAACAGGCGCTAAGACTTCTGGCGCTAGTGGGCTAAGCAATCAAAACAATCTCTCCATCTTCTGGTTGAGGAGAAAGGGACCTACGCCAGACTCTTCAACACACATCACACTAATCAGAGTAGAGGGTGAATAGAGAGGAAAGGAACAAGCATAAGAGATGCATAGAATGACAGGGAATGAGGTGGATCAATAAGATAAAAAAAAAGGAGTTCCAAGAGAGGAAGAGAAAGTAGGAGACAAGTTTAGGAAAGACAGAAACAGATCTAGTTATTTTCTTCTTCCTTCCTTGCATCTGCTTTTTTTTTTTTACAACTTTCTCTCTTCTATCTTTTATCCTCTTATGCTTTTCATCCCTTCTTCTTGTCTTTTCTCATTTTCTTGTCTTCACTCTTATCTAAACTCCTTCCCACCCCACTTCCCTCTCGCTTCCAGGCTTTTCTCTTCTCTTCCATTTGTGTGTTATGAGTAGGAGTTGGGGAGAAAGTACGTGGGATTTTCCCACAGCTCTGCAAGACCAGACCCAGCCCCCCACCACCCACACACTCATTTTCTGTCTCTCCTTCCACTCCCTCAGTCTCATGTCAGAGGGGAGTCTTGAGGAAAACCACTCATATTCCACCGCTATGTATTCTGGATGCTTGATGGAACATTATGCCTCTCGTTGTTCCACAGACATCAACTGTGTGCTGCTATAGTAACACAATAATTGGAAGAAGGTTATAGGACAAAAATCTCTCTGCCTCAGTTATTAAACTTTTTATTTGGGAAAGCCTACTACAATCTGACAAAAGGCTTGGTTTCCAGAAGAGGACAAGTCTGGTCAGAAAGTATATGAAGAATTTTACACTGATTTCCCAAGGTCATAAAACATAGCGCAGCTTGTTACTCCATTTAGTAATCCATTTTCTGCCAGCTTATTCAGGTCTGGGTAATGGTTACAGCAGGGTAAGAGCTGGTTTATGGTCTCTCAGAACTAGTTTGCAAGAAGTGCGGCACAGCCACGTCAGAAATCAATCATCACACTGAAAAGCTGTGAAAGACCAGCCATGGTTGAGACAGGAGAGATTGATAAGAACAGGAATAACAACACACGGTTTTAGACAATCCCAAAGGGTGACATTCATGGAGCTGGACTTGACTACAAATGAGCGATAGAAAGAGAGGTGCAATATTGCATTCTTCTCTCAACTTCACAGGGCTGACTAATCTTGGTGTGAAGTATGAGTCAAAGTCAAGAAATCATGTGACAGAGACGCTCACATTTCATGTCAGAGACGTCTGTCTGTGTGTGTATGCAAGTATGACACAATATCCAACTTCTTATTGCATTTTCTGGCATGGTGGTACATCCAGTCCCTCTAACACACATTGACAGGTGTCAAGGAGGCACCCTTATGAGATGCCAAAACATCCTCAACTAGTTCCTTTTGACATGAGTAAGCAGAGTTTCTAATCCAAGCTCCTTCTGAATGTCAGAGCTCTTCTCCAGTTGCTAATGGTATGTCAAGACACCCTGCAAACAAATGTAATTTTGCCTGCTATTTTCCCCATTCACATTCTTTCCCAGGACATGAATATAGGTGAGGGCTGGCACTTGATTTGACAGGTAAATCAAAGAATTCACAGTCTCAGCTCCTTATTCACTATGCATGTCTAGTGCAGTGCCTGTATCACTACAGATGCTGCCAATTTGACCAACCAATTAATTTAACTTCACTTATGAAAATAGGCCCAAAGATGTTTGGGTCTTTCCTTGGCTACTTCCTCGACTTAAAGATGCAACCCAAAAAGCAATCCACCCTTTGCAGAAGAGTACAATGGCCTCACTCAGAACAGGGAAGTTATAGTGATGTGGCTCGACCAACTCCTCTATCACAGCTATTCAGCAGTAGGTTTTGTGGTACCTGTCATGGTAAACAACCCTCTGGCTGCCTAATGCTCCTGATGCTGGACCCACATAGTGAAGGCCCTGCATTACATTATTTCTTGACCCATAACCCCACGAAAGACGACCATCAAATACAGCATATAAAGTTCCAGAAAATATCAATCTGATTTTGTTCGTGTAAAACAGACTAACACTCAACTAAGCAGTGCCGTTTTGTGTGCAATAAGTAGGACGTGTATTTAGCCATGAAAAAGCTGATACTGTGGCTCGAGTCTCTTAGTGCAGCCGCGCTACATGAACATGTTACCACCTGTTTGTAAAGGTTATGATTTGAGGGTATAATTTACCTCTGCTGCCTGGGTCTCCTGGTGCAACAGTGTCAGTCCCGTCAGGTCTTCCAGGAAAGAGTGGGAAGAATTGAAAACCTTGGACAGGAAGTTGAAGCCTTCCCTTTCATAGTGGTCCAGGACCTGGACAAAAATAATTTAACAGGAAATGTGATGTCTTCTGCTGACAATACATCTTTTCTTAAGGAAGCATTTACACTATAGGACATTCATTGTATTTAATTAAGCTTCAGCTTACATATCATATTATGGAGCCTGTGTATTGAGCTTTTAGTGATCAACAATAACAACTGACCATCATAATCATCACATACAGAAAATATCCCAACAGTAATTCAGAAAAAGAGAAAAATTAGTAAATGCGTTTATAAATGTTCTATGTAAAGTATATTGCACTCGTGCAACTACAGAGACATTTTACATGTGCAATACTGATTTATCTTTTTTTTTTAAATATTATCTTAAATGGATATGGAAATATAGGAAAAAAATTACCCTTAGAATTTTTCATTAAGATGTACCATTTCAAACCTCTCTACTTAGGTGCAGAAGTTTAAAAGACAATCATTAAAGGGTAAAAAAAAGTTCCCTAACGTAAATGCCCATCTCTACTGTTTACTGCACTTTCAACTAAAATAATACCTGAACACTGAATTTTTTTTAACATGATGTGTATAGTTGGATTGGGGAGATTCATGCTAATGCGTCACACAAGATTTCGACTTAAATGAAACACATTATGAGATGGCAGAAGTGCAACATTCCCTCAAAAGCAGATAACAAATTAACAGGAAAAAACAAAAAATGAACTTTGTTGGCCTGGTCCTCAGGCAGAACGTCTGCAACACCACAACTCAACACCTCCGCAATCATGCCAAAATGATTTACCTTGATCTCCTACCAGTACTGACTTCAAATATCCATACCCTCTTTTCAAAACACACACACACACACAGATCCTCAGCCCTCTTAACTACCTTCCTAAACTTGGCCAAGCCTTTCATGGACGCCCACAGACCCTCCTCTGCAGGTGTAAGATTCCCTCTGATTCAGACATCAACACACTCCCAGCATTGCTGCCGGTGTGTGTGTGTTCAGACTGACCTGGCGTCTAGTGTTGGAGTCAGTCACACCACACACACAATACACACCGACGTGTCCCTTGTTCAACTTTTCAACCTCTCTTTTCTTTCCTTACTTCTCCTTTATTTCTTTGATTCTCCACTTCCATCCACTGGATCCGTTACATGAGACACCAACAGCCAAAACCCACTTTGTTGAAATATAATAGCTGCTCATGACACATAAAGTAACTTGATATCTGTGATGATCTTATGATAACATTAATAAAATCACCACAAGCAATGCACACAGACACACACAAAACAACAGTGGACATATAAGACTGAAATAATGAGACTGAAAATACTGGTGGTGACTGGAGTCGCAGATTATGACAAAAAAAACTTATACTTAGATTATTTCCTAAATTTGATTTATTTATTGCAAATTAGATTTAATAGCAGTTTTATGTCATTAGAAAGTTGACATTGATACAGAATTTGCTTTCTGCAGTTAGAAAACCTGACAGCAGAAGAGAAAAGCATTTAATGATTGAATAATTCAAACTCTGCTGTGGTAGCGTTAGCATGAATGTTTTTTGGCTATATTAATGCTGTATATACTGTATGCAATAAATAAATATATATATATAAAATAAATAAATATAAATGTTAAGTACTGTGTATGTAGTCAGAAAGAGAATGATTTAAAAGATTTTGCAGTGTTTAGCAGCTGCTAATGGATTTCAGAAGTGATCAAATGCTGCTGACAGAAAGCAGCAATAAAAAATAAACAAACAAAAAAAACTGGAAACACTAAATGATCAACATCTGGACTAGATGTTGTGCTACACATAGAGAATGTATATAAATACTCGTATGGGGTACATATGTACATATGCACTTGCCCTAAAGCTTCCTTCCTTATGCAGCCACATAAATGTCTCCCCTCCAAATTTATTTGACAGTGGCAATGTCTTCTTTTTGAAGTTGTTTGTGGATCTATCCTGTGGAAAATGAAAGGATCACACTACGGGCTGTGTGTCCTTTTTTGTGTGTAGCATCCCCAAACATATCAAACACACACTGGGTGGTCCTGGTGGCTCAAACAAAAGTTTCAACTTCAATTGTACGCATACAAACATAGTGAAGCGATCCAATGCATACCATATATAGCAGATGTTTTAGACTAAAAATCACAAATTTATTTACTTATCAACTATTAAAAAAATTAGATAATTAACTGTTTAAGTAGCAGCAGCAGCAGCAGCTGATAGCGGTGCCAGTAAGGATATAAGGGGAGATATTGGTTAATGTTATGAATGAAATGCTTGAAAAAGGTTCCTAGTTAACTGTTGTTCAGTGAAGCAGCCCTTACTGTACACCTATGAGTAAACAGTTTCTGATGACTCAGTGGCTTTGACTTCCCTCCTTAACATTTATGGTCACTGTGCCAGGTTAGACTTTTTCCTTGAAAACACACGTACTGACTCATTAAGTAAGTGTAGTTAAAGCTCTGTGGTTGCTGTACACACATTATACCCAAGCTAACAGTATACGTATAAGAAATAAAACATAAAGAGTTTCAAATTGTTGACTATCAAAAATGTTTTTTGCAGAAATTGTACAAAGTTTGAAAATAATTACTGGTAGAGAGAGAATTATAGATCAGAATTAAAGTTGACTCAGACATCACCACTGTCAAAGCTGGAGTTGCCATGTACAACAGTGCATATGACAACATGAGTTTTTAAATACTGAGATTGATGAAATAAAAACATTTATCAAATGAATATAAAACCTCCTTGAATGATAAAAACATGGTAGCGCCTTTATATAAAATGTGACGCAGTGATGCTGAGCACAAGAAAAGTTTTCACAAGGTGAAAATAAAGTATCTTAATAACTTATCCGCATTGTCGCTGGTTCACTTTCTGTGGATACTGAGCCTTCAGTCTAGTTGTGCTATGAAAGGTATTTGTGGATTTAAAAAAAAACACGAACCATCGCGCTTCTCTTCCCTCTTTCTTCATTCCTAAAATGCCGTTCCCTTGTTTCTCCGGGAAAATGCCGTTTAGAGAAAGACAATTATTGAAAACTATTCTTGCAGCATCAGACTGCAAACGTGCCGTTTTCCTCTCCCAGGACACCATCTACGTGGTGCGCGTAAAGTACTGACTCGGGCAAAGTGAAAGTGATTATATTAGGAGCAACTAATTGTTTCAGCTCTAAAAAGTATTGTTGATAAAAATTACAAAGCCATTGAATTCAGAAGTAAAACTACTATCACACTGAACAGCAGCCTTCAGTATAATGATACAAGTCTTGTAATGCAATCAGATATTACTCTGAAAGGTTTGAAGTCTTACACATATTGACTAAGCCTCAATGAGCCACATCTGGTGCTGGATATAATACACAAGAAAAAGTTACCTGCACACTAGAAACTGATTTCTGTGACCATGTATGTACTGTAAAAGTAAGACAGTCACAGTTATCAAAGGTTTAATGGACACTGTATTATATACAGCGCTGTATTAATGAGCACTTTAGTGACTTTTCCAGACTTTGCACTACAAATGTTTTGTGTTTTTTTTGCTATAAATAGCTGTAGCATATCTGGTAGTGTTAGTACAAGTAGGTGTAGTAAGAGTTGTCTGGCATGGTTTTAGACAAAGCCACGTCAGCTGTGATTTACTCTTTGGTGTGTAGTTTTATTGGCTTGCTGGCCCAGAAAGAATGAGAAAAAGCACACACACACACACACACACACACACAGTGAAAAGCCCCAACTCTACAGGAACTGCTCCAGCCCAGACAGGGGCTGAACTGTTTTGTTTCCATAGTGACTGGGCAGCACACAGCTGACTGCAGCAGGAATACACACAGACAGACATGCACTCACTCACACAGACACGAGACAAAAACGCGCACACACACACACACACATTACAGTGAATCGACTGAAAGATGGACAGTGAGATCCACAAAGGCAGGGCAGATTTGGCAGAGGGAGAACAGGAAGGGAGAGAAGGTGAGACAGATTTGGCAGAGGGAGAGCTGAAATAGGAATAGGCTGGTAGAATAGAAGAGAGTGAGACAGATAAGCAAATGCAAAACAGTGAGGGAAAAGGTGCGTAGGTGGGATTAACTGAATCAAAACATATTCACCAATTTCACTACACAACCTTTATCCCTGCTTTATCAAAGGATTGTCTTTCTTAACTCGTGTTGTTCATTGTTCCTGACTATACAGGCTTTACCCAATCCCTTCAGACCATATGAACCCTCTGTGCAGACCGAATAATCTCATCAGTCACACGGCAGAAACATGACACCTTAAGATGGGTTGGAACTTTTTTTCAGAAGCAGCGTAGGTGGAGCAACTTTAAACTTTTAGAGGACAAGTGAGCCAGCTCCCTCCCCCTCTCTGCCTCTTGGTTTCTCGCTCTGTCTTCACATGAAAGTGATAGATCTGGGGCTTTATGACCTCTTTATAGACACAAAGACTGCATTGAGATCAGGGGAGAATGAGAGAGAGTGAACCCCTCATAACAACACCCTTTCTTCAGCACTGCACTTCCTCTCTTTATTTCTCCCCTCCCCTTCTGCCTTTTCTCCCTTTTTTTTCTAACTTTCTCCCAGTTGTGGATTTCTCTCCCTCCCACCCTTTCTTACACTAATGTACATCAACCAATCACATCTCCAGATGCTACTAACCACACGACCACCTGAGACACAGACTGAACAGTTGGCTGTAGCAGGAAGGCAATATCTCCCATCACAGTTAACCAATTTGGGATATGCAGACCCTTCAACAACCCGTCTTTATCCAAACACACACACACACACACACTGCAGTGGTGGGAACTAATTCCACTTATACGACAGTCACTGACATCAATGAGCAACTGCCTGATTGTTACCATATGCTTTTACCAGCTTTTCTCAGTGTGTGCGTTCAGTATTCCTCAAGGAACAATATTTCAACACAGTTCTACCGACTTAACAGTGTGGAAACGGGAGAGATGGGAATCCCCCTATTTCTGCTAAGGCTGCAACTTGTGTTTCAAAACAATGTTAGTGCACAGTAACAGAATCTAATCTGATAAGTAAATCAAAACTTTCTTATCTGCATCTATGTTTCAGTCTTTCTAGCAAATTTTTGTTTACCTTCAAAACAGTCTTGTTCCTAAAACTGGACTTAAAAACACATAAGCAACCATTCAGTTACTATTTGGGAGACTTACAATGGGTGAGCAGGCTGTGCACTTGTCAAAGGCCAGGCTGGCAGGCAGAACATTGTCGAACCTCGAAAGGAAGCCTCGGATCTGAGGAGACAAAAATCAACAACTCATAAACTTAGCTGACATGAAACAGAGGACCAGGATCACTCTTCAATAACCAAAACCAGATTCGCATTATTTATAAATACTGTACATTTAAATTATGTGAAGACAAAAAACTCTAACAACCAGCACAAGCTGATGAAAATACAAAAAAGAGTTATAAGGAGTAAGTGCCTTTCTGACACATAATCTCTTACAAATTAGACACTAAGTATCCTTTAATTCTTGTAAACAAAAGTAAATGTAACAGTAGTAGAGGAACAAACAATAAATGTGGCATCTTAAAGTTAGAAAGCAGTTTGACTGTCTGTGGTTTCCACATTTCAAAAATCATGCTGAGATCGCCCTCTGCTGCCAGAGAGACGACCATTTCCAGCACATGTCTTAACTCCTGAAAGCCTTCAATCCTATTTATGGCTACAGTAATTATGGCTAATTACTGACTAAAGAACCATTTCCATGCACACACACACACGCGCACACAAACACACACACACACACCAACAGCTCTTCAGCAGCACATGCTGAAACACCACTCATCACCAATATATTCCTTTTATTGCTTCCCTCCTCTTCTTTTATACCCATATCCTCTAGTTTTTTTTAAATAAAAGCTTCACTCATTATGTTTTTTGGTAATGCACATAGGCCAGAGCATGGAATTGCTTCCTGACTGTAATTATCTGCTCGTGAAGCCGACGAATGTATCGAACATTTGTGACCAATTACCACAGCAAGTGAACGGGGACAGAAATGAAAAGCTTTCAGTTCTTGGCTCTGATATTTAGGTGTAAATTCCCCCCCTTTTTAATAATTTTCCATGGGGCCAAATTTACACTAGCAAGGGCTGTGATAACCTGAGGATACAGGGTTAAAATATGCATCTGAGACTGTGTGACTGATAATCAAGTATAACATCGTACAGTGCTTCAACCTGCAAAACATTTAAATTTACTACATCTTACACAAAGGCCGGAAGCTCATTACATTTTTTTCACTTCATTCATATCTTCTTGCTTTTTTTATATATCTTCCCATCTGTGTGATGTTCATTTCAATTAAAATACCATATTCAAGGACACAGAGAGACATAAAAATGTAGAAAGACTGAAAGCAGCAGTAACAAGAAGCACAAATACAACACTGATGTGAAAAGAAACCTGCCAGAGCAAGCATGTCCAGTGGCTGGATTGAAAAATGAAAAGGGTGAGTGGCTGAATGAGTCAGACCAATGGGTGAGCGTGGGCAAGTGAGACAGACTTCAACAGACAGACTTCAGTCCACTTTAACAGCACATAAATTGAGGAAAAGGGTTCAGACATGTGTGTATTGTGAATATACTAAATAATGCGTTTGCAACCAGTCTGCTGCTTACTGTGATTATACAGACAAATGTGCACAGTTCTCATTTTTACATTGTATAGTGAGAAAGAAAGAAAAATGAGTTCAAGCAGCAGAGAGGCAGCAGTTCTTCGTACATGAAACCAAAGTCATATAAGAATGCAAATCATTAACTGCTTTAGTTCTGGAGTCCTAAGTTATACAGTGAACACTGTAAAGCCCTTGTGAGATTTGTGATTTGTCAAATTGGACAAGTTTAAATAAAGTAACCATCAAAATGTTTCTGTTGTCGAATTCAAATTTCAGGATAAAGGTTGTAGGTGGTCATCATTTACAAGAGAAAGAGGGTTATAGTACTTCAAAAATGTCAGGTTATATAGTCTTTGCACTGTACCTGTTCAGCAATGCACTCTTTATAAATGACCACAAGTTGTCACTGTGGTACCACAGAAAACAGCAGCTTCAAACTGCTCAACTGCAGTGAGTAGTATTAGCAGAAGACTGTTTGTGGAACAGACATTCCAGGCCTAATATATATTTAAAAAAACGGGGACACACACACACACACACACACAATTTACTTAGCAATTGTTTCTCTGGTCATCATTAACTTACTCCTTCACCTTTTGTTTCTCTACAGACACCCCAGACTCCCCATTTGCATCCCATTTTTCTGTGCTTATCTGGCTGAAATACATCAAGCAGCAGAGGTGTCAGGCAAATGGCAGAAATTCAGATTCTCTGGGTGATGAATACTGATGATGATGCAAATGGAGGTGTGAGATACTTAGATGTGTGACAGCAACCCATAAGCAAAAGGACACAGTATAGATAGCTGAAAATCATCTAGTATATTGCTTCATTCAGTCATCATTTAAACTGTGCTTTTTATGCTTTTAAACATTTTACATACAGTGTTTAATGGGGCTACCCTTCAGGGAATGGTCAACTAAGAGATGTTTTATTGATTATTTTTTTTGTCTGTATTTCTGGCTTTTAGTAATCACTGGAAAATGAGAGGCACATCTCTGACATTATGTTAATATTCAGACTTGACACTGTTTTGACATATGTTTCAATCAAATCAACAAACAGATTAGTGAAAGAAATCCAGTGACAATTAGGAATGTGTTAATGGACCTTTAAATGTGTTACTGTTTATAAATCCAATCCAGTGCTTGATTCAGGGAAAGGATCTCTAACAACAGTAGTCTCTCAACAAAATGGGTGACATACATCATTCTGAAAAACTCACAAATAGAGTTACACACAAAAATAATGGCCAAGGACAGAACATAGGACAACGGCTAGATGAGAGAAACACAAACACACACTTGTCTTACTTCTTCTGGGGATATTAGCTACTGTAAAAATGTACTGACCATAGCTAAATATTGTGTTAAGTTACTGAGCTCTGAATTTCGTTCACTAAAGTGCTTGAAAACTCACTGTTTCCAGCTAATTCTGGTGTGACCTTGAATGTGGTGCTCCTCGACCTATAGATCTGAATTAATTTTGTTCTTCATAACAGCAGCATTTCAGATCTAGTTGCAGTTTCTCATAGTGAGTGACAGGGCTTTATCCTTGGCCCGTCTCTCCTTTTGAGCACGCAAGTTCATAAAAGACTGAACGGGATTAATTCCCATAGAGAATACATAAAGACATGCATATCTGCAGCCGGAGTTTGCATATAATACATTTCTTCCCCTCACAGTTAATGGGATTCTTATTCTAGGTAAGACAATGCAAAGACCTCTATCTTCTCTTAATAAGTGTGTAGAGTCTCTTCATTAGGAGTCTTGAGATTGATTCTGATATTTCAATTTAACTCATCAAATGACCGAAATAGAAACCTGTGTGTGTTGTAATGTAATCCAAAACAACACTAATAACGTTCCTACTTCTTGAATCCTGTCATTTTAAACTGTAATGTAAAATTGTTAAAGTCAACGCTGTTATAGATGTGTTGATTCAACTCCATGTACTCCTGGCATCAAGGGTTTTTGCATTCTCTGATTTCTTCATCGCCTCTCTGGAACACTTTCATCAGAGACGATGACCCTGTGGTTCACTTAGAAAATCTGCATTTATGCTTTTTTTGTACTTACTGGTCTGTATAGTCAGAGTATTTACATTTTTGTTTGGTCACTGGCCACTGATGAGTGACTCCCCCTTTACTAGGCACACTTGCAATATCAAATGCAATCAAATACAACCAACTCAGCCAATTTCACTTTTACCTTTAAAAATAATGTTTAGTTTTGAAGTGCACTGTAAGAGAGGGAGGAAGAACATTCTAAACATTTTTCAATATCATGCAGTTCAGAACAACACCACAACTAACTCTAACAAATTATAACCTTTCCAGATGTACAATTTGTGGCAGATCTGTTGTAAGATGTACTGTACTTGCATTAGGTGACAAGTGTATGTCACCACACATTTGAAAATGCTGCAGTACATAACAGTTCCTCCCTGACAGTCATAACCCTACTGATAAAGTCCTATTCTTAAATGGCCAATTTTTAGTAACAAACCATTTTTGTCCTTGTGGCCTACAGTGAAACCACAGCTAAGTTAACTAAAACCCTCTTTGTGTTTGCCATGTTGGATTTTACTCTACAGTAACCCCATCAGTAGCCAGGGTGTACAATAAGAGAAAGAAAGATATTTTTAGAAAGATTTAATACATAGATAATGGGTAGGAATAAACGCAAGCACATATTAGGAGGCTGGCAGGTGGACATGGATAGGCAAACAGCACAGAATATCCTCTGTATAAAACATATAGATGTACTGGAGTGAGCTTGTGTGTATCTCTGACCTGATGTGGCACTAGACCCAGAGAGGTGGGAGGTTCATTCAAACGATCATCACTGCTGCTGGCCACTGCATAGCCTCTGTAGAAAGATAAAATTATATACTTGAAAGTATTTTTCAATTTGCCTTTTTGTACACGAATGTCACCCTGACATAGGCAATATCTTCCTGTCATGCATACAGTGCAAAGCCTTTTTCAATGTGAATTTAAATTAGAAAAGAAAAAAGTATATCTTGCTGAACAACAACCCACAATGTTACACAATTTCAGATTTTTCAGGTGGATTCATTTTATTATACAGCACATAAGTGGTTAAGTGGTAAAGTTGTACCAAATCTACAATAAACTGTACATGAATATTTGGCAACTGAGAACGATCTCCCATTTGCTTAGACATTAAAATATTAAAAATGTTCCCTGAAATCTGAAAGCTCCTGCTTACCAGTGAATCTAGCCAGATTTAAAAGAAGCAACTCTCTATGAATAACAATAACAGAAATATCAAGTCTCACACTGAGCTCAGAGTGTTTTTGCAAAGTAAGAAATATCTGTCAAACTGCTGCAACATTAATCCCTAAGTGACAATCCTCCAAAGCCCATGGTTGTTACAAAGTGAGATTCCATATGAAAGCTAGTGTAAGGACTTTAAGTAGGATAAACACATGGAGAAATGGGGTTTATAAAGAAAATAATAAGCACAGCTATAAAGTGGGAAAACAAGGACACAGAGGTGCAAGAGACTGAGTTTGTGTTGTAAAGGAAGGAGGTGAAGACACATGAAATGTGAAAACTCTCCTTCTCTCATTTGCTTTCTAAGCTTTTTATCCAGGACAGGCAGAGCAGCTCTGTGAAGGCTTATAACATCTCAAAACACTCCGAGAGAAAATGGCTGTCTTATCAGGCCCAGCAAGCGGCTACTTTAGTATGACTTTCAATGAAAACGGGCACACACAATTACATTTCACAAAGACACACCCGTGCACACGAAGACACACTTAATAGGCATGAAAACATCCCTATCAGTGTCTAAGAGTTGAAAATATCGAGCTAGTACAGATCGTCAAATCAACTTGAATCACAGTGTAAAAGCTTCTGAAGCGCAAAAGTGAGGGAGTGACTATAAACTGCAACAAAGCTTCCACTGCAAATAATAGTTTTTGGCCACAAGTATATTCTAGGGAGTTGTGATACAACCATCAAAAAGCAAAATAAATCAGTAAAAGCTTACTGAAAGTTTAGGAGCCACAACATCAAAGGCACAACATCCTTTAGTTTTAAGCTTGGAGTGAGATACCAGTATAAAGCTCTGATGAGGAGACATCAGACACCTATTGGCTGTATTAAGTTCAGTAGGGCAGAATTCTAAAAGTGTTACAACAATCTTTCATTGCAGTCAGATTTTACTGTGGAGTCGCACACAAAAAAATAAATCAAGACAATGATGTGAACTTGCTACTTTGCACAAGTAAACTCAAGCAGTTCTCAGGGAGCATCGAGAAGGACATGACAGAGGCAAACGTCTCTGGCAAAGTCCTTCAACACAGCAATGACATCAGCCGAGTTCAGGCTCATCATAAACAATCAGTACTTCTTCTCATGTTAACATCAAAATGAAAAAGTGCATTTTTTGTATAATACAAACTCGAACTGTCAGCAATATAATAAAATAAATACAAATAAATAGGAGAAACATGTAAAGTGTTCTTTTAAATAGTATACAGCTTCCTTACGTTCCCTTCTTTATAAGTTGGTGTATTTGTAATATTATCCATTACTCATATAGCACTTTGCTTTGCTTTAAAATCAAAACAATAAAAAAAACTATAACAATTTAAAAAAAAGTCTATTACAAGGGCTTAAAATGATCAAATCTGCAACGGTAAGTCACTGCAACATCTAGGAGCTCTGACTTCAAAGGCTCTATCAAATTAAACACATTTATAGTACTTGTAGACTTCTGTACTCAAGACTATATACATACTGTATCATGAATCTATGGCCAGACTAGTTCTACTACGATACAGTAACTCTGACTTGTCTTACCCTTCGCTGTGCTGCAGAATGGACACCATCATCTCTACAGCCAGGGCTCCAGCAATCATAGCGAGGCCTGGTCTGCTGACTGTGCACTGTTGATCCAGAGTCCGATCCCTGGTTGACTGGTCACAACAAAAAAAAAAAAAAAGGAAGGACAATGTCAAAAACTAAACTAACTGGCTATAAAGAAATTGCAATGACATCAGGCTAAAGAACCTCAGTCTGAATTATAAAATAAGGTGGACTAGAGTTTGGGCAAGTAGATTAGAACAAATTAAATGTATCTTTGATGGCAGAAAATCATTACATTTTATTTTTAACAGGTTACAATGATGCTCATATCCAAAACCGATGAAGGCGGTGTAATTACTGGACAGGCAGAGCAATGCAGTTTGTTGTATACTGACTGTTATTATTCTTTCAGTTAAGCAGCCTTTTAATGATAGATTGCAGTTTATCTAAATTGGATCAGTGTCTGTACCAAATTGCACTTCCTCTCATATTTGTCTGCAAATATGCTTACACTCTAGTGTAAGCTTTACAGCAAATCTGTTTCTTTCAATCAACAAACAATGCTCAAAGGACAACAAAACAAAAGCCGCTCATATCAAGAATGCTGTTTACAACTTTCTATTCATTCACTCACCAGGCTGAAATTCATATCTAATGCTTAGAATTTGGTGAGAGCAGGCTGTGCCTCTAATTCAAATGGTAATAATACTATAACCCATGACAGCAGGCTGGAGCCACATGGCATTTACAGAAGAAGTCAGAGCTGAATGAATGATGAATAAGCTGAAATTACTCATATCAAAAAGGTCATGAAAGAGGAAAAAATATAAAAAGAAGAAACAAAGTGTGACAGGTACAAAAAAAAAGACACAAGAAGATTGTGGGTGGCAAGTGGAAAGATTGTGTCAGGCAGTTCTCCCTTTCTCTTTTGTATTAAACATAGGATTTTAAAATGCTACAAGATTTACAGCTTATAAAAACACTCATAAAATAAAAAGAAAATCTAAATTTGAACAGCAGGTTTTAAACAAAGCTGACACTTGAACTCACTTTCTTAATCTCATCCAACAAATGGAAGTCCAATATTCACACTGTTTTAAAATCTCTGGCTCTTTAGCTGCTACAAGCTGGAATATGTTCCATAACTAGTTGCTGACATTGCCTGTCTGTTGTTAGCTGCTGAGCAGGTAGTGTACAGAGGGTTTACCAGAGCTTTTTTGCCAAAAATAGCTGCCTGCTGTAGCTGCAAACAAGACTGAAAAGAGACTGAAAAAATCCAAAATAAAGTAGAAGACTCTATAGAGCAGAGAGGAACTGCAGAGTTGTATTTAAATCTCAATATGAAAAATAAATTTTCATTAAAAATGAATGTGGACTGAAGAAAATATCTCTTTAGGTAAGTGTTGAGTGCATGCTTGTTAATTGTGTGTTTTTCCTCACATCTCCTGGTGCAACAACATCATTGCAGAAGTAGCAGCCCAGCTTGTGCCCTGGGATGTTGGAGAACAGCGAGGATCCGGGAACGGTGGGTGCAGGGCTGGCTGGTGTGGACAACGAAGAGGAAGTAGATGAACAAGAAGGGGAAGAGTCTGCCCCAGCAGACGCATTCTGACTGACGGGGGGTGTCTTCAGGCCGTGGCGCATCACAACAAATGTGTCAAAGCCCAGAGCAGCATTGACCACTAGCTGGAGAATTAGAGATAACAATTATGGTAAAAAACTATAATAATAGGTTTTACAAAAAAGCAATAAAAGAATAGCCTTGGCTTGAATAAGAACATTTTCCATTTTCCCTAAACACATAGCAAATTTCAACCAAACAAAAAAAGTTTGATATACACAAACAACAAGGACACCATGTATTGAATCATTTAAAAAAGAAAAACATGACGTAAACATGGAACGGCCTTTTTAAAATGTTGAAGCACATAGACTGTCGGAGAAACGGTGGAATTGAACTGTGAAGCCAATCTGTGTCTGAAAAAGCCCAAGACCACATATGGCCAAATAACCTCTAAGCTGAGCAGGCAGTGAAGAACATCTAACCAGCAGCCCCAAAACACTTACTGCATATACTGTGGCGATATCGGACTTGGATCAGTGATACTACTGGAGGGTTTACAAGTTCCTGACGCAATGTTCAATAAAGCCTGTGTTGCCTGGCAACTAATAGAATTCCAGCTGGTGAACACAAGATTTGGCCGATGTTACCGAGCAATTTCAGCTTCCTGGGAGAAAGATTAAATGGCTTCCAAAGTTCTAGCTTAATGTGGAACAAGAATAATATCATAAGTCATAAATGTTTCCTACCAAATGTGCTGCACTGTGACTCTAGGTTCAAGCAAACTTTCTGGAGGACTGCTCTACCAACTAAGTCACAGCCACCTCCTTGTTGTCATCTGCAGCAGGAAGGTGTTTTCGGTGGAGAAAACATCTGTACACTGCTCAGCAACATACAGCAGACAGACTCACACAGTGACTAGTTGGTGAACAGTGGAGCCTTTAGCAGATAGAGACAAGAGACAGAAGTTTCCCTCTGGATTTGGTAGAGGAACAGACTTAAAACTTAAAGTGTCATTATCAAACTTCCATTCCTCCAAACTCTGTCTCATTTTTAAAAATATACAGTTCTAGAAAAAAAATAAGACCACTGCAATTTATTCTTAACTCCACATCTCTATGAGAACCATGCCAAGTCAGTGTCTGTTAAATTCCTACACAAGCACATCTCATTCTGCTTTATGAGGTACTGATCAGGTGATCACCTGAATCAAATCCTATTTAATGAGGAAAAGAGTGGTGTAAAGTTACCCAATAGCAATGTGAAAAACTGGTGGAGAGCATACAAAAATGCATGAGCGCCGTCATTGTAAATTGGGTTTTTTTCTACCAAATACTGATTTCTGAATGTTCTTTAGTGAAAACATTTATTACCATTTCGTTTAAAAGTGAACAAGGGATTTGTTTTCTTTGAATTATTCAAGTTCTGCAAACACTGCATCATTTCTCATATTTTGATGCATTATTGCCTTTGTCAGCAGTTCACAAAAAATAAGGCAAAGCTGTTCAGGTTAACACTTGTACCTATAAAATATCAAACCTGAGAAACTGATCATTTTGCAGTGGTCTCTTATTTTTTTCTAGAGTTGTATGTCTCTAGCTTCCAGATATTTCAATTTCTTTACCTGTTAGTCGCTAACTTTGCATGTCTGCTATTTACAGGAGTTTGTTTAACTCAGCTTCTTAGCTTAATATCGCTGCCTCCTGCTGCTGGAAGTGAGTCTGATAAAAGTAATGACACTGAACAAAACAGTAAATATGCAAAAGGAGGTGCAGCGATAATTCTCAGGGAATTCATCACAGTAAGCATCAACCTTCACATTATACTGTACATCATCATTTGATTAATCACAATTAACCACTCTCAACCCCGCTGGTCAGTGTGGCTATTCTGTTCATTCATTGCACATACTGTACTGTTCCTTCTCACCTTCCTCTTGCTGGCAGCAATCACTGTAGGCAGCCAGCGGCTCTCCCTCGTATCCATTAGTAAGAAGATCACATCGTGTTCTGAAATGAGTTTCTCCAGCTGCTCGACATCCCCCTGGGCTTGGGAAAGAGTCCCCTGAGAGAAATTCACTGGGTGACCAGGCATGGGGATGCTCATATTGTAACCCTCCGCATTCTGCAAGAGGAAGGAAAAGTTAAAGTAGTAGAAAAGTGAATGGTGTATAGGTCTGAATATGTAACATTTGCCTTCACTAAAGTTAAACATATAGCTTAAGATGGATCAGTCTGATTCTGAATATACAGCTCTGGAAAAAATTAAGAGACCACTGCAAAATTATCAGTTTCTCTGATTTTGCTATTTAAAGGTATA
>JAUMHL010000025.1:16770323-16780332 GCA_032362345.1 Sandelia bainsii
GTGTGAACTTTTTACGTTTTCCATAAATTTCACCCGAAAGCCAAATATCCCTAACTTTTTGTGAGTAGTGTATATGGCCCACAGCAGCTGAAATAAAGACTTTCTGATCTGTATATTAGGGAACATATCCCTTAATCTTCTTTGATAAAGCTCTTGATAATATAAACTGCCTGCTCAAAAAAAGTCACTACCTGGATTCCACTAATAAATCAGGGAAGAGCCTTGCACTGAATAATTACTGCAGTGATCATTGTGTTTCAGCTGGCATCAAAATGACTACCTGAATGTACTGAATGACCATGTTTTTCCATCAGTGGATTTTTTCCTCCCTGATGGTACGGGCATATTCTAAAATAACAATGACAGGATTCATTAGGCTCACATTCTGAAAGAGTGGTTCAGGAAGCATGAGACATAATTTTCACACATGGTTTGACCACCACAGAGTCCAGACCTCAACCCCATTAAGAATATTTGGGATGTGCGGGAGAAGTCTTTATGCAGCCCTCTGATCCCATCAAGATCTTGGCATGAAATGAATGGAACTGAGCAGAAATAAATGTGATGACATTAAAAAAAGCTTATCAAAACAATGCCAAAGTGAAAGCGACAGTCTTGAACGTCAGCCTTGTTTAAAATAATAATTGTTTCCCTCTTTTTATACTTTCCTAACATTATATCACAATCTTTTAATATATCTCAGTTCTTATCTCAGAAAAATGAGCTGTTGTGTGCTATGTGTGTCACACATAGGTTTGGCATGGTTTAACAGACCAGCTATTGTAGTTCACCCAGACTGAGCAACAGGATGGTCTGTTTCACTTATTTTGACACAAGACATGCAATAATCAGGAGCACATCGCCCTAGTGCACTAATAATTCACGTACAGATGAGTGCTGTAATGGTCTGGGTATTCTCTTCCTGATGAATTATGGAATAATGTGAAAACTTGAGGTCGTCTTTGGTTTCTACCAGCTGTAGAAAATCACAAAATAAACTGTGTGGAAAGTCTGACTTTTGGTTTAAGACCATGACATGCGCAGCTTGTAAGCTATTGTGCAAAATGGACCTTGTTTATCAGAAAAAATCTAGCTTTTAGTAGTGCAACAGCAGCAGTTATGTTCTACAAGCCAGTGACTCTTCAAAGACCATGTTCCCTACACTTCAGTCAGGAAATTAGTTAAGCAAGAATTTCCTGTCTTTCACTTTGTGTCTTTGTTCCAAAGCAAAGTCAGTGAAAGATGAAAAACATTCATTTATGACATGTTTTTTAAAATGTACAGTGAGAACCTACATGCCCTCTTGTAAACTTCCTCATATCTTTCCAAAACACATGCACACACACACACACACACACACACGGAAGGAGGGTTTACCATTGGTTAGCTAACAGTATCAGCAGATTTCTCAGAGGCCAGCCTGGATGTTGAGACAGAGTACACGGATCATAAACGCCAACAGTAACCTAGAAAAACCCCAAACAAGATGTGTTTGCATTACCTTATGTGTACGTGTGGGTAACACAAAATACTCACTAAAAAGAACAGTAACTATGCGACTTGAGTCTAAGAAAGTATGTAAAATCTTGCACATATTGTCCAAAAAATATGTTATGTTTTAGTTATTACAAACTAAATAAATGGGCAAATTAGCAATTTTGGGCTATATAAAGAGTCTTAATACCTTCTTGGTATCAGTGAGGAATGTATCCCAGTCCTCAAGTGGAGCCATCTGAACACTGTCATCTGTGTACTTCATCAGGAAGTATGGAACTGCAGTGGTACCTCTTTCGATACACATGCCATCATAGACTTCCTGCAAAGCTGTGATCTGGAACAGAATTAATGAGCAATATTTATATTAGTTATGATTAACATTCAGTTTTGTATAGTGGATTAACACTGTCCATCATATCTATCAAGTGGTATTCTAAATAATAATAGTGTTGGGGTGCGATCTGGTGACTGCGAAGGCCATAACATTATTATTCACATCATATTCATACATTCAGCCATTGTGTTTGTCCACTAATTTATTCAGCTTTTCCTTTAATTTGTCACATATCTGTATACTGTAACTGTATAGTGTCAGAAGACACTTAGTCATAGATACTCACATAATATCTTTATTTAAAACCTACTAATTTACATAATGTTTTATGTACAAGATGTATTTTCTAAAATACATAAGCAATACCATCTAGCAGAGCAATATGTTTCATGAAAATATGAATGTTTTGTTTAGTTTTTTTAGTAGCCAATATTTTTGGCGCAAACTAATAAAGAGAAACCTGAGACAATTACTGTATATGAAATATAACTAGCAGTTTTTAAATATTAAACAGTTGACAATACACAATTAAACGTGCCAAAGATTAGGTGAACTTTCCTATTGAAGCTCATACTTCATGTTAAATGACCCCAGCTCTGTATTTCTTAGCATCTTCATCTCATAGGCCTATTCTGAAGCTTCCTTTTAGAGGTGCCGCTCCACAAAAATACACAATCTTCACATATGCACTGTGCTTCTGACCACAATACAAAATCTGGTCTTAGACTAGTACTAGCTATCTCCTGAAGAACTTTAAGAGGATTTCTTACGTCTACTTTCATATGCCAGACTCTCCCTGGCCCCCGTATCTTGCCTGTTCATAATTGCTTCCTAATTTTTTCACCCTTATGAACAAACAGAATTGAAAATATTGACCAAGGTCTTTCAGTCATTATTGCATGAATGTCATCAATGACAATTAAATTAATTTGCATAATCTGCTAAACAAATGAATAAATAAAATAGATTTGATTTTGTTATTAGCTAATGGCATGATGACCGATGACTTTAGAAAACCTTTGCAGACTCCATTCATATCTGTTTATCACAGTCAGACTGGTCAGTGGGGTCATTCTGTGTTTCCTGCCCAATCTTAAACTCAGATCTCTGATTTATGAACTGTATTGATTGAACGGAAAATAAATTTATGTCAAAAGAAAGACAATAGAAAGGGAGACCTGCAGATAGTGTCATGCTGTTCATGAGTCATTCTGACTTTCTCTTAATGAAACTTTTTCATTCCTTGGACCCAAAGACCTGAGAGCTAACAATTCACTTAATTATACTGTACAATTTTTTTTAGACAGAACATTAATATGAAAGAAAACTGTTAGCGGAAATGCAACACAGCTGGCACAACTCATTCTCTCAAGGAGAGGAAATTTAAGAAGAAAGAAATAATTCACCTTTAGACCAACACATGTCATAGAAACTAACAGTACTCTAATCACACAGTAAATGCACTTTGATTGAGCATCAACACTTTGCACTTAATTTAGAAAGGAGGAAGAAGCAATGCACCTACAGTACTTTCCAATATACTCATTCCAGTATAAAATTTTAAACACTAACCTGTTTTGCTGAGAAAACTTGTTCTAGGAGAGAAGGCTGTTTGACAATCTTTATCCCCTCTGGGAAACAGAGTGCAGGGAAGCAGAACCAGTAATAGAAACGGTACTTCTTCAAATCCTAAGAAAAGATTATCAAAATGGAATGAGTAAAACAGATGAAAAATAGAAATATAGTTTTTAATTTATGCATTTGAAAGAAATGTGTGTAGTACACACAGCAAACGTCAGCAGAATAAATCTACAGAGGATGGATGGGTCCTTTACTGCAGCCCCGGACTGTATGGCATCCCATATCTGCAAAACAGGACAGAAATATTGCACAATAAACAAATTCTGACTTGTCTGTTTTACAAAGATTCTCTACCAGATGTACAAATGTAAATATTTGCATCTGTGCGGATGTACCTCCTTAGCCACTTTCTCCAGCAAAGCCTTCTTATCAGTGGTCTTAAAGGCATCAAGTGTGTTAGTATTATAGAGAGTTCCAACAGCTGGAGAGCAACGGGCCGGTGTAGGACCATCCCTAACAGCAAAAAAATAATATACACTTTGATTAAACTGAATGATTGTACAGATACAGCACATGTTACATTTTGTGAATGTGAACACAGTTTCTTAGTTTCAAGTTTCCAAATGATCTGGTGGGAGAGCTGATCAAAGTATAGTTCAAAGTTCAGCCATTTCTTATTCTACTAATGCTTCGTTCAACATTTATCAGCATTGAAAAGCTGAGGGAAACTACCATTAATAACTGCATGTGTGTGTATCTACTAATGTTTCCCTAGATAGGTTTAATATTTGCTTCAGTTTAATACAGTGTCAGTGTCCTGTTGGCTGACATGGGCTACTCACACAAAAAGAGATAAATATAGAGATTTAAAAATATAAATTTATTTCAGTTTGATTTTAATGCATTGTGTATATTAAACATCTAATATTTATTTCCAAACAGTTCTCAGTTGAAAATTAAAATCTTTTTACACCAATGTTTACAAAATTAAAGCTGTAACAGAATGAGAAACCATATATAACTTGATAACAGGTTACAAAGTATGTTTTGATTTGTGTTCATGGCTCAGTGTTTTTATGTGCATTTATATTGTCCCCTGTGTTTTTAAAGACTCAATATAGTAGCAGGTGTAGAAGTCAAGAGGATC
Source organism: Sandelia bainsii (assembly GCA_032362345.1). Lineage (NCBI taxonomy): Eukaryota > Metazoa > Chordata > Actinopteri > Anabantiformes > Anabantidae > Sandelia > Sandelia bainsii. The sequence goes on from JAUMHL010000025.1 coordinate 16,774,883, forward strand.
AGGATAATATTTATGCAGGCAATATATTGAATCATATACTTACACATCGAATGCACTGAACTCCAAAGTTAGACGGGTGGGCAAACCCACTGGGTCACCTGTGAAATGTGAATACTTGATTTAGATTAGCTTTTCATGTGTGTAGCACTGGTTAGTAAACATATTATTTAATGTCTATACATCTATAAAATTGACCAAAAAAGTGAAAAAAAAGAGACACGTAAGAGTTACAATATTATAATGATATCTGCCGAAACTACTCACCATTGTAGTAGTATCCTTTGATGCATTTGGGGCTCTCGTCTAATCTATAGTCGTTGAGTTTCTTCTGAGTAAGCTGGTGCCAAAAACCTGCCTCCAGAGCACTGCTGAAGGGAGCAAACTGCAGTTTGAGGTCTGCAGCAGAGGACGCTGCTTCGCTGGTGTCAGATGCCATCACAACTTCACCGACAAGTTCTACAAACTGAAATGAAACAGTTGCTGGCTACAAAACACTTACAAGCTCAATAATCTGTAATAACTCACACATGCAGAATGAAGGTTACATTCATATTCAACTTTTTATTACCTTTGACGTATTATTGTTTTAATTGGATGCTTTCTTAATCTTGTTGGATACTTTAAAGAGCTTCAAATGTAAGGTACTGTAGATTTGAATCACATATTTACTATTTCACGCATTTTATACTTGTCAAGTTAGTGTGCAATAAGTAAACACAGAGCACAAAGAGACAGTAGCAACTTAAACTGTTCATAAAAAGCCGACAACGTGTTTAGATAGGCCCGGCCTTACTAAGACAACAACTCACGAGAAGGCGGTATAAATGTCGTCCAAACCAGATAAATGACGGTAACTTTAAACACATTTAAACAAGCTGGGTTTCGTTGGCTTACCAGAAATCCTTACTTCCTGGTGAAGTGGATCATGTGACCGCGGGATTTGTCAATAAAGCAAAGCAGTGTGGGTAAGAAGCCCCGTCAGGTTAGCTTAGCTGCTACAGAGATGTTTCTCTGTTTTACGGTGCAAGCACCAATGAGTAAAATATAAAGAACCAAAACAAAAACAAGAAAACGCAAACGATGAAGCACGAGAAAACTGACAAAAACCTGTAGGCGCCGTTTCTTTTCATGTCGGAGTGAACAGAGCGAGTAAAAAGGCTGCAGCAAGCCACCGAGAAGTAACGCTAACGTCTGTATGTACTGTTAGTTATAGTGTTACCATCGCTTTCACCAAGCAAAGTTACTAAAGGAGCGCAATTATATTAAGGCGGTTAAAAGTCCACACTTTCGAAAATGTAATAAAGGAGTTACGAGGTCATTTTCACCGCAATGATAACCGGAAAATCCATCTGTAAACCGGCTGTGCGACAGTGAGTTAGAGACTGTCTAAAAATTCTACTACTGGGGAAAAACGCACGATATTGAGTTAAATATGAAGGTCACACGGGTAAAAGTAAGATTTTTTAACATGAAAAATGTGAAAAAAAAAAGTAAATGTCCTTGAATTTTATTCCTACTCAAACTTAGAATAAAATATATTTGTTGAACTTCTTTTGACTTAATGCTCAGAAATTTAGGTTAAATGTTTTAATAAATGAATTAAGAGAACAGTCAGGATGATTGCAGCAGGCTATGTACACCTGTTGAGTAATTGCGTGTTTTCTATGTGTTAGTAAACCTAATACAGTGGTCGTCGGGCCCCCCTGTCCTGTTTGTTTTACAGCTATCCCTGCCCTACTCTGCTGATTACCTGGATCAGGTGTGTTCAGTCAATCAGAACCTGTAAGATACCAGTTCACTTTTTCTTCCTCTACTTCAACCTAATCCGAGATGCTATCTTACAGCTTTTGATTGCACGTGTTACTCACTCATTTACCTGGTCTTCCAACAGTAGAATGTCAGGATAATTTTGTCTTCGTTTTAGCCAATTTCCCATTATTTTTGTCATATATACACACACACACACACAACACTATAACCTGAGGTCACAAAAATAAAATCCAAGGACCAGGGCTTAAGCAGATGTAGAACTGCTCAAAATCCTTTAGAGAATACTTAAGTCACACATCGGATCTTGATGAACAAATTATTCAAGTGAAAATCTTTGGTACATGTATGTTGACAGTCACCTGGTATTTCACAGGAGCCAAGGAATCGCTGGCTGTGACATGGGTGCCCGAAGACCATCACTAACCCACCATCACACTGGTTATACTCAGTGATGTTACAGGTAGCATTACATTCATGTCCACAGTGTGAACCTGCTCTGATCTGTGAAGAGATCAGGGTGCCAGTGGCAGATTTGCCAAATCTGGTGGTGCACACCAGTAGCCTGATGGAAGTCATTTTATAAGGCTCTCATAGTGCTCTTCCTGTTCTTCTTTGCACAAATGAGCAGATACTGGTCCTTCTGCTGAATTGTTGCCATTCTACATCCCTGTCCCCTTCTTCTGTGGCCACCACTTGTAAAACCATTACGTTTTTGGTGGATGTCTTGTTTTTGCTTCTCCATTGCACCTGTTGTCACTAACAGCAGGTGAAACTGATTCACAATCACTTGTGCTTCCTAAATGGACAGATGGATATCCGTGAAGTTTAACTGACTTGGTGTTATACTGTGATGATTGAGTGATCGCTTAATTTTTTTTCATCAGTATATATTGTTCCACACAGATCACAGTAGAAAAAATAACGAGTGGTTTATAGATAAGTGACTGCTGCTCTATCTACAGAGAGTTGTTGTCAAAGGCAGTTAGTTATTGGCAGGCATGTCAAATGTCTGCCATGCTCTGTCAGAGAAATTTGTTTCATGCAGTCCACTGCACATGAAAAAAAACAGGTTAAGTATAAATATCCTGTGAGATCCACCTCAGAAAGCCATGAAAACTACCACAAAAAGTTGTGATGACATTTTAAACAAAGCGTTTTTGCACAAAGCAAAGCATTTTTAACAAACCCACCACTTTACATATGCACCTTGGACACCATTAGTATGGCATGTCTGACTGAACAAATGCCTGAATAAAGAGGGCCTTAACTTTAAGCAAAAATGCAAACCTATCCATGAATAACCTATCATAAATCAAACACCACAAGATAATACGCAACGACTTTCATCCTTTTAATGCATAACGAAAGAAAGATGTAGAGATGAGAAATGTAGAGGTCACTGAGCCACTTACTAAAGGTAGTGAATGCCAACACTGAAGGTGATGTTGTTATCACTTATTTGATTGGAGCTGGGCAAGAGTTTGAATTACACTGTGTCAATGTTTGGTCAAGAGACATTATAGCTGAAGAGCTTGAGCCCTCATGGCTGCTTTGCTCTGCATGTTCATGCTACAACATATAGTAAAAGCAATAGGACTTTTGTCATATAAAACATTTACAGCACTCTTTTGCTTTTTTGCCATAAAGTAAAGTGCTACAGTGTTATGATTTGTCACTGAGGTATGGATGGCCAAAAACTATGAAAAAACAAAAAACTGCCACTTTTCCATATTCATATGACCTGAAGGGTGTAAGGATAGATGCTGGATTTTGTATTAACTATAAAGCTCTTTCAGTCAATCATTTGTCATTTTGGTCTGCATAAATAAAACTGACTTGACTGCAAAATATTGTTGGAGCTTGGTGGCGTGAATTAACAAATGTAAAAGTTACCAATGGAACTTGCCAACTGAACAACAACATTAATAATATGTCTATATAATATTGCCTCATTTTGAATGGCACTGTAGAATAAGTGACTACTTTCCCTTAAGTAACAGATGAGCTCTTGTTGCCATGAAGGATGATTATTGAAACTGTAGTAGAAATTTCATACAAAGGTTATGATTTTCTTATTTTATGGTTATGATAATTTTATTGTTTGCTGAATGTTCACTGACCCCTTGTTTTTCACTTTCATTATCTTGTTTTTACATTGCTCTTTAAGTTTTTATGTACTTGCTAAAACTTTCCTTAATCTATGTTGATGAATGTTCATTGTGACCTATGTACTTGTGTGATGGCCCAGTTTGTTGTGTCGGGGACATTTGGCTCCGGCCGATGTTTTCTACTGGTGCCTAGCATACTTCCAGGCCATAGCTTGTTTTATCTGATATATATATATATCAATATATATATATATATATATATATTGTTTTTCCTTATTGTTTTTGCTTTTCACTCTGCAGACTGATTGACACTGTACAACTGTGAGCCTTTCTTTGCGAGGAAATAAAATACATAAAGACAGTTCGGTCTAAGGTTTTTATTTCTTCTCTCACCACGGTCAAACCTATGTTTACTTATGTTTTTCCATAACAAAACACTATTAAGTGATCATTAAAATGCTACACCAAGACCTTTGCTCTCTGTTGCCAGTAATAAAATTCTTGGTGACTCAGATGAGGCCAGATGGCAACTAGAATTTATCTAGTCTCCAAATAAATAATATAATAATAAAAGAGTCATAATGGGACAGAATATGTCCTAAATATCCAGTTACTAGTCGAACTTATTAGCTTTCATTTGTGAATAAATAAAAAAAAGAATCTCTAAAACAAAACTGAACACTGTCACTGACACTGACCCCATTAAGCAGACAGAGATGTACTCAGCGCAATCACACACGCTACATCACATCATCACATCTTCCAGACCAGTTCCACCTCCCCCGATTTGTTTGATTGCCTAAGTAGTGACTCACAACCCGTCTGTGAGCACTGCGCACAGGAAACATTATAGGTTTCTGTATATCTTGTTGGTGTAAAACATGGCAGTTTAATGTACTGCAACCTCATTTTAAACATCATTGTTTACAAATAAAAATATGAAGTAATGGGCCTCTGAAATGTGAAACATATAATTTATTGAATATGACAAAGTGTTTCAGAAAATATGAATGCATTGTTTGAATTGTTATAATAAAATGTTAATTGTGACACCATTTAACTTTGTTTTCGCAGCAGGATTGCAGGCACAGCCTTTTCAAACTCCAGACATAATTGTGCTGTGACGCTCTGTCTCTACAATCTGATGGATGCCCATTGTGTGTTCCAAATATTGAATCAATACAAATGCATTTCACAGGTCTCAAATTTATGGTTGCTTTTCCACAGCATTCTGAAATAATATTTGGTACTCTTTGGCTAATGACATGAAAACAAAAACTACATCACATCATAAAATAGATGGTTGTAAAAAAAAAGCTTGGCAATAAGTGCATAGAAGACAGTGCTGTTAGAAGAAAAACTAAATTCTTCTGCAAATTGATGGAAAGATTTTAAGTGGTTCCCATGCTACTAGTTTTGTTGTGATTCGGACATATTGTACACTCAATAGGCCGCAGCAGCAGGCCCAGACTCCATCCCAGGGCGCACGCTCAAGGCCTGCTCATCTGAGTTAACTGGGGTCTTCACGGACATATTCAACCTGTCCCTGGCACAGGCATTTGTGCCCTCTTG
>JAUMHL010000025.1:16780432-16798718 GCA_032362345.1 Sandelia bainsii
TTGAACAATATTAAAAGCTCAAGTTAATCTGACCTCACAACTTTACTCACTGACCTCACAACCATACTCATATCTGAGCGTTACTGTATGTCATCAGGCACTGTGCACTTTATCCAGTGATTCTTATGTTTTTATAATTTTTTATATTTAGTATTTCTTTACTCTATATTTTTTTTCTCTGTTGCCTTTGCATACGAAGGTGAGCAAGCAAAGTAAGAATTTCATTACATGGTTTCAACATGTATATATTTTTACTGTGTATATGACAATAAACTTCTTGACTTGACTTGATATTTAGACAGTGCATACAAGTTAAGGTGATTTGTTCTTGTAGTCTTTTTTCTTGATATTATATCTCATACTTCCTCATATTCTACCTGATGATAGTAAAGATTTGATGAACCACAAACAGATAAAACAATATGAGAACATTTCTGTAGGTTTATACAGTAGTTAAGATGATTAAAAAAACACAATTAAATCATTTACTAAAGTGAAAGGGACAGTTGAATAGATTGTGAATTAGCCCTCCCTGAGGGAACAGCTAACTAGACACTAGACAAGATCAATGTTTTTTCTGGACTGACATTAGAAAGTTTATGGAGAACAAGTAACGTCCCATATTCTGTTTTAATGGGAAAACAATGTCACAAATAACAAAAATACAAACATGTGCCAGTGTTTATAAATATTTAAATATTTTATATCGGCTGTTACTGTACATGCCTGATACATAACATAAACAAACACATTTAAAAACACATTTTGGACATACTGTAAGTTCCCTTTCTTTTCTGGACGACAGCCATTACCAATACTAAATTTATGCTCCTGTTTCCAAGAGTGACATGTCAAATTCTTTTGAGTTTAAAGACCTCTGGGTCCAGACACTATTTGTTATCATTAGCATAACACAGAGACAAAATAAATAAATGTAGAATCAGACATTATCCTCAGTTGTTGCCACTTGTGCAAAAAATTACAGAAATAAGACCAAACAGAACAGGAAGTCAAAAACATTTACAGAGTTATGTACACTTGCCTGGAAAAGCATCTTAGAAGTTTAATTGATTCAGCTGGTTCATTTAGACACATGACTTCATTGTTTTTCTTTGCTCTTTATTTTATTCCATAAATCTGTCACAAATGAATATTCAAGATACTCTTGAAAACCCGTTTAAAGTTCCCATTGCAGAGCGGGTATATAAAAGGATTGAGAGTGGAATTGATATAGCCTAGCCATATGGTGAACATGTGAAGGTCATGGTGCACACACTCTCTGCAGAACGCCATGACCATGAAAGCTATGAAGTACGGTATCCAACACAACAAGAAAGCAGCAATTATGAAGCCTAACTGCTTGGCTGCTTTGTGCTCTTTACGGATCCTCAAACTTTGTATGCGCTGACGTGACTGGTCAATAAACCGTTGCCACGTTTGTTTCAGAGTCACTGGATTAGCTGGTTCTAATTTGGCTTGTTCAACCCCCTCCTCAGTCCAGGGCAGAGCACCACTGAGGTCATAGTTGTATAGCACAGATGTGTATCTCTGCATGTCTGAAACCTGACTGATGTCACAAACTCCGCTCACTGAGTTTGGCACTGTGACGTGACATTCATTTAAAGATGCCTGGAGTTTGTTCTCATTATTCCCCTCTGAGCAAATCACCTCCTGCGGCACAGAGGGTCGACTCAGAGGGGTCTCTGTGTCTGGTTGCTTCTCCTTAGGAGACAAGGAGCACATTTTGGACTTGTGTGCAATTCTGAGTTGTTTTGTTGTCATGTCAAGCAAGGATGTCTGCTGGCACTTGACACCAATTTTTCTATGAGCTCTTAATGGAGCAGTTTTGGTTTTATCTGTGTCCTCAAGGGAATACACCTGATCAAGTGTATTCTGGTCCAGCAGTCGTTTTTTAGAGAGTTTGACTGGAACCTCAGTTTCCCTCTTGGGTGATTTGGAGTCATTGTTCTTAGGCATTTGAGCATTTTGTCCATTCTCATTTTCCCCAAATGAATCGGTTGGATGGATGATTCTCTCTCTGTCCCGTAGATGTTGTCTTACAGCCAAGTAGATGTGTATGTAAAACCACATCATCAAAATTGAGGGTACATAAAAGTTGAAGACTGCAGTAATGACCTTAAACCATGTGACAAAGCGGAAATCCGTGTCACACTTGTTCTCCTCCTCAGGTTTAAGTTCTACATGTGTGAAAGACCTCCATCCTAAAATAGGAATGATCCACATCATTGACAGCAACCAGGCTCCAGAAATCATCACACTGGCTTGCCCCCGTGTTCGATATTTCAGGTACTTTAGTGGTTGTCTGACAGAGCGGTACCGATCCAAACAAAGAATAAACAAGCTGAAAATTGAAGCGGTGCTAGCCACATAGTCCATAATAAGCCAAAATTGGCAGACGGCCCGGCCCAGCTTCCATTCATCCTCCAACAGGTACATCAGGTTCAGAGGCATAACTGTAGCCCCAACAATCAGATCTGCCACAGACAGGCTCACAATGTAGAGGTTTCCGACAGTGTGGAGGCTCTTCTCCCTCTTCACCGCGTAGAGAACAAGCAGGTTCATCATGATGGTGAGGAGCGAAAGGAGTCCCAGACAGACACCGAGCAGGGCGGTGTGGAAGTGGTCATGGAGGGTATGATTGCTCCTCAGTGTGTCGCCGTGGTCAAGGCCACTCCAGTTGTTGTTGCTGTAATTCACATAGCTGTTGGCGTTGAGGTGTAGAGAGTCTGTGGAAAGTGACAGACCAGATTCCATCATGTTAGGCGAGATTTTCACCTCTAGATGCAGTCACATCGCAGACAGCTGTTGACTCGTGTGTCTTGAACTGTGGGCCAAAGCATGATCAACCAGAAAGTTGTTTCCGAGGTGACAAAAGTTTACTTAGTTTAGGTCCAGCTCTTACAGTTTTAAAAGGCATTACTTAATCATGTTGCCTTGATCCACTGTCCATTTTATTTTACAAATCCAAACTGTTAGCATCTGGAACACAAAGAACATTACAGATTCGATTAGACTTCTGTCAACAGTGCAAAAACATGTAGTTATAACCACAGCATGAAAAAAACATATTAAAACAGACTGGTGAGAGCGAAAGAAGAGCAGATGCAGTCGAATGCCCATACAACTTGACATTTGTGTGATTTCGTTTAGCCTGTTGGTGTGGATGTACAGTTTTAACAGATTAAAACGTCTCTTGCTCTTTTTCACTGTCCAGCTGGCTTTCTTTAACACTCACACAAGGGGAGGGCGAACGACACAGCAGTACAAACTGTAATGAGATGAAAATAAGCTATAATATGCAGTCTGTTTTGTATGATGGAATCTGCGTCTTAGTGTGTATGAGATCCTACTGCACCATGTTTGATTCTGCAAAGCACAGCAAGTCATCTCATACTAAATCATTACAATATGCTGCAAATCAATTATCTGGACTCTTTGGCATATTGATTTTTAAGAGAGTGGACTGAAATAAACCTGTTACCATGGAGGCAGGTGGGCGTTTCTGTACATAGCTTGTGCAGACTTGTATTTCTGTGATTAATTTGTGAATTTAAACACGTAATTTGCCTTTTTTAGTAAGCATAGAGCATGAAGCAGATGTTTTCTTTCAACAAGAGAGAGTTAGCATACAGTAGGTGTTATTTTGCCTATAAGAACACGAAACCCCAGTCATTCTGAATCTAATTTCTTATAACAAAGAAAGGAGATAGGAGATAATGGAATGGAATAAATGATGCGCATAAAAATGTACATGTTAATGTTAATCTATTAATCTTTTTTGTCTGTGTATATATATGTCTCTGCTTACTCACTGATGACACGCTCAGTTTGTGGAGGAAAGAAAAAAATCACAAATCATCTGTTAATGAACTATTACTATCACTGGCTGCTGTACTGTAGGTTGGATGTTAGGTCTTCATCCGGAGGATTTGTCAGAAATTTTCCAACTTCACAACTTCAGGCTGAAAGGAATGTAAACAAATGGAGGCACTGACAGGTGCATATCCCAACGTTAAAAGCTACCAATTAGTGATGCCATTTAAAAAAAAGTGTTTGAATTGCTGGAAACGTGAAGGGGAAACTAAAACACACTATAATGTTTTACATATATATATATATATATGCTGCCCCTCATATTTGAGCCTTAATAAACACTTAAGAGGTAATCTGGCTTGAAATGTGTGATTGTAAACTGTTTTTCTCGCTCTGTTTATACAATAACTGCCTACGCAACACAGATATTTAGGGAACCTCATGACTCACTGTAGTCTTAAAGAATAACAAGTTAAAGAGAGACGTGGTTGCAGAAAACTGGACATGGATGTGTTCTCTGCATTGAGCAACACGCTTATCGCGCCAGTAAATGACAGGATATATTCAACACTAATTGTTCAGTACAGGATAAAATAGGATTATCGGTAATGACCACTGCTTATCTTATTTTATTACAAAGGAACACAGATTAATCAGTGTGAATAATGGCTCTCATGCGAAAATACAAGTCGACGCACAGAGAAACCACCTGTTGAGCCGCTAAAGAAAACGCATGAAAACCTTTAGGATTTTTAGACGGGCACTAACTCATACATATTATTAACAACACGTAATGGTCTTTTGACGCTTCCCACGAAAAGTTAATCAATTAAAAAGTTGATGAGTTGTTGTAGCCTACTGGCACCTGCCCGGCAAAAGTAGACAAATCCACACTTACCACTGAACATGAATTTCCAGGAAAAAGTCCGTTTTAATTCCAGCTTGTATTCCGGATGAAAATCAGAAACCGAGTGAAGGACAGAGGTTAGAATTGCAAAGAAAAATCTTCCCTCCCTCCCTCTTATCTCTGTGCAGCTCACTCTCTCTGCCTCTCTGCCCACTCTCTGCACTGAACACAGACTTTGGAGTTCACATGAAGAATTACAGCCATAAAAATTACCTTGTTTTTCACTTAGTGGAGTGCCGCGTTATGATTCGCAGTGCCATGATTCAGTGTGTATGACTCACTGTACAGTTAGACGCACATTGTGAGCAAGAGGATGTAGCTTCCAGCCTGTAATGATCATAGACCTGAAATTTGGACATTACTGTCATGGAAAAAAAGCCGGTTAAGGTGGGTAGTTACTGGACTATGCAGCTCTCTGTAAAACATATCTGTTCATTATCATCATTATCTGTTAAAATCTTAAACTTTGATTTACAACTGAGCCGTTTTCTGCAAATTTAGCATCATTGACAAGTGAGGATGGGAGCACTGTTGTTAGTGAAGGAGCCTGGGCACAGCAGTAACAAGGGACCATGGTAACATCATGGGTTCCTCCAATCACAACACACAAGCTTGAATGATGAAACTCAATGTACAATGTACCAAGCACTGTTCCTTGTCGTCCTGCAAAAGTAGATTGCAAAGTCCTGTTGACTCCTGCAGCCTCAACTTGGTGTCAACAGGTTCACACAGAAAGCCTAATATTAAAGTGCGAAGGGAAATTGTATTGCTGACTTGGTTTTAGGATTCTTCACTTTTCACTTCCTCAACTTGGGAGCCAGCTTTTCCAGCTTTATGGTTCACCAGCTGTTCGCTTTGACTTCTGTCTATGTCACCAGTCTGTTTTGGACTTAAGTCATGTCTCAGATTAAGCAGGTATATTTGTAAGTTGTGAACCAGATGCACAACAACCAAAGGAATTAGCCTACAACAAAAGTATCAGTTTTTAAAAATGACAATGCTCATTTAATGTGTCAAAGTAGCAGTGTCACACTAGTACAGGGATGCTGGATTTCATCTCAAAGCTTTATGACCCTTGTTTTCCAAAACTGTAAATCACTTAATGTGCATTAAATACATGTTTATGCAATGTCCATTAATTCGAAGCCTCAGGTTGCTGCAGAAACAGTACAAACCAACACATGTACAGTATCACTTTAACAGATACATGTCACAGAAACAAATGGCAAATCAGCTGCTGTATGACCATAGGGCCATTAGATGATGTGTTGTCTGAACTTCTCACCATATGACATTTGTCAAGTGCAAATTATGTTTTAACGCTCTGTGCACACTTAAAGGCACTAGGTTACACACTAGGAAAGCACTGTTGAAACTACAAAGCGTGTTTGATAATATTCAGTGCTTGCCACAGCAGTGTGGTAATTATCCTGCCAATGCGCTTCTGGGAGGCAGTCTGGGATTAACCTTTGAGTCTTTAGGGGCCATTGTGAAAGGTTACTTGGCCACAGGGAAGTACAGCATTTGTGTGACCCAATATCAGGATGCTGATTGTAGAGGAAGGTTCATAGTTTTTCCAATCATTACACATACGAGGCATACTGTGATGTATATTTATGATATAGGTTCAAAACACACATATATAGATTATAATATTTCACATACTTTGTTTGAGCCTGACAGTGTCATGAAGGCTAACATCCAAACTGATGCTACTTCCATCTGGGTGCCTGAACTGTGTCACAGTTTCTTGCTCTGTGTCTAAGTAACAGGTCAAGAAATACAGACATTGGACAATAAAAACTTTGGCATTATGGTGCCACGCGAAAGGTCGGAGTTCCCAAAGTCAGTAGAGTTTCTTCTGTGGTTATAATTTATTGGCATTCTGTTGTTTTATTCTGTTGTTTCAAAGTGTGTAAAAACCACTTACAACTGTATAGTATTTGGAAAGCAAATGGTGCAGAGCAATAAGGAGGCTGGGAGCAGCTGTGGTTTATCATAATTCTGTCATAGCCTATTAGTTTGAGAACAGATTTAATTATTCTATTACCTTGAGATAACAGATGACAGGCTTTGCTGATCTTTGCCTGACCATTGACCAATGTGTAAAAACTCTGTAGACTAGCTTAAGTAAATTTTAATTTTAGGAAAAGAATACTCTTAACTATATGTTTAGAATAATTGAATTACATATACTGTTTAGTTATATATCTGATATACACATAGTAGCTCTGTTGATATTGATATTTTGTTATGTACCTGGCCTTTCCCCAGGGACTGTATGGACATATACAGACAGTACTTTACTGACAGCTTCATCTTCACCTGTTTACTTTTTTGTTGCACGTTTTACTGTGAGACAAATGACTTTTTCTGGAGCCTTTAGTTTGTTGACCTTAGCTCCTAACTTCTGACATCATTCTGCTCAACTTATGCCTTAGAGGAGGTCAAAATCAGTCAGAATAACACCTTCTCTACACACGAGCTGTGCTGTGAAATGAACATGTCGCCAGCACAACAGTGGCAACTGTGAGTCTTCCATTAAAACGAATAAAAGTGGTCCTGGGTCACCGTTACGTGCATAAAGTGTGTGTGAAGTGTGAAGAGTTACACAGCCGGAGTAGACAGCTGCACTGATTACATAAAATGGAAACACAGCTGTTGTATGATGGAAAAATCACAGTTGAAAGATGCTTAGTGAGGACAGAGTAAAAACACTAAAAAACACATTTGTGGGTGCACAGGACCTTTAAGATGCTAGAGCAGGCTTTTTTTTTTTTTTTTGCATTACTGGGTAAAATGGATGTTGTGTTGTTTGAAGAAAGTGAGTCTGTGTGTTTGTGTGTGTATGGCGGTCATGGAGAGAACAAGGTAATGAGCAAATGGTAACCAAAATTGAAACATTTGTCTCACAGGAGCAGTAGTTGGTGCCAGAGATGTCCCTATAACCAGAAGATTTACACATATTGACCTCCTGCACACCTTTGATAACATCTTTTCTCTCAATAAATACCTTCGAGGTAGATCTGAGGAGCAGCTCTGTGAAAAACTGGGCAGCTTGAATTTACTCATGAAAACAGGAAGCCAGCTATTGTTTACAAGCAGCCTGAACGCTCAGTTTGGTTCCTCTGGACAAAGATTTAAAAATTATTAGTGGAGTTTAGAATTAGTTTTTATGAGGACAATACAAAACCTAAAGGACAACAGAAGCATGCCTAGAGGATAAATGACTCACATTTGTTGATCAATATTTATATTCCATAATCCACATGAAGTCTGTGTTAAACATAGTCATCATGATACTATATAACTGTACGTAAATGAAGATGTAAACTGACAGACTGTAATATAATGTGCAATAGTGTCGAGGGCTTTCTATTTCTGCTCCACAGCTGTGTTTGAGTAATCCGATTTCTTTTGTGTAAGTGTATTTGTGCGCTCCTGTATCGATGCATACTGCACAGTGAAAATGTGTGTATTCTAATTTGTGTGTGAATCAGTGCATCAGAGGTCTTCCTAATTTCATTAGGGTCAGTCTGTACTATGGGAGCTCATAAAGACCTGTAATTACTGATTGTAGCGAAAAAAACAGGCCAGTTGCAGTGCATTGCTGTGTGGACGAATGTTATCTTTGAGATTAAGCCAGATGCTTCTAATAGGAATCAGTCAGTGATAAAGAATATCAGTTTTCCTATTTCAGGTACTGATTTCCTTAAATTAATTATTTTAAATTCTATATTTATATCCTTCTGAGGCCACAAATGTGAGCTTTGATGTAAAATATTGATTCTGAATGTCAATATACTTTAAATCAGGCTATTTTGTTCCAGACAAAAAGCAATATCACTTCCTTTTGCAATTCCTTGCCATAGCAACACTGGAAAAGCCATGCAACCATATCTGTGTTTTGTATGTCAACAGGGACATCTGCTGGTCAATTTTGTACCTGCTAAAATATTCCATACAGGAGGCACACATCAATGTAGCATCATCTTGTATGTAGCAGTATGTGAGGCAGTTAATAATAAAGGATTTTGGAATCAGCCTATCCTTCTGTAAAGCCTTTGTAAACCTAAGACCAGTCTGATAATCTCCACTATCAATCTCACTCGCCAGTAGATCACTGTCTCTGAAACAGCAAGAGAAGAAAAGCTCCAGCTTGTCTGTGTTCACATGTGGGATTTACTCTGCTGTTAGCATTGGTAGTTGACTTTGCAACCTTTTGTTCAGCCTCTGTAAACAAACCCAACAAATGTCAAGGTAGAAAAGGTGAACCCTAAAAACAACAGTGGAGGAGACTCTAGAATACCAATTATTGCATTCAGACAGTGGGATTTTTTTTCTCATTTTACAGTATATACTGCAAGAAGGGTGGCTGATCTTCATTTATTCCATCCTTTTATTCTTGTCCCATTCTATCCCAATCATTCACCCCTCCTCTTGGATTCTTAACCTCCATCTTGCTCTCTTTGCTATTTTTACTCCCCAATTTAGACACCTCCTTACTTCTATCACTGCAGCTGGTCCTACCTATCCAGTTCCAATTTCCAAATGTACCAAAGGGAAAAATATTGACACAGCGGAGTGGGATAGTGGTGGATGAAGTGCTCAGATTCAATGCAGCTGTAATCAGTTGGTTGGTCATCCATGAACCACAGACGCGCTGGTCTGACTCCTGTTTCCCTCTGGCCACATGTTAAGGCCAGAAGGAGCCTCAGCATGCAGCTCCCTATAAAGCAATTTTAAAAAAAAAGAGTGAATCTCCTGATTATTAGCGCAATTAACTGTTTTGTTTGTAAAACGTACAAAAAGAATGACAAATGCCAGTCACAGTCAACGTAAGAATAATAGGTTTTGGGCCAAACAGTGTGACTGCTGGGTTTTCTGCATAATTCTGTATATTGTTATATTCCGTAAGGTCTTCAACCTTACTCTGTAAAGTGCCTTGAGATGACTTTTGTTGTGATTTGGTGCTATAAAAATAAACAAAATTGAAATTGAATTGAATTTTGTCCAAACAATAGTTCAAACCTCCAAACTGTTCATAGTACTGCAAACTTAGACCAGGAAAAGTATAAAACTCACATTTGAGAAGCTGAAATCATAAATAGTTTGTTGTTAATTGTTGTTATTTTTCTTGTGACTAATTGATAAATCAACAATCATTTTAATATGACTATATGATACTCTTTTGGTAGCTTAATCTTTAATAATACATCATCTTTATGAGCTTTATATATATTTTGTATGTGAAATAACAATTTGTAGAGTAAATTATATATTATAGTTATTTAAGCTGTCAGATATTTGTAGTGGAGTAAAAAGTACTATACTGTATGCCTTTGTGCATGTGTATGAAACATAAATGGTCAGGCAAAGAACAAGTACCTCAAACCATTTAAGTACAGCACTTGAGTAAATGTACTTAGTCAGTAAGAAGCTTGAATAAAAGCATGTCCTTCTAAGGTGCCCTTGAGCAAAACACGTTATCCGTACCAGATCCAGTGATTGCACTGACTGCGTTGCCATGCAGCATGAAAAATAAGTCATTTCAGCTCTTCTTATTTTGATGACATATTTGTTTAATGCAAAAACTATAATTCACCACATCACTTAAATAGTTTTTTAATTGAAATGTGTAGGATGAATGCAGCAATTTCCTAAATGAGTAAAAAATGATTACAAAACACATTCTCTGACACAACGCATCAGCCAGACAATTTGAATAAGGTCATCAATTTGCCTTACAATGGGCTTGATTTCAACATTTTGTTGGCACGTCAGCATTTTTCAAGCCATGCTGCATCTGATAAGTGCTTTTGTCAGGAAGCATATCAGAGCCCTCTTCGGCAGCAGTCTTTTTGCCGTTGTTGAGGCGAGGCGACTGGTATTAACTAGAATGACAGAGGCCCACTTCATTCGCCCTCTACATCATCTTCACTTTCCTTTTTATAAACCTCTCATCAGCCTTGCTCTCCCACCCTCTCTCCCTCTCTCACCCCGTCTCTCTCAAATCCCTCTTCTTCCCCCTCTTCCACTTAATTTGCTCCAATTTACTCCGCTTCCCCCACCTCCTCTTTTCTCAGTGCCTTCCTCCATCCCTCCGTCTCTTGGGCATTGTGCAGTCACACAGTCAGGCATGTGAGGTGAAGGACTTATGTAATCTGCTCTCTCCATATAGTCTCTCTTTAAATGTCTTTCTCTCTGGACTGGTGCTAATTTAACAGGCGTGGAGGCTATACGAGTGAAATCCACCTCTTGTCTTTATATGGTGGAATCCTATTGTAAATGCATTTGTACTCACACACATTTGTATACACACAGCTGAATGTGCTGTCAGTTGGGCCCATTGTTTTTTTGTTTGACTTGTAACTAATCATTACCTTTAATAGGTTTTACTTAATCAATGATTTTCAATTGACTTAAATAACTATATTCTATCTAAATAATATGATAATGAAAAGTGATGAGCAGAAAATAATTTTTTAAAGTTGAAAAATTTCTTGCCTACCAAACAAAGCATAATCTCTATCCTCCCTGATTAAGCAGAAATAGGGAGGGGTGATGATGAGGGTGAATAATTCTATCCCCATAAATAGTCAGCAATGTGAAGGTAGGCAATATTCAGTCAAATATGTGTGAAAGATAGCAGAGAGTGTCATTTCTGCAGACTCAAGCAACTCTACTTATCCTGAAATTCAATTTATATTCCTCCAGTTATACCTCAGACAAACATGGTCTTAATGATAACCAGCTGACCACGTATTTTTGCACATAATATTTCAAATAGGGACTTGATAAATAATTATATGAGTAATAAACAGTTGCAATGGATTACATTTACTGAGGCTCATTTTATTTGTCACTAAGGTTAATTAGATTAAGACCAAATGTAATGGGGGTTTTAAATTAAAATCCTTAAATATGATCAGAAACCAAGATAAGGTCCAAACTTTAATGATTTCTTACACAACTCAAATATTCACTTTATGTTTGGTTATTTTTAGAATGATATATTATTCAAAAATATACTGATGTTCATGTATCTATCTACATTCTGTCTATATTTATGTGCAGAGATGAAGCAGAGATTGTGTTGGCTGAAGTACAAATCCAAAATGCAAAATTCTACTGAGCATCTGTTCTATTACAGACACTGTGCACAAATGTGTCTGTGATTGCATGTGTGTGTGTCTGTGTGTGGGTGCCAGGGTGGTGGATTGACTGGAGCCCAGGGGCAGTCCTGGAACAGACAGAGTCACTCATCTGTTTCTAATGAAGAATAATGCACTGCACTGGACACAGACAAAAGCCTTGCCCTCACACACACCCATGCATTTTGCTCACACACAAAGTCACACATACAAACACATCTTTAGCTGTTTTGTTGCACATATTGAAATCCTTTCAATATATGTAAAAATACAAAACACAGGATTTAAGCAAGTCCTCATATTGGCTGCAGCTGGATATCATGAATGCAAAAATGAAATACTGTAAATACCCTCAAATACATTATTGATAAGGTCAAATTTTACTTTTTACATTGCTTACATTCCACTGGGTTTTGCATGATTTGGGTTTGCAGATTTTTGAATTGCTTTGATTGTACACATATATGTATATATTTACCAAATGCTACAGTATAGAGCATTATTAAAATGCATCTGTAATAGAAATATGCTCCTTAATTTATCTCAGTGTGGAGAAGTGCTGTTGAAGCCTCCTGTGACACAGGTTTGAGTAAGTCGCTCTATTCCATCCAATCAAGGAATAGCACGGATTTCTACTTAATTATATGTTCCGTAAAATGTTCATTTATTGTAACATCATAACAACAACTACCTAAAGGATTGTGTAGAGCATAGTCAATACTAAAGGGCGAAGCAGAGATGTGTCAAAGCACTAGATTAAGTTGCATATTGTAGCTTTAATTTCTTTGAATGAAGTAAGATGAGAGAAGGCTCTGGAGAACTAAACAGACCTTTAATGTCCTGCAGAAACGTCACTTTGGTGAAGATTTACTAAAGAATAGTTTGCTGAATATTGTCTTGATTAAAATATGTATCCTTCATCATGTACAACAACAGCTTCATTTTGGCATTAGAGAAATTTTAAAGTGATCGTATGACTGTATTTGTCTCATAATTCATTTAAAATATATCATAATTTTTGCTTTTTGTTGCTGTTGTGCATGTTCACATCCAAAAAGAAAGAATTCCTTGATTTGGTGATGCTAATGGTGCTTGTCTGCCGCCAACTCTCTTCCACTGTCATGCAATTGCTGGCAGGCTGAAATGTGTTTTCAAGTGAAAGGTCTGCAGTTCTGAGCTCAGTAGTATGCTGCATGTCAAACTCCTCTGATAAAGCTATGTATGATTAGCCTCTGGAGGGCAGGCGTAATGATACTATGATACAGTGAACTGACATTGGAAGACAGCTGAGTTAATGACTCTTAACTGACTTCCTATTTGCTATTGAAACCCTCTGTGATATGACAATGATTTTTAATAGTTTTATTTTTCAAGATATGTGAAAATACCCAATATAATTTTGCAAGATACAGCATTATTGAAGCTTCTCAACAAATGTGTGACCTTGTAACCTTTACATCACATAGAAAAAAGTTAAGTTAAAGTGATATAATCAGTACTAAAATGCGTTGTTACCTACAGACTGTGGAACAAAAAAAGCAGTTGGTAAAGGTGGGGCTGATTTTAACCACTTAATGTAGTGACAGGATGTTAATCCTTAAATGATACATCAGCATTTTATTAATATATAATGAGTTCTTATAATAATCTCATCCTGCAAAATGTAACTGTAACAAATGATGCTAAAATAAATGTAGTGGAGTAAAATTACAATATGTTCTCCTCTATTTTTTACTCTACTTGAGTGAATGTACTTAAAAAAAAAAAATTAGTTCATGAAGATATTGACTTTCTTATAATGTTAATTTATTCGATATACGTTTGCATAATTCCACTACCTTTGTAAACTAAGTGATGTCTTTGTGATTCAGCATTATAGTAAGTTTTCTTAGAAGTGGTCTTTCTAGTCATACAGTTGAATATTAGAAGTGGGCAAAATCAGGTCTAGTGTCATCAGCACAGAGTACATATAGTTGTACAAACTCACTCTTAGTTACAGGAAAAAATTTAAATTAAATTTCAGTTGTTAATTCTTAACTATTATTATTATTTTACAAAAGACCACCACACAAATAATAAGGCTGCTTCTGAAAGTAACTGTGCCTAACTGAACTGAGGTTAGCCAGAGTAAAAGGGGTTTAGTCAGTATTACTGTATTAAAATATCATGTATATCTAGAAAAATACTAATGTAGTAATTGTTATTCAGTAAAATTAGCAATTTAGCAGGTGTGTTGAAGACTTCTGCTAGGCATTGTATTCATGTCATATTCTCACAAGGGGCTGAGCACCCCTAAAGGTCTGAACCTAGAATTGCCCCTGCAAACATTCAGCATCTACTCACATAGAGAGAGAAGCAATGGAGTACAGAGGAGATAAGCTTACTTAGTTTAGATTACTAATAGAGATGGTGCATCATACACAGCCATAGTAAGAGTACACTAACTCAATACTCAAGTAAAAGTGTGAGTACATACCTAAAAAACCCCTCTACAAATAGAATATGTTATATAAATATTCAAAGAAGTTGCATGTTGCTTTTACAGTAGTAAATGCTCCAAAAAATACAAATGCTCTACTAAGAAAACAACATATTTTAAACATTATCGAATCGGATGCTGTTGATAACATAAATGTTGTAGTGCAGATTTGTTAGACAAAACGTGAAAAATATGGACAAGAACATTTATATTGTTTAGCACTGTCACACCCAAACTGAAAACAGAACAGCTGGAAAGGTGGAGCTGGTTTGAACTATTTAATGTACTGACAGATGATTAATTCATTATAATACATCAGACTATATTAGAATATTAGTTGATTATATTTTTTATTAAGAATCTAGATCCGAAAAAGGTAACTTGTAGTAAAGCTGTAAGATAAATGTAAAGTAAGAAGTATAGTATTAGAATAACAGTACATTTCATAATATCGAAATCCTTTAAATAACAAGGTTGCTTACTGGTAACACTTTAAACCTTATAAAATGCATTCAACCTATTACAGCATATTAAGAAAATCTCATATTATTAATGAGGGGAAGGTTAGTGGAAAAGGCAACAAAGCTTCAGCACGGTGTTCCTTCTAGCAGCTGCATGGTTACACTGCAGAATCATTTCAATGTGTAGCTGCTGATTTCATTCAGTGATGAAGCTAATGAGGAGGGTCAGGCATAGCAGGACTTAGCAGAGGGTTTTTAGTCAAACACTAAAAACTCTGACCGGTGAAACGAGCTTATGTCATTTCAACTAAAGCACAGAGTAAAACTCTTAAAGTGGGTTGAGCATTAATTCAGTTGTGCTAAGAGAACAAGAAAAAAGGGGTTTTATTTGCTCTGCTTTAACTTACAGTCCTTCGTCATTTCAGTTTATTTTATTTAATTTTGTCTGTTTATCTTAAGTGGCATTTAATTCTTCCTCAAACTATCTCTTCTTTCTACCTTAATTTTATTTGCCCCTTCCAGTCTTTTCTTTCTGTCTACTTTTGTTTCATGTCGTTCTTTTCTCTTTTCACAATACATATAGAGTTTAACTAATATCTTTGCAAAAACACCTATTTTGTCTGATCACATGCATGTTCTCTGTCTTACCCTTCTTCTTGCAGAGTACACACCTTCTATGACGTTCATGCACATACAAACACAAACACACAAACAGTCATACAAAGCTTAATTGTATAAATTAAGGAATGAATGACCTTCAGTTCCTATACTGCATGTTTTTCCAGTAATACAAATTTGTAATGCTCAAGCATCCTGGGGCTAAGAGACATTATCACGCAGACACTACACAGAGAGGGGGGGCTATCTGTGCAATTCCAAGCCCTGTCCGTCATGTGGCAGTGTGCAGCTTCTTAGGAGCTGCTGTCACAATGGAGCAGATCCAGTCAAAGTCAGCCTAATCCCTCATACACACACACTCGCAGATATGTCTGGTCTTTATCTCTGTGTGCAGCTTGAAGCTTACAGCCTGCCTACCCCCCCCGCTTTCTCCTGCTCTTCTCTCTTTGATGCCTCCCTGGAAACACAGGACCTGCTAATGGGAGACAAGAAAATACTTCTCACTATACTGCCTTCTTGTGATTCATGCCAATTCATATAGCGAAATGTTTGAAAATGAGGGGAAAAATTGGAAAAAATAGATTTTCTATGTCTGTTTTTTCTCTGCTTTTGTAAAAAAGTGTTTTGGCAGAGCATTGCAACAAATGTTGTAAAATGAATGATAATCCCAACAAATTTCATTGATGTTTGAAGACATGCCAAAGAAAGGAGAGAGGAATGGTGCATTTGCTGTGTCTGAGTATGTACGAAGAGGAAGTGATTATTGTTGAGGCCTTTATTTTGAAAGACTTTTTTTCTGCTTCCCTTCCACTTTTTTTGTTCTTTTTGTTTTCTCATTAGAGAGTGAACTATAATTTATTTATAATGAGAAAAAAGTTGTGGTTAACCAAAAATAAATCACAAAACACATAGTTTTACACGTACAGACAAGGTGACATGAGACTGCCATAATGCAAACTGAGTAACAGAACAGTAGTTATTTTTCCTCTGGCACAAGATGTGATTATCTGCAGCCCAAACAGCTCTTTTTTAATGTAAAGTGACACTAGCTGATTTGGTGTTGGATACAGCTCTGCAACTATCTGCTGTATGTCTAACAAAGAAATATTATTTTGTTGTTGAATAAATAGTAGAGTTAAATATACAGGTTTAATTAACATTAATTAGTGACACTGGAAACAGCAATCGAGAATATAGTATCACTACAAGGTCCTAATAGTCTGCCCTAGGACCATTCAATTCCATTGTTTTTCCATTAACTGTGCAACTCCATCTGCTCATAAAGATCACTAGATATGTTTAAAGCCTCCACAACAACTGTCTGCAGCCAGGTTTCAATATCTTATAGAAATTCCAAAAGTAGAGGCACCCTGAATGATGCCGATAATTTTGGAATGCCATATATAAAATCAGATACGGATGTTGACATATTTACAACCACCCATCCATCCATTTTCCTAACCGCTTGTCCTCGTAAGGGTCACAGGGGGTGCTGGAGCCTATCCCAGCTGTCATCAGGCGAGAGGCGGGGTACACCCTGGACAGGTTGCCAATCCATTGCAGGGCCGACACATAGAGACAAACAACCATGCACACTCACATTCACACCTACGGACAATCTTAGAGTCACCAATTAACCTAACATGTCTTTGGATGGCGGGAGGAAGCCGGAGTACCCGGAGAGAACCAACACAGACACGGGGAGAACATGCAAACTCCACACAGAAAGGCACCCGGCCGACCCGGGGATTGAACCCGCCCATGTTTACAACCATGTACCTGTTAAATAGAAATCTGGAGATGTAGATATGAATCAGTGTATCAAACACCAGAACATATCATGACCCCTTCTAACAAGTTTCATACAAATATAGACATTTCTATTTTTTACCCCCAAGCACCTCTTACAAATACCCACACACACATCCATTTTATTCCTGTCACACACTCAAAGTCAGTGATCCTTACTGTGCAATCTTTGTTCTACAGATCAACATTATGATTTATAGCGTTTTGCTGTTTGGCAGTTCAAACCCAGATTTCTGCAAAAAAGGATGGAAACACTTGATTGTTACCCTTTATGGCCTTATTTTCCATCAACAATGGTGCTGCCATCCTGAAATGGCACCCCTGTGCTATTCAGTACAGTGCTCAGCATATTATATGTTGACTGTCATAGCAGTGAGGAAGATGATGGATTCTTGATGAGCCAAATGTGATTCTGACCTTGTGTTGATAAGACAAAGAAAATACCCCAAAAGTTTGCATGGCAGTGGATGAACTAGCACAAGTGATTCACTTTCACAGAAAATGGACATGCACAGTTTCTATGCTAAACAAAGTTTGCTGTGAAAGTACATGCCTAAAAACTTACATCAGACAATAGAGTCAAACAAAATAGAAGCAAATTAGTCGTGATATAAGGTTAGAACTATGTATAGGCACATGACGTTCAACATACATTCAGAGCTATTTTGTTGTTCCAGAAATGTTAAATATCAGGCAATTTCAGTTTCTCCTTTTCTGAATGAGGATTACATAAAAAAAACACCAGACCGTGATGAAACCCTTCGTTCTCATGACTCAGTGGGAAACTGTAATCAGTGAAATCAGCAGCTATAGTGATGGCTGCGACGGAAACCAGCAGCCTCTCGAGCCTCAATGGAGCATGATTGAAAACCACTGGCATTACGAGCAGAATGCATATTTTTTTCTACTTTAATGAACCGGCTGATATTTTTGGGAAGTGTTACGTTCACTACCAGTCAAAAGTTTGGACACACATAGGAATTACCATGTTTTTCATGAAGAGATACATGTCTTCAGTTGTGTT